>CM057340.1:289053658-289457063 GCA_030015575.1 Agapanthus africanus
CATGGGTACCTCAATGACCTCCTCGAGTCAAACACGATGCACCCGAGAGTCTATAGACCAAGCTCCTATCTCGAATCTGAGATTACTACGGCTTCTAGTTTGGTAATCTAGAAGTCCTAGAGGGTGTAGAGTATTTAGATGAAGTACATAGTCACTTTAAACCCAAGGATTCTCAACACAAGATTGCTTTTTGGATTTGATGAAGAAGATGAAGACTTGAGGAGAGAGAGAGTGTTTGTGATAATCAAATGAATTATGTATCATGCTTGAATAATATGAATCATACAAATATCTCTCTTGATCAAATAAAGATAATATCTAGGATTCTTCATTTAATTCAAATGGTGAATCGCCTCATGAGTCATGAATAATTTAATGTAAACCTACACCCCATCCTTCACATCATTTAGTTAAAATCTAAAAAGAAATAAACACAAATGAGTCACCTCTTTCTAGATGCTTCCCGACAAATTATGAGACTTTCCCTCCCATCCGTATTTCCGAAAAACATGGATAATCTGAGACTGAATAAATCCATCTGTATAATACTAGAATCTGGCTTAAACCAAAGCCTGCTTGTATTACCTGCCCGATCATAGTATGTGCACAAGTGTACGTAAGTGATCGCGGCCCTGCCGTAAAACCATACGGCCTCTACACCTTTTGTCCGGTGAAGGGAAACTCTCTATATGGGACTCTAAAGACTCGACACTATGCTGGCAGTGGGTTTAACCACAGGCCGCAAGTGGTACTAGCTGTACGTAACGGTCCCCAGGTAGATGTCGATAAGAAAGTCGATGAGTAAACCCATCTGAACTCCTACTGAGCCTGTATGTGACAATCTCCGTTCAGTCCGGTCTGTTCGTCTAAGACTATCGCATATCGGGCCTAGGGGCGGTAAACGTCAGACCCCTAATAGCGGTATAAGTCATGTCGGAGTGTAGCCCATTACACCTGAGAAACTACTAGAGCACCTACCAGTAAATCTCGCTTGCCCTGGTCAGGGACTTTGCGTAATGGCTCTCCAATCACAGCGTGATATCAACCCCCAATACCGGGAGAGACGAATCCTGTCTAACCGCCACTGCCTCTAAGTACTTCGGGACTATACCTAATTACTACATGTTTGCACGACTCCTTTGAGCCGTGGTGGGGTAGTGATCTAAGTACAGTGGGAACACACTCGAGGCGAAGTAGCAGTGTCAAGTCGACGGACTAAGCTGTACTCATGTCACCTGGGAACTGCAATCTGACGACAGGTATAATACCAACATGTAGTTCCCGACGAGTCATGTCCGGTGTACTCGTAACCCAACGAGAACCAGCATACTATCTCCAGTACGACGTACTGATGGCTGTGGGACAGACCATCTCCCGACCTGAGATGATAAGCGTATACACCAGTCTACTCCGGAGTATCGATGCCCCGTCTCGATAATCCTACGACCAGGGACCTGTATAGGATGTGCTTATAGACTACCCAGCCCCTACTACTGTGACTGCCATCACAACGCTGGTAATCAAGCTAAGATCCTAAGGGCTCCACTAATATGTATAAGCGATATGTTAAATGAAACACATGCACATATTAAAGTAGATTCAAACCAAGTAGCATACTACCATTTTTAGCAAGACTGTCAATACAACTGTAAATATCCCAAGCTTCCATTAAGTAATATACAATCCAGTATGATACAATAATGGCCTTTAGGGAATATACACTAACAATCTCCCACTTACACTAGGGCCAAGTGCTGGCATATCGCAGACCTATTATCTCGATAGCCTCTCGAACTACGTCTGAGAAATGGCTTTTGTGAATGGATCAACAGTGTTATTCTCCGTATCTACTCTCTTCACCTCGATCTCTCCGGAGATCTATGATCTCCCTGATCAGGTGATACCGCCTTAAGATGTGTCTGGACTTCTGATGTGACCTAGGTTCCTTCGCTAAAGCTATAGCGCCGTTGTTGTCGCAATACAGAGGTATTGGATCAACAATGGTAGGAACTACCTGAAGTTCTGTGAGGAACTTCTTCACCCAGACAGCTTCTTTTGCGGCATCGCAAGCAGCTATATACTCCGCTTCCATCGTTGAGTCAGCAACGGTGTCCTGCTTGGAGCTCTTCCAACAGACCGCCCCTCCATTGAGGGTAAAGACATAACCCGACATGGACTTGGAGTCATCCTTGTCACTCTGGAAGCTGGAGTCAGCAAAAGGCCTCGATCTGGAGGTCTTTTCCGCCATACACCAAGAACATCTCCTTAGTCCTCCTTAGGTACTTGAGAATGTTCTTTATAGCTATCCTCTGCTTTTCCCGTGGGTTGGACTGATACCGGCTTACAACGTTCAATGTGTATGCTATATATGGTCAGGTACACAACATCGCATACATTATAGAGCCTACCGCAGAAGCGTAGGGTATAATTTACATGCGAGCCCTTTCCAAATCAGTCTTGGGAGACATCTCTTTGGAAAGGGTGATTCCGTGATAAACCGGTAGGTTACCGCGCTTAGAATCTTCCATACTGAATCTTTTCAATATGGTGTCTATGTACCTGGACTGTGAAAGTCCCAACATCCTCTTTGATCTATCACGATAGATCTGGATCCCCAGAATGTAGGTGGCATTACCCAGGTCCTTCATGGAGAACTTCTGTGACAAGAATCTTTTGACTGACAGTAGTATAGGAATATCATTTCCTATTAAGAGAATGTCATCCTCGTACAAGATGAGGAATACTATAGTTCTCCCTACAATCTTACTGTATATGCATGGTTCATCTTGATTTTTGATAAAGTCGAATTCTTTGACAGTATCATCAAAACAGATGTTCCAACTCCGCGATGCCTGCTTTAGTCCATAAATGGATTTAAGCAACTTGCACACTTTCCCGCTGCTCCTACTCTGAATGAATCCCTCTGGCTGATCCATATAGACGCACTCATCCAAACTTCCATTTAGAAAATCCGTCTTTACGTCCATCTGCCAGATCTCACAATCGTGGAAGGCAGCAATGGCAAGACGAACCCGAATGGATTTGAGCATAGCCACTAGAGAAAAGGTTTCGTCATAGTCCAAAGCAGGTCTTTGACGAAAACCCTTTGCAATTAGTCTAGCCTTATAGGTTTCAACCTTTCCATCTACACCAATCTTCTTTCTGAAGATCCATTTGCAACCTACGGGTTTTACCCCATCTGGAGCAATGTCCAAAGTCCATACTTTTTTGGTGTACATGGACTCCAATTCGGTCCGCATAGCATCCATCCATTTTACCGAGTCGCCGCTCCGAATGGCTTGCTGGAAGCTAGTAGGGTCATCATTATCAATGATGCAATCCTCTCGATCCCCGTCTATGAGAAAACCATAGTATCTCTCGGGCGGATGAGACTACTACTTCTGCGGATAGGCGTTGGGATGTCCCTTTCTTCTGAACCTTCTGGTTCTACCAAACTTTCAGTAACAGCTTGTGGTTCTGGAATTTCTTCCAGTTCTATTGTGCTCCCACTCTTCTGATTTTCTAAAAATTCGGCTTCCAAGAAGTGGGCATGCTGAGAAACAAAAACCTTTTGTTCCTCTGCGTAATAGAAAAGATACCCCCTGGAGTTCTTTGGGAATCCCACAAACTTACATAGTACTGAGCGTGCCTCGAGCCTATCCGCATGCTTCTTTTTCACAAAAGCTGGACATTCCCATATCTTCAGGTACTGAAGATGGGGTTTCTTCCCACTCCACATCTGATATGTTGTGATAGGCACAGTCTTGGTTAGAACCTTGTTCAAAAGATATGCACCTGATTCTAGTGCATAACCCCAGAAGGATCGCGGTAACTCAGCCTTACTCATCATGGAACGAACCATAACCAATAGGGTTCGATTCCGCCTTTCCGATACACCATTGTGTTGTGGTGTGTATGGAGGAGTAAGCTGAGAGAGAATTCCATTCTCTTTTATGTATCCCAAGAACTCGGCACTTAAGTATTCACCACCTCGATAAGATATTAGTGTCTAGATAGTTTTTCCTATTTGTTTTTCCACTTCATTCTTGTATTCCCGGAATTTCTCAAAGGCCTCGGATTTATGCTTCATCAAGAAGATATGTCCATACCTAGAGAAATCATCCGTAAAAGTAATGAAGTAGGAATAACCATCTCGCGCATGTGTAGACATTGGACCACACACATCACTGTGTATGAGTCCCAAGAGCATGCTCGCTCTTACTCCGTGTCCAGTAAACAGAGTCTTTGTCATTTTTCCCATGAGACAAGATTCACAAGTAGCATAAGATTGATATTCGAACGGATTCAAATATCCTTCTTTATGTAACTTAGTCAACCGTGTTTCATTGATGTGACCTAGTCTACAATGACATAAGAAAGCCAGATTTATTTCCGGAGACTTTCTTTTAAGTGTGTTCTGGACATTGAAAACCTGAGCTTGATTTAATACGTATATACTGTCATCTAATGTACCGGACCCAATCAGAACTTGATTTAGGTGGATGTGTACCACATCGCTTACAAATGTAATATCATATCCCTCTTTAGAAAGTAAGGACACTGATATGATATTACAAGTCAGACTAGGTATATATAAACAGTTACGTAGAATCAATATCTGCCCACTTGTCAATCCTAGGCGATATTCCCCGACGGATTCAGCGTCCACGCTCATTCCGTTAGCAATTCTGAGAGACATATCACCTACCTTGATAACTGTACGGTTTCTCAAAGTATGTAATGAATTACAGATATGAGATCCTGCTCCGGTATCTAGTACCCAGGAAGTAGAGTTAATTGACATACAGTTCTCAATTATAAACACACTCGAGGCCGAAGCCACAACATGGTTCGAATCCTGGCTACTGGCTTCTAAAGCCCTGCATTCCTTCTGCCAATGCCTGTTCCCATAACAATAAGAACATCCCCCCTTCCCTACACCAAGTCCCGAAACTTTTTCCTTTCCCTTTCCTTCTATCTCACTGACACTGTTTATCGGCTTTGTAGAGGTCTTCTTCTTTTCACCCTTTGCTTTCGCCATGGATGTATAAGAAGAAGGTCCTCCATTAAGCAGAGCGGGTGTCTCCCTGGTTTCCTTCAGGGTGTAAGTAGAGGGTAGGGACTGTGGAAACAAGTCAGCATATGACCAATTTCCCAACGTGGTCTCTAGGTCCGTGAGCTCATCAATATAGCTAGTCATCGTAAGGACGTCGTCCCCTACAGATGACCCGACAGCCAACCCTGCTTGAAGCAATTCGTTTGAGGTCTCATATCTTGCGAGATGGGATTGCTCTTCATATAAATCTTTGTTAGGGATGAAGATGGAAACTAAGTCCATTTTCTCGTGCTGCTTCTGGTATATCCATCAACTGAAGCCAACACGAGGCACTTGGAATTCGCACTGTCCTTTTTCCTTGTCTGGCGGATATCCATATCCGCAGCGGTGGAAACTGGACCTGGGACGGCGGGGGATTGAGTAGTAATAGGGTGGTCCAGCTTGTCATAGGCAATGGACATCTGCATAGACCTTTGCCAGTCATAAAAGTCAGATTCAGTCAAATTGTTATCAAGATGTAACCTAGTCATGGTCATAGGGTCGCTGCAATTAAGAGAGAGAGAGAAGAAAACACTTTAGCATGATGCTCTTGCAAGTTTAGATTGGTTTTCAGTTTATCTAAACAGGATGGCTCCCACTGTTTCTCGAATCCTTCCTCAAACCATAAAAGAAGAATTAGTCATGACTAATCTCACCGTACAATGCTTGCTTAACCGTTCAGCCAGGCTACTGTTGGTACTTCGAGGGAGGTTTTTCGACGCTTTCGTGAAGTTCCTTAATTAAATAACCTATTTTCCCTGGAGGCGTAGCCCCGCTAACACTGTTCTTGACACCTACTTGGTTTATAGCATTGATCGTTAAGTGAACAATCTCCTGATGAGTAGCATATACTCACAGTAGGATCGGGATCCAAATATCATCGTGTGATAATGCTGAAGGTATCCTACCAACATTATCAAACTCCAAATGGTATGCAGCACTAGCAAGTTTCAGTTTCTTTAAAAACTCCCGATGTGGATTTTTGCCCCATGCTCTTATGACCTTGACGAAGGTCAACAAATCATAACTCACATGTCACGTTCTACCCATCATTCTCCAGGTTAATTTGAATCCACCCGTACATACCCTTGACGAAGGTCAACAAGGTAATACGACTGTCCCAAACCAATGCATCTATCTATTCTACACATGAACACCCAGCAGCTACCCAACACTATGCCTTGACGAAGGTCAACAAACATAGCTTGAATACTATTGAATATCTATATGAAATGACGGAGGGCCTATGACTGGTTTTGGCGAAACCGTGAATGTAGTGAACTTGATATAATCGTAGGAACCTGATAGCTTTTTAAAAGGAGTGGTTAAAGCTCCGCCATTAAAAATCTGTTGTTTTTAATATAACAGAGTGGTTTCTTTTAAATTGTTCCAACGATTCAGCTTTGATTTATTTTCTTTGCATTAATATAATGTGTCCCATCATTTATCCTATCATTGCAGAAAACAACGAAAATACAACGTCCGCTTATGCCATCCGCATTCGCCACTGGGTGCCGTCATTCACCCGTTTGGTTACTTAACTAACGACAGAGCGGGGGCTGGGCTAGCACGGATGCAAAACATAAGCAACACCTACTAGATATCATATATAGATATTGTACATTTGTCAGACGCAATAATAGGCATTCTAGATCACAGATGAGCATATTGGATATTCTAGGAATCCGCGTTTCGTTTGAGCCTGCAACAAAAGACGTATTACACGGTCGCGATGAATAGCCAAAACCCACCCTAGACCCCTACGGGTGCGGCAAACTACCCGCTTAGTACCAGAAGTGAAACAGTCCCCCTCAACAACGTGTGTAGGCCATTTAACACTTCAAAGTACCCGGTAGTTTGTGCATTCCATCTTGGGTTTATCCTAGGAGCATAAAACAGTAAATGAAATAATACAACGGTGGCTACAACCTCAACTCGGATGTGCCCCGCAAAAGAATATTACAATATATTACAATTTATATCGAATGAAAGATAAACACCCTCATCTCACATCCCCGACTATTCATCCACGACGGTCCAATAGAATTCATATACACAAACCAATATTCATCACAGAACTGTGCAACCCCCAACTAACCGACATACTAGCAATTACCGGAGGTTTACGAACACATTAAACAACACAGATAAAGCACGATTAGCAAATAACTTAGAATTTCGATCGAAAACTATTTTCCATGTCTACCCCAAATGCAAGCCAGCACTCAAAAGACCTAGGTAGAAACCAAATATACAGGAAAACAGAACACCCAAAAATAAGAGAAACTGTGGAAAAAGAAGCCAACTCGGGCTTGACTCGGCTGCGAATCCGCGGCGGATTGCACCAATCCGCGGCGGATTGCACCAATCCGCCGCGGATTGCACCAATCCGCCGCGGATTGCACCAATCCGCCGCGGATTGCACCAATCCGCCGCGCTTCCGCGGTCGTCTAGCCGAGTTAGGAACTCGTGTTTCTAAAGTATTCTTATAATTCCCTACTATGAATTTTCATGTCTCTGAAATAATTTTTTCGACAGGTTTAAAATCGACAGAAACTTGAGGGTTCCGAGGTCTTGTTTTCGTATTTTTCCGACGATCAAATTCTAATAAGTTTCTAACAAGCTAATAAAGGTTTAGTAGGCTCTGATACCACTGTAAGTCCATGTCACGCACCCTACGTATTCGCGGGGAGGCGGAATATATGAAAAACAATTATCAAAGCTTCGTAACACGGACTTGAGCACACGGATCGTGTCTAAACCATTACTAGCAAACAATGAGAGGTTTAACTACTCAGATTCAAAGTTATACCTCACGTTACATGTCCTTCGGGTCTTCATGGCTGTCCTCCACCTGTCGTCGGCTCTATGGAACATGGGTACCTCAACGGCCTCCTCGAGTCAAAGACGATGCACCCGAGAGTCTATAGACCAATCTCCTATATCGAATCTGAGATAACTGCGGCTTCTAGTTTGCTAATCTATAAGTCTAGAGGGTGTACAGTATTTAGATGGAGTACTTAGTCACTTTAAACCCTAGGATTCTCAACACATGAGAGCTTTTATGGTTTGATGAAGAAAATGAATACTTGAGGAGAGGGAAAGAGTGTTTGTGATAATCAAATGAATCATGTATCATGCTTGAATAATATGAAGCATACAAATATCTCTCTTGATCAAATCAAGATAATATCTAGGATGCTTCATTTAATTAAAATGGTGAATCACCTCATGAGTCATGAATCATTTAATGTAAACCTACACCTCATCCTCCACCTCATTTTGTTTAAATCTAAAAAGAAATAAACACAAATAAGTCACCTCCTTCTAGAAGCTTCCCGACAAATTACGAGACTGCCCCTCCCATCCGTATTTTCGAAAAACACGGATAATCTGAGACTGAATAAATCCATCTGTATAATACTAGAATCTGGCTTAAACCAAAGCCTGCTAGTATTATCTGCCCGATCATAGTACGTGCACAAGTGGACGTAAGTGATCGCGGCCTTGCCGTAAAACCATACGGCTTCTACACCTTTTGCCCGGTGGAGGGAAACTCTCTGTGTGGGACTCTAAAGACTCGACACTACGCTGGCAGTGGGTTTAACCACAGGCCGCAAGCGGTACTAGCTGTACGTAACGGTCCCCAGGTAGATGTCGATAAGAAGGTCGATGAGTAAACCCATCCGAACTCCTACTGAGCCTGTATGTGACAATCACCATACAGTCCGGTCTGTTCGTCTACGACTATGGCATATCGGGACTAGGGGGCGGTAAATGTGAGACCCCTAATAGCGGTATAAGGTGTCGGAGTGTAGCCCATTGCACCTGAGAAACTACTGGAGCACCTACCAGTAAATCTTGCTTGCCCTGGCCAGGGACTTTACATAATGGCTCTCCAAACACAGCGCGATATCAACCCCCAATATCGGGAGAGACGAATCCTGTCTAACCGCCACTGCCTCCAAGTGCTTCAGGACGGTACCCAACTACTATCTGTTTGCACGACTCCTTTGAGCCGTGGTAGGATAGTGATCTAAGTACAGTGGGAAAACACTCGAGGCGAAGTAGCAGTGTCAAGTCGACGGACTAAGCTATACTCATGTTACCTGGGAACTGCAATCTGACAACAGGTATAATACCAACCTGCAGTTCCCTACGAGTCCTGTCCGGTGTACTCATAACCCAACGAGCAACTGCATACTATCTCCAGTACGACGTACTGATGGCTGTGGGACAGGCCATCTCCCGACCTGGAATGAGAAGCGTATACACCAGTCTACTCCTGAGTATCGATGCCCCGTCTCGATAATCCTACGTCCAGGGACCTGTATAGGATGTGCTTGTTGACTACCCAGCCCCCACTAGTGTGACTGCTATCACAATGCTGGTAATCAAGCTAAGATCCTAAGGGCTCTGCTAATATGTATAAGCGATATGTTAAATGAAACACATGCACATATTAAAGTAGATTCAAACCAAGTAGCATACTACCATTTTTAGCAAGACTGTCAATACAACTGTGAATATCCCATGCTTCCATTAAGTAATATACAATCCAGTATGATACAATAATGGCCTCAAGGGCATATACTATAACAGGATGATGACAGAACCAAATTGGCGGGGCAGTTCCTCCCAACGTCGACTGAGGCTTGCGGGGAGAACCACATGAGCATTGATCTTGACCACGTACGAGATCGGGGTCGCATCGAAAGCTGGATCCATCTTAGGAGACATCGTCATTGAAAGTTTATTGCTGCAAAAAAAAAGGAATTATTTCAGTACAAACATCGGCATATATGTTAAATGAGTTAGTATGAACGCTTGACCCGAGATATCGGAGGAGAGAAATGTCCCACCGGGCGTGCCAGAATCTGTTAGCTATTTTTCGTCACATCATTGAGATAAGAATGTGCGCGCGCTTGTCATGCGCTTTACAGATTCCCCCTGCTTAGGGTAGGCTGGGGTTTATTGATTGTGGGGATCCGAATCTGTTAGGTGTTTTTCGTTCACGGTTTCGCCAAAACCATTCGTAGCCCTCCGTCGTTTCGTATGAATGTTCAATAGTATTCAAGCTGTGTTTGTTGACCTTCGTCAAGGCATAGTGATTGGTAGCTGTTGGGTGTTCATATATAGCATAGATAGATGCGTTGGTTTGGACAGTCGTATTACCTTGTTGACCTTTGTCAAGGGTATATACGGGTGGGTTCAAATTAACCTAGACAATGACGGGTAGAACTTGACATGTGACTTATGATTTGTTGACCTTCGTCAAGGTCATAAGAGCATGGGGAAAAAATCCACATCGGGAGTTTCAAAAGAACTGAAACTTGCTAGCGCTGCATACCATTTAGAGTGTGATGATTCCGGTAGGATTCCTTCAATTTTATCACACGATGATATTTAGATCCCGATCCTACTGTGAGTATATGCTACTCCTCCGGAACTTTCTCACTTAACGATCAATGCTATAAACCAAGTAGGTGTCTAGAAAGGTATTAGCGGGGCTACACCCATAGGAAAAGAGGTTATTTAATTAAGGAACTTCAAGAAAGCGTTGGAAAACCTCCCTCGAAGTACCGACACTGGCCTGGCTGAACGGTTAAGCAAGTATTGTACGGTGAGATTGATCCCGACTAATTCTTCCTTTATGGTTTGAGGAGGGATTCGAGAGACAGTGGGAGCCATCCTGTTTAGATAAATTAAAAACCAATCTAAACTTGTAAGAGCATCATGCTGAGTATTTTCTTCTCTCTCTCTTATTGCAGTGGCCTAGTGACCGCACATAGGTTACATCTAGATAATAAAATGACCGAACCTGACTGTTATGATTGGCAAAGGTCTGTCCAGATGTCCATTACCTATGACAAGCTGGGACACCACTTAACTAATCAAACCCTTGCCGTCTCAGGACCAGTTTCCCCTGTCACGGACATTGACATCCGTATGACATCGGAAAAAGACTGTGCGAAAGCCAAGTGCCTCGTGTTAGCCTCAGTTGATGGTGCAAACTAGTGGCAGCACGAGAAGATGGACTTTGTTTCTATCTTCCTCCATAACAAAGATTTATATGTTGAGCAATCTCGTATCGCAATATATAAGACCTCGAACGAATTGCTTCAAGCGAGGTTGGCTGTCGGGTCATCTGTAGGGGGCAACGTCCTTACATAGACCAGCTATTTTGAGCTCACGGACCTGGAGACCACGTTGGAGAATGGGTCAAGTACTGACTTAATTCTACAGTCCCTGCCCTCTGCTTATACCGTGAAGGAAACCAGGGAAGAAGAAGGAAAGGGAAGGGCAAAAGTTTCGGGACTGGATGTAGTAAAAGAGGGAGGTTCCTATTGTTACGGGAAAGAACATTGGCAGAAGGATTGCAGGGCTAGCAAAGCCAGTAGCCAGAATTCGAAGCATGTTGTGGCTTCGGCTTTGGGTGTGTTTGTAATAGAGAACTGTATGTCAGTTAACCCTACTTCCTGGGTATTGGATACCGGATCAGGATCTCATATCTGTAATTCATTACAGGCTCTGAGAAACCGTAGGGTTATCAGGAAAGGTGATATAACTCTCAGGGTTGCTAACGGAATGAGCATGGATGCTGAATCCGTTGGGGAATATCATCTTGGACTGACAATTGGGCAGATATTGATTCTGCATAACTGTTTGTATGTACCAGGTGTGACTTGTAATATCATATCTGTATCCTTACTTTCTAAGGAAGGATATGATTTTACTTTTGTAAGCGATGTGGTCCACATCCACCTAAATCAAGTTCTGATTGGGTCAGGTACATTAAGTAACGGGATATACGTATTGAATCAAGCTCAGATTTTTAGTGTCCAGAACACACTTAAAAGAAAGTCTCCGGAAACAAATCAGGCTTTCTTATGGCATTATAGACTGGGTCACATTAATAAGACACGATTAACTAAGTTACATAAAGAGGGATACTTGAATCCGTTCGAGTATCAGTCTTATGCCACTTGTGAATCTTGTCTCATGGGAAAGATGACAAAGACTCCGTTCACTGGACACGGAGTAAGAGCGAGCGAGCTCTTGGGACTCATACACAGTGATGTGTGTGGTCCAATGTCTACTCATGCGCGAAGTGGTTATTCATACTTCATTACTTTCACAGATGATTTCTCTAGGTATGGACATATCTGTAAGTCCATGCTACCTCTCCCGGTACTTTCGGGCATGCGGAATTTGGTGAAAAACAATTTTCTAGAGGTGGTAACATGGACTTAAAACCCGGATCTTTGTTAAACATCTAACTAACAACCTAACTAGGAGTTGTTAACTACTCGGTTAGGGGGTTATACCTTTCTTTCTTGAACTCCTTCGTCTTCAAGCCTCGATGGTTGTCCGGATCGGCTTCACCCCGTCGTCTCCTTGCGCCGAAGATCGATCCACCTGAAAGCTTCTACCTTTGGCTTCTTCTTCGGTCTTTGAAGAAACAAGTTCACTTGGTTTGCCAAACCTTGTGAACTAGAGTGAGTAGAGGAGAGTGTGTTGGGATTTTCTCTATGGTTCTTGGTTCTCAACACATGAGACAAGTGAACCATAGACTAAAGAGAGGGAGAGCAAGAGGAAGGAGATGAGAGCTCAAGAACACAAGAGAGAGAATGAAAATGATAGAATGAGAAAGACTTTTATCTCTTGGCTCTCATAATCCAAAACCATCATCACAAAAATAGCAATCAAGTATTGTGTAAATGGTTTAAGTCAAAATGGTTATATCATTTCATGCACTCATATTGCACAAGAGAACAAGCAAGTGAAAAGTCTTTGCCATGAAATGATAGCCATTGTCATCATGATGGTCAACTAGTCCAACCTAGTCAACCGGTCAACAAAGTCAACAAGTCAACAAAGTCAACCCCTCAACAACCATGTCACCACAATACTTAATTAATATTATTGTTAATCATATATCATATTCTCATTAGGGTTGAGCAAAAAGTCAATAGTCAACAGTCAACGGTCAACAACCCTAATGAGAATCCTCTGCTTCTGTCTCTCCGTCAACTGTGCATACACACCCGCATCCGCGTTCCGAGGAACACGAATACAAACTGGATAAAACCAATCCCAATACGTACACTAGGATCTGGCTTAAACCAAAGCCCGCTAGTGTAAACTGTCCGGACACTAAACGTGCACAAGTGCACGGATGTGACTGAACCCTGTCGCAAAACCATGCGACCTGTCGCAAAACCATGCGACCTCTACTCTTTTGCCTAAAGGCGAATAGCTTTCTGTGTGGGACTCTAAAGACTCGACACTACGCTGACAGTGGGTTTAACCACAGACCGCAAGCGGCACTAGCTGTGCGTAACGGTCCTCACGTAGATGCCGACAAGAAGACTGACGAGGTGAAACCCATCTGAACTCCTACTGAGCCTGAATGTGACAATCTCCGTACAGTCCGGTCTGTTCGTCTGATACATCGCATAGCGGGCCTATGGGGCGGCAAACGTCAGTCCCCTAATAGCAGTACAAGTCGTGTCGGAGTGAAGCCCAAAACACCCTGAGATAGCACTGGAAGCCTACTAGTATATCTCGCTTGCCCTGGCCAGGGACTACTCGTGTAATGGCTCTCCTAGACACAGCGCGATGTCAACCACCAATACCGGGAGAGACGAATCCTGTCTAACCGTCACTGCCTCCAAGTGCTTCGGGACTACACCCAACTACTACCTGTTTGCACGACTCCTTTGAGCCGTGGTAGGGTAGTAATCAAAGTACAGTGGGAACACACTCGAGGCGAAGTGACAGTGTCAAGTCAGCGGACTAAGCTGTACTCATGTCACCTGGGAACTGATAACTGACGATAGGTATAATACCAACCGGTCAGTTCCCGACGAGTCCTGTCCAGTATAGTCGTAACCTAACGAGCACCCGCATACTATCTCCAGTACGACGTACTGATGGCTGTGGCACAGACCATCTCCCATTCTGGGATGAGAAGCGCATGCGCTAGTCTACTCCGGAGTATCGATGCCCTGTCTCGATAGTCCTGCGACTAGGGACCTGCCTAAGGATGTGCTTATAGTTACCCAGCCCCCACTAGTGTGACTGCCATCACAACGCTGGTAATCAAGCAAAGATCCTAAGGGCCCTACTAATGCGTATAGGTGTTAAAATAAACACATGTACACATTGAAGTAGAAACAAACCAAGTAGCATACTACTATTTTGAGCAAGATTGTATATACAAGGTGAATATCCCAAGCTTCCATTAAGTAATATACAAACTAGTATGATACAGTAATGGCCTCTAGGGCATATACACTAAACATCTCCCACTTGCACTAAGGCCATGTACGGGCGTATCGAAGACCTATCATCTCGATCAGCCGCTCGAACTGAGTCTGGGGCAAGGCCTTGGTGAATGGATCTGCAGTGTTATCTTCTGAAGCAACCCTCCAAACCTCGATCTCTTGGCGATCCACGATTTCCCTGATCAGGTGATACCGCCTCAAGATGTGTCTGGATCTCTGATGGGACCTGGGTTCCTTCGCTAAAGCTATAGCTCCGTTGTTGTCGCAATACAGAGGTATTGGATCAACAATGGACGGAACCACCTGAAGTTCTTTCAAGAACTTCCTTATCCAGACAGCTTCTTTTGCGGCATCAGATGCAGCGATGTATTCCTCTTCCATAGTCGCGTCTGCAACGGTTTCCTGTTTGGAACTCTTCCAACACACCGACCCTCCATTGAGGGTAAAGACAAAACCCGACATGGACTTGGAATCATCCTTGTCACTCTGGAAGCTGGAGTCAGCAAAGGCCTCGATCTGGAGGTCTTTTCTGCCATACACCAAGAACATCTCCATAGTCCTTCTCAGGTACTTGAGAATGTTCTTTACCGCTATCCAGTGTTTCTCCCCAGGGTTTGACTGATACCGGCTTACCACACTCAGTGCATAAGCTACATCCGGTCTGGTACACAACATCGCATACATTATAGAGCGTACCGTAGAAGCGTAGGGTATAATAGACATGCGATCCCTCTCCAAATCAGTCTTGGGAGACATCTCTTTAAAGAGGGTGATCCCGTGACAAGCCGGTAGGTTACCGCGCTTGGAATCTTCCATACTGAATCTCTTCAGTATGGTGTCGATGTACCTGGACTGTGAAAGTCCTAATATCCTCTTGTATCTATCACGATGGATCCGGATCCCCAGGTTGTATGAGGCATCACCCAGGTCTTTAATGGAGAATCTGTGTGACAAGAACCCCTTGACAGATTGTAGCATAGGAATGTCATTTCCTATTAAGAGAATGTAATCCACGTATAAAACGAGGAATACTACAGTTCTCGCTACAAATCGACTATAGATGCATGGTTCATCTGGATTTTTGATAAAGCCAAATTCCTTGACCGTCTCATCAAAACAGATGTTCCAACTCCACGATGCCTGCTTTAGTCCATAGATGGACTTAAGCAACTTGCACACCTTTCCGCTGCTCCCACTCTGAATGAAACCCTCTGGTTGGTCCATATAGACACACTCCTCTAAATTTCCATTTAGAAAAGCGGTCATTACGTCCATTTCCCAAATCTCATAATCGTGGAAGGCAGCAATGGCAAGAAGGATCCGAATGGATTTCAGCATAGCCACTGGAGAAAAGGTTTCGTCATAGTCCAAACCAGGTCTTTGACGAAAACCCTTTGCAACAAGTCTAGCTTTATAGGTCTCAACCTGTCCATCTACACCAATCTTCCTTTTGAAGATCCACTTGCATCCTACGGGTTTTACCCCGTCTTGAGCAATGTCCAACGTCCATACCTTGTTGGTGTACATGGACTCCATTTCGGTCCGCATTGCATCCAGCCATTTTACCGAGTCAACGCTCTGAACGGCCTGCTGGAAGCTAGTAGGCTCATCATAATCTATGATACAATCCTCTCTATCCCCGTCAATGAGAAAACCGTAGTATCTCTCGGGCGGATGAGACTGCCTACTACTCCTGCGGAGCGGCATAGGAATGTCTTGTTCTTTTAAACCCTCTGGTTCCACTAAGCTTTCAGTAATAGTTCGTGGTTCTGGAATTTCTTCCAGTTCTACTGTGCTCCCACTTATCTGGTTTTCCAAAAACTCAGTTTCTAAGAAGTAGGCATGACGAGAAACAAAAACCTTTTGTTCCTCTTCGCAGTAGAAGAAATATCCCTTGAAGTTCTTTGGATATCCCACGAACTTGCACTGTACTGAGCGTGCCTCGAGCTTGTCCGCATGCTACTTTTTGACAAAAGCTGGACTTCCTCATGTCTTAATGTGATTAAAATAGGGTCTCTTCGCACACCACATCTCATATGGTGTAGTAGGCACAGTCTTAGTGGGAACTCGGTTCAAAAGGTATGCAGCTGATTCTAGCGCATACCCCTAGAATGATCGCGGTAACTCAGCGTTACTCATCATGGACCGTACCATATCCAATAGGGTTCGGTTCCGTCTCTCCGATACACCGTTATGTTGCGGAGTGTATGGAGGAGTAAGCTGAGAGAGAATTCCGTTCTCTTTTAAATAGTCCAGGAACTCGGCACTTAAGTATTCACCACCTCGATCCGATCTTAGGATCTTGATACTTTTGCCGGTTTGTTTTTCTACTTCATTCTTATATTCCTGGAATTTTCCAAAGGCTTCGGACTTATGTTTCATTAAGAAGACATAACCGTACCTTGAAAAGTCATCCGTAAAAGTAATGAAGTAAGAATAACCGCTTCGCGCATGTGTAGACATTGGACCGCACACGTCGCTGTGTACGAGTCCCAAGAGCTCGCTCGCTCTTACTCCGTGTCCAGTGAACGGAGTCTTTGTCATCTTTCCTTTGAGACAGGATTGACAAGTGGCATACGATTGATATTCGAACGCATTCAAATATCCTTCTGTATGTAACTTCGTCAACCTTCTCTCATTGATGTGACCCAGTCTACAATGCCATAAGAATGTCTGATTGATTTCCGGAGACTTTCTTTTGTGTGTATTCTGGATATTGAAAATCTGTGGTTGGTTTAATACGTATATACCATTGCTCAATGTACCTGACCCAATCAGAACTTGATTAAGGTGAATGTTTACAACATTGCTTACAAACGCAAATTCATAACCTTCTTTAGAAACCAAAGATACAGAAATGATATTACAAGTTGCGTTCGGTACAAAAAAGCAATTACGCAAAACCAAAACATGTCCATCTGACATTCCCAGGTGATAGTCCCCCACGGCCTTTGCATCCATGCTAGCTCCGTTTGCAACTTTGAGGGTCATGTCACCTGCCTTCAAAACCCTACGGTTTCTCAACGCCTGAAGCTGAAGCTGCAACCTGCTTCAATTCCTGTGTTCTGGCTTTCTAAGACCTGCAATCATTCTTCCAGTGTCCCTTCTTATGACAATAGAAGCATTCTTCCTTATCCACAAGCTTTCCCACTTTCTTTGTTGCTTTTGCCTTTCCCTTCGTATCCACTTTACTAACACCGCCCCTTGGTTTGGCGGGGGCTTTCTTCTTCTTTCCCATGGCTTTCGCCTTGGACCTAGAAGAAGAAGATCCTCCTACAAACAAAGTGGATGTTTCCCTACCTTTCTGTAGGGTGCCCTCTACGCTCCTCAGCATGTTGAGGAGTTCTGAAAGTTCAACTTCCTTTTCTTGTAAGTTGAAGTTCAGGATGAACTGGGCGTAAGTGGAAGGAAGGGACTGGAGAATCAAGTCCGTATAGAGCTCATTCTCCAACGTGGTCCCAAGGTCCGCGAGATCCTCAATGTAGCCAATCATCTTAAGCACGTGTTCCGCTACCGATGATCCGACGGCCAATCTTGCCGAAAATAACTTCTTCGACACTTCGTATCTTGCGATACGAGATTGCTCTCCATACAGTTCTTTTGTATGAAGAAATATGGATTCCAGGTCCATATTCTCGTGCCTCCTCTGATGTTCATTGTCCATAGAGGCAAGCACGAGGCACTTGGCCTTCGCGTAGTCTAGTTCCCAGGTCTTACGGATTTCCTTATCCGCGACGCTGGTTTTGGGACCTGGGACAGGGGGAGCTTTGGTGGTAAGAAGATACCCCAGCTTGTCGTAAGTGATTGCCATCTTGACATTCCTGAGCCAATCTTTGTAGTTTGGCCCTGTCAGTATGTTTTTATCTAGGAGTAACTTAAGTCCAGTCATGTCGATTGGTCGCTGCAATTAGGAGAGAGAAGAAACACTCAGCATGATGCTCTTGCAAGTTTAGAATGGTTTTTAATTTGTCTAAACAGGATGGCTCCCACTGTTTCTCGAATCCCTCCTCAAACCAAAAAGGAAGAATTAGTCAGGATCAATCTCACCGTACAATACTTGCTTAACCGTTCAGCCAGGCCAGTGTCGGTACTTCGAGGGAGGTTTTCCAACGCTTTCGCGAAGTTCCTTAATTAAATAACCTCTTTTCCCTGGGGGCGTAGCCCCGCTAACACCTTTCTAGACACCTACTTGGTTTATAGCATTGACCGTTAAGTGAGAAATTTCCCGAGGAGTAACATATACTCATAGTAGGATCGGGATCCAAATATCATCGTGTGACGAAACTGAAGGAATCCTACCAGAATCATCACACAACCAATAGTATGCAACACTTGCAAGTTTCAGTTCTTTTGAAACTCCCGATGTGGATTTTTGCCCCATGCTCTTATGACCTTGACTTTGGCCAACAAATCATAAGTCACATGTCAAGTTCTACCCGTCGTTCTCCAGGTTAATTTGAATCCACCCGCACCTACCCTTGACTTTGGCCAACAAGGCAGTACGACAGTTCCAAACCAACGCATCTATCTATGCTGCACATGAATACCCAATAGCTACCAATCACTATGCCTTAACTTTGGCCAACAAACATAGCTTGAATACTATTGACTATTCATGTGAAACGGCGGAGGGCTACGAATGGTTTTGGCAAAACCGTGAACGTAGTGAACTTGATATAATCGATGGAACGAGATAGCTTTTAAAAGGAGTGGCTCAAGCTCCGCATTTAAAAGTTAGTTTTGAAAAGAACCGAGTGGTTTTTTGAAAGTGTTCCAACGACTTTTACTTGGTTTATTTTTCTTGCATTAGTTCTTTTAATGCGTGATATTCTTGCATTAGTTCTTTTAATGCGTGATATTCTTGCATTAGTTCTTTTAATGCGTCCCATCATTTAATCCTACCATTGCAGAAAACAACCAAAATATGACGTACGCTTATGCCATTCGCATTCGCCACGGGGCCCCGTCATTACCCGTTAGGTTACTTAACTAACGACAGAGCGGGGGCTGGGCTAGCGCGGCTGTAAAACATAAGCAACGCCTAAATAATATCATATATAGATATACTGCAATGATAGACATTTCAGATCATAGATGAACACATTGGATATACTAGGAACCCGCAATTCGTACGAGCCTGTAACGAAAAGCAGATTACACGGTCGCGGTGAATAGCCAATACCCCACCCAAGACCCCTACGGGTGCGGCAAACTACCCGCCAAGTACCCGAAGCGAAGCAACCTCCCTCAACTCCGTGAGTAGGCCACTCGGCACTTCGGCATACCCGGTAGTTTGTGCACCCCCTCCATGGGTCTATCCTAGGAGCAAAAACAGTAAAAAGAAATTATACAATGACGGCTACAACCCCGACCCGGTTGTGCGGCCATACAAATAATTATTACATCAATTTACAAATTTACATGAATTGAAAGAAAAGAAAACTCTCGTCTCACAACCCCCGGCTATTCACCCGCGACAATCCAATGAATTCATATACACATTCCAATAACATTACAGATCACAGATTTGTATAACCCCCACTAATCGACATATAGCGATTAGCAGACGTTCAATACAAATATCACATCACAGAAAAACCCGTCAGCTTAAGTCTTTTAGAAGTTCGATCAAAAATACGGATTTTCAGGCCCCAAGCACAAAATTTTCATTCTGGAAAATCTGGGCTGAAAAAACACATACCAAAAATCCCAAAATACCCTTATAAACATACTGTAGCAAAGAAGACCCAGAGAGGAGCCAAGACGGCCGCGGAACCGCGGCAATAGCAAGCTATTGCCGCGTTTCCGCGGCGCTTTGATGAGATCAAGGGACCATTTTTCTACAGTATACTCTAAAAACCCTGAGTCGATTTTTGGTGTATCTCAAATAATTTTTTCAGCACTTTGAAAATCGACAGAAAGTTTGAAAACGGGGTTCATTTCAGGACTTTTTCTTTGATCGATCTTCTAGCTACTTTGCTAACATGTTAGATAGAGTTTAATTAGACTCTGATACCACTGTAAAACCATGCTACCTCTCCCGGTACTTTCGGGCATGCGGAATTTGGTGAAAAACAATTTTCTAGAGGTGGTAACTTGGACTTAAAACCCGGATCTTTGTTAAACATCTAACTAACAACCTAATTAGGAGTTGTTAACTACTCGGTTAGGGGGTTATACCTTTCTTTCTTTAACTCCTTCGTCTTCAAGCCTCGATGGTTGTCCGGATCAGCTTCACCCCGTCGTCTCCTTGCGCCGAAGATCGATCCACCTGAAAGCTTCTACCTTTGGCTTCTTCTTCGGTCTTTGAAGAAACTAGTTCACTTGGTTTGCCAAACCTTGTGAACTAGAGTGAGTAGAGAAGAGTGTGTTGGGATTTTCTCTATGGTTCTTGGTTCTCAACACATGAGACAAGTGAACCATAGACTAAAGAGAGGGAGAGCAAGAGGAAGGAGATGAGAGCTCAAGAACACAAGAGAGAGAATGAAAATGATAGAATGAGAAAGACTTTTCTCTCTTGGCTCTCATAATCCAAAACCATCATCAAAAAAATAGTAATCAAGTATTGTGTAAATGGTTTAAGTCAAAATGGCTATATCATTTCATGCACTCATATTGCACAAGAGAACAAGCAAGTGAAAAGTCTTTGCCATGAAATGATAGCCATTGTCATCATGATGGTCAACTAGTCCAACCTAGTCAACCGGTCAACAAAGTCAACAAGTCAACAAAGTCAACCCCTCAACAACCATTTCACCACAATACTTAATTAATATTATTGTTAATCATATATCATATTCTCATTAGGGTTGAGCAAAAAGTCAATAGTCAACAGTCAACGGTCAACAACCCTAATGAGAATCCTCTGCCTCTGTCTCTCCGTCAACTGTGCATATACACCCGCATCCGCGTTCCGAGGAACACGAATACAAACTGGATAAAACCAATCCCAATACGTACACTAGGATCTGGCTTAAACCAAAGCCCGCTAGTGTAAACTGTCCGGACACTAAACGTGCACAAGTGCACGGATGTGACTGAACCCTGTCGCAAAACCATGCGACCTGTCGCAAAACCATGCGACCTCTACTTTTTTGGCTAAAGGCGAATAGCTTTCTGTGTGGGACTCTAAAGACTCGACACTACGCTGGCAGTGGGTTTAACCACAGACCGCAAGCGGCACTAGCTGTGCGTAACGGTCCCCAGGTAGATGCCGACAAGAAGACTGACGAGGTGAACCCATCTGAACCCGCACTGAGCCTGAATGTGACAATCTCCGTACAGTCCGGTCTGTTCGTCTGATACATCGCATGGCGGGCCTAGGGGGGCGGCAAACGTCAGTCCCCTAATAGCGGTACAAGTCGTGTCGGAGTGAAGCCCAAAACACCCTGAGATAGCACTGGAAGCCTACCAGTATATCTCGCTTGCCCTGGCCAGGGACTACTCGTGTAATGGCTCTCCTAGACACAGCGCGATGTCAACCCCCAATACCGGGAAAGAAGAATCCTGTCTAACCGTCACTGCCTCCAAGTGCTTCGGGACTGCACCCAACTACTACCTGTTTGTACGACTCCTTTGAGCCGTGGTAGGGTAGTAATCAAAGTACAGTGGGAACATACTCGAGGCGAAGTGACAGTGTCAAGTCAGCGGACTAAGCTGTACTCATGTCACCTGGGAACTGGTAACTGACGATAGGTATAATACCAACCGGTCAGTTCCCGACGAGTCCTGTCCAGTGTAATCGTAACCTAACGAGCACCCGCATACTATCTCCAGTACGACGTACTGATGGCTGTGGGACAGACCATCTCCTACTCTAGGATGAGAAGCGCATGCGCTAGTCTACTCCGGAGTATCGATGCCCTGTCTCGATAGTCCTGCGACTAGGGACCTGCATAAGGATGTGCTTATAGATTACCCAGCCCCCACTAGTTTGACTGCCATCACAACGCTGGTAATCAAGCAAAGATCCTAAGGGCTCCACTAATGCGTATAGGTGATAAAATAAACACATGTACACATTGAAGTAGAAACAAACCAAGTAGCATACTACTATTTTGAACAAGATTGTATATACAAGGTGAATATCCCAAGCTTCCATTAAGTAATATACAAACTAGTATGATACAGTAATGGCCTCTAGGGCATATACACTAACAATATCTTCTTAATGAAGCACAAATCGAGGCCTTTGAGAAATTTCGGGAATACAACAGTGAAGTTGAAAAACAAACAGGCAAAAGTATAAAGACACTGAGATCTGATCGAGGTAGTGAATACTTGAGTGCTGAGTTTCTGGACTACTTAAAAGGGAATGGAATTCTCTCTCCGCGTACTCCTCCATACACACCACAACACAATGATGTATCTGAAAGGCAGAATAGAACCCTATTGGATATGGTTCGTTCCATGATGAGTAAAGCTGAGTTACCGTAATCTTTCTGGGGTTATGCACTAGAAACAGCTGTATATCACTTGAACAAGGCTCCAACCAAGACTGTGCCTATCGCCCCATATCAGATATGGCGTGGGAAGAAACCCTGCCTTAAGTATCTGAAGACAAGGGGATGTCCAGCTTTTGTAAAGAAGCAGCATGCGGACAAGCTCGAGGCATGCTCAGTACTGTGTAAGTTTGTGGGATACCCAAAGAACTCCAGGGGGTATATTTTCTATTCCGCAGAAGAACAAAAGGTTTTTGTTTCTCCGCATGCCCACTTCTTTGAAACTGAATTTTTGGAAAATCAGATAAGTGGGAGCGCAATAGAACTGGAAGAAATTCCAGAACCACAAGCTGTTACTGAAAGCTTGGATGAACCAGAAGTTTCAGGAGAACCGGACATTCCTACGCTGCTCCGCAAGAGTAGTAGGCAGTCTCATCCGCCCGAGAGATACTACGGTTTTCTCATAGACGGGGATAGAGAGGATTGCACTATTGATTATGATGAGCCTACTAGCTTCCAGCAAGCCATTCAGAGCGGTGACTCAGTAAAATGGCTGGATGCAATGCGGACCGAAATGGAGTCCGTGTACACCAACAAAGTATGGACGTTGGACGTTGCTCCAGATGGGGTAAAACCCCTAGGATGCAAGTGGATCTTCAAAAGGAAGATTGGTGTAGATGGACAGGTTAAGACCTATAAGGCAAGACTTGTTGCAAAGGGTTTTCGTCAAAGACCTGGTTTGGACTTTGACGAAACCTTTTCTCCAGTGGCTATGCTGAAATCCATTCGGGTCCTTCTTGCCATTGCTGCCTTCCACGATTACGAAATCTGGCAGATGGACGTAAAGACGGCTTTCCTAAATGGATATTTGGAAGAGTGCGCCTATATGGATCAGCCAGAGGGATTCATTCAGAGTGGGAGCAGCGGTAAAGTGTGCAAGTTGCTCAAGTCCATCTATGGACTGAAGCAGGCATCACGGAGTTGGAACATCTGCTTTGATGATACTGTCAAAGAATTCGACTTTATCAAAAACCCAGATGAACCATGCATTTACAGTAAGATTGTAGTGAGAAATGTGGTGTTCCTCGTCTTGTACGTCGATGACATTCTCCTAATAGGAAATGATATTCCTATGTTACAGTCGGTCAAAGGATTCTTGTCACAGAGGTTCTCCATGAAGGACCTGGGCGATGCCAACTACATTCTGGGGATCCAGATCTATCGTGATAGATCTAAAAGGATGTTGGGACTTTCACAGTCCAGGTACATCAACACCATACTGAAACGATTCAGTATGGAAGATTCCAAGCGCGGTAATCTACCGGCTTGTCACGGAATCACCCTCTCCAAAGAGATGTCTCCTAAGACTGATTTGGAGAGGGCTCGCATGTCATCTATACCCTACGCATCTGCGGTAGGCTCTATTATGTATGCGATGTTGTGTACCAGACCAGATGTAGCATACGCAATGAGCGTTGTAAGCTGGTATCAGTCGGACCAGGGGAGAAACACTGGATAGCGGTAAAGAACATTCTCAAGTACCTGAGAAGGACTAAGGAGATGTTCTTGGTGTATGGCGGAAAAGGCCTCCAGATCGAGGCCTTTGCTGACTCCAGCTTCCAGAGTGACAAGGATGCCTCCAAGTCCATGTCGGGTTATGTCTTTACCCTCAATGGAGGGGCGGTTTGCTGGAAGAGTTCCAAGCAGGAAACCGTTACTGACTCAACTATGGAAGCGGAGCACATAGCTGCTTGCGATGCCGCAAAGGAAGCTGTCTGGATGAAGAAGTTCCTCACGGAGCTTCAGGTGGTTCCTACCAGTGTTGATCCAATACCGTTGTATTGTGACAACAACGGCGCTATAGCTTTAGCGAAGGAACCCAGGTCCCATCAGAAGTCCAGGTACATTTTGCGGCGGTACCACCTGATCAGGCAGATCGTAGATCACCGGGAGATCGAGGTGAAGAGAGAAAATACGGAAGATAACACTGCTGATCCACTCACGAAGGCCTTACCCCAGAGTCAGTTCGAGCGGCTGATCGAGATGATAGTTCTTCGATACGCCAGTACATGGCCTTAGTGCAATTGGGAGATTGTTAGTGTATATGCCCTAGAGGCCATTCCTGTATCATACCAGTTTGTATATTACTTAATGGAAGCTTGGGATATTCACAGTTGTAAATACAATCTTGCTCAAAATAGTAGTATGCTACTTGGTTTGTTTCTGCTTTAATGTGTGTATGTGTTTATTCTTGTATATCACCTATACACATTAGTGGAGCCCTTAGGATCTTTGCTTGATTACCAGCGTTGTGATGGCAGTCACACTAGTGGGGGCAGGGTAATCCACAAGCACATCCTTATGCAGGTCCCTAGTCGTAGGACTATCGAGACAGGGCATCGATACTCCGGAGTATACTAGTGTATGCGCTTCTCATCCCAGTGTGGGAGACGGTCTGTCCCACAGCCGTCAGTACGTCGTACTTGAGATAGTATGCGGGTGCTCGTTAGGTTATAAGTACACTGGACAGGACTCGTGGGGAACTGTTGGTAGGTACTATACGTATCGTCAGTTTTCAGTTCCCAGGTGACATGAGTACAGCTTAGTCCGCTGACTTGACACTGTCACTTCGCCTCGAGTGTGTTCCCACTGTACTTTGATTACTACCCTACCACGGCTCAAAGGATTCGTGCAAATAGGTAGTAGTTGGGTGCAGTCCCGAAGCACTTGGAGGCAGTGAAGGTTAGACATGATTCGTCTCTCCCGGTATTGGGGGTTGATATCGCGCTGTGTCTAGGAGAGCCATTACACAAAGTCCCTGGCCAGGGCAAGCGAGATATACTGGTAGGTTTCCAGTGCTATCTCAGGGTGTTCTGGGATACACTCCGACACGACTTATACCGCTATCAGGGGACTGACGTTTACCGCCCCCCTAGGCCCGCCATGCAATGTTCTCAGACGAACAGACCGGACTGTACGCAGATTGCCACATTCAGGCTCAGTAGGAGTTCAGATGGGTTTCACCTCGTCCGTCTTCTTGTCGGCATCTACCCGGGGACCGTTACGCACAGCTAGTGCCGCTTGCGGTCTGTGGTTAAATCCACTGCCAGCGTAGTGTCGAGTCTTTAGAGTCCCACACAGAAAGCTATTCGCCTTTAGGCAAAAGAGTAGAGGTCACATGGTTTTGCGACAGGGTTCGGTCACATCCGTACACTTGTGCACGTTTAGTGTCCGGACAGTTAACAATAGCGGGCTTTGGTTTAAGCCAGATCCTAGTGTACGTTTTGGGATTTGTTTTATCTCGGTTGTATTTGTGTTCCTCAGAATGCGGATGCGGGTGTGTATGCACAGTTGACGGAGAGACAGAGGCAGAAGATTCTCATTGGGGTTGTTGACTGTTGACTGTTGACTATTGACTTTTTGCTAAACCCTAATGAGAATAAGAAATATGATTAACAATCATATTAATTAAGTATTATAGTGACATGGTTGTTGACCTGTTGACTTTGTTGACTTGTTGACTTTGTTGACCGGTTGACTAGGTTGGACGAGTTGACCATCATCATTACAATGGCTATCATTTCATGGCAAAGAATTTTGCTTGCTTGTTTCTTTTTGCAAAATGAGTGCATGAAATGATATGGCCATTTTGACATGAACCATCATATAATACTTGATTACTATTATTTGTTAAGATGATTTTGGATGATGAGAGCTTGGATGGCAAAAGGGTTACTCATTCTCTCATTTGCTTTCTCTCTCTTGCTTGAGCTCTCCCTCTTGCTCTTCCTCTTGCTCTCTCTCTAGCTCAAGACAACTCCCTCTCATGAGTTGAGAAATATTGCCTTAGAGATAAAAGAAAACCCAAATCACTTCTCTACTCATCCTAGTTCACAAGGTTTAGCAAACCAAGTGTTCTAGTTTCTTCTAGTTTGAAGAGAAGCCAAAGGTAGAAGCTTTCAGGTGGATCCATCTTCGGCGCAAGGAGACGACGAGGTGAGGCCGATCCGTACACCGCAAAGAGTTCAAGAAAGGTATAACCCCCTAACCGAGTAGATAAAACTCTTGTTAGGTTTGTTAGATAGTTGTTTAACAAAGATCCGTATTTTGAGTCCATGTTACCACCTCTTGAAAAATTGTTTTTCATCATTTCCGCAAGCCCGTAAGTACCGGGACAGGTAACGTGGACTTACAGTGGTATCAGAGCCTAGTTAAATACTAACTAACATGTTAGCAAAGTAAGTAGAAGTTCGATCGTAGAAAATGTCACGTAACACGCCCGTAAAATCAACTTTCTGCCGAATTTGTTTTCTGTTCCAAAAATAATAAATCTTATTTTAAAATTCGGCTCAGGGTTGTTAGAAGAAACTGTAGAAAATTGGTCCACTAAACCGATCAACGCGCCGCGGAACCGCGGCGGGAGCTTGCTCCCGCCGCGGATCCGCGGCCGAGTTGACTCGGCCGCGGGCGATTTTTCATACAGTTTATTCAGTTGGATGTTTTCGGATTTTTACAGTAAGATTTTTCTACCCAGATTTTCCAGAAAGAAAATTTTGTGTTTGGGGCTTAAAAATCAGTATTTTGATCGAACTTCTAAAGACTTTAGCTGACGAATATATATCTGTGATGTGATATATGTATTGAACGTCTGCTAATAGCTATACGTCAATTAGTGGGGGTTATACATATCTGTGATCTGTAATGTTGATGGAATGTGTATATGAATTCATTAGATTGTCACGGATGAATAGCCGGTGGATTGTGAGATGAGAGTTTTCTTTTTCTTTCAATTCATGTAAATTTGTAATTGATGTAACATTATTTATATAGCCGCACAACCGGGATGGGGTTGTAGCCGTCATTGTATAATTTCTTTTACTGTTTTTGCTCCTAGGATAGACCCATGGTGGGGTGCACAAACTACCGGGTATCTCGAAGTGCCGAGTGGCCTACTCACGGTGTTGAGGGAGGTTGCTTCGCTTCGGGTACTTGGCGGGTAG
Source organism: Agapanthus africanus (assembly GCA_030015575.1). Lineage (NCBI taxonomy): Eukaryota > Viridiplantae > Streptophyta > Magnoliopsida > Asparagales > Amaryllidaceae > Agapanthus > Agapanthus africanus. The sequence goes on from CM057340.1 coordinate 289,081,485, forward strand.
TTTGCCGCACCCGTAGGGGTCTAGGGTGGGGTCTTGGCTATTCATCGCGACCGTGTAATCCGCTCTTCGTTACAGGCTCGTACGGTTGCGGATTCCTAGTATATCCAATGTGTTCATCTATGATCTGGTATGGCTATCATTGCATGTGACGAATGTGTATATCTATATATGATATCTATTTAGGCGTTGCTTATGTTTTGCATCCGCGCTAGTCCAGCCCCCACTCTGTCGTTAGTTAAGTAACCTAACGGGTAATGACGGGGCCCCGTGGCGAATGCGGATGGCATAAGCGTACGTCATATTTTAGTTGTTTTCTGCAATGGTAGGATTAAATGATGGGACGCATTAAAATTAATGCAAGAAAATAAACCAAGTAAAAGTCGTTGGAACAATTTCAAAAACCACTCGGTTTCTTTTCAAAAACAACTTTTAAACGCGGAGCTTAAGCCACTCCTTTTAAAAGCTATCAAGGTTCCTTCGATTATATCAAGTTCACTACGTTCATGGTTTCGCCAAAACCATTCGTAGCCCTCCGTCGTTTCGTATGAATATTCAATAGTATTCAAGCTGTGTTTGTTGACCTTCGTCAAGGCATAGTGATTGGTAGCTGTTCGGTGTTCATTGTTGGAGATAGTTCCCTCAGAGTCAATTATTTGATCACAGGCACATGATTGCAATGATTGAGGGAGGACCTATTCCGGTAGGACAGTCTTACTCAAGATGATAGTATGCTATCTGGTTTACCTTTATCATCATGTACTGCTTTAGGTGACCTTACAGGTCACTATTGCATGTTGATAGAGCCCCTAGGATTCATGCTTGACTGCCAGCAGTATGAGGGCGATCATATACGTAGGAGCTGGTAGTCTATAAGCACATCCTTAAAAGGTCCCTAGTCATGGGAGTTTCGAGACAGGGCATCGATACTCCAGAGTAGACTATTGTATACAGTCGAGACCCCGACGAGGGGCGGTGGCCGGTCTCACAAGCCACTGGTGTCAGTTGGTTCACCTAAGATGTATACAGGTGCTCATTGGGTTATGAGTACACCGGACAGGACTCGCCGGGAACATGCTAGTTGGTCTTATACCTGACGTCAGATATCAGGTCCCTGGTGACATGTGTCCCGTTCATCGACCTGAGATCGTCATTTGTCTTGTGTGAGTTCCCACTGTACTTTGATTACTACCCTACCACGCTCAAAGGAGACCAGCAAACAGGTTTTAGTTGGGTACAGTCCCGAGCCACATGGAGGCAGTGAGCGGATCTGCAGGGGTTCGTCTCTCCCGGTATTGGGGGTGAGGTCGCGCTGTGTCTAGGAGAGCCATTACACGAAGTCATTGGCCAAGGCAGGAGATTTACTGGTAGGTATTCCAGTAGTATCTCAGGGTGTTCTGGGCTACACTCCGACACGACTTGTACCGCTTTTTGGAGGTCTGACTTTTACCAACCCCCTAGACCCGCCATGCAATGCTCATAGACGAACGGACCGGACTGTACGGATATTGTCACTGACAGGCTCAGTAGGGTGTCAGGATGAGTTCGCTCATCGACGTCCCTTTTGGTCAATAGCTGGTAGCCCGTCATGTATGGCTAACACCTCTGACGTGCTAGTGGTTAAATCCATAGCCATAGTATTGACGAGTCTTTAGAGTCCCCCACAAACAGTTACTCAAGTTTCGGGCGAAACGCTATAGAGGCCGTATGGAGATATGGCAGGGTTCGATCAGATACGTGCGGTATTGCACGGATCAGGATCGGACGGTTAGTACTAGAGGCCATATGGATATATGGCAGGGTTCGATCAGATACGTGCGGTATTGCACGAATCAGGATCGGACGGATAATACTAGCCGGCTTTGGTTTAAGCCGGATCCTAGTATAGTACAGTGTAGATTTTGTCTCATTGCATTTGTATTTCGGTTGGAATACAAATGCGGGTGTGTATACAAAGTTTCGGGGTTTTCCTGTAATTTATTACGGGATCAGTTTTCTGGAGTTGCCAGTTTGCTTTCCGTTTCGGCCATTTTTCTTTGCATCTTTCATTGCCCGAAGATTGGTGGAGGAGCGCTTATTTGCATTTGTGCAAATAAGCATTTTGGAGGGTTGTCTTTGCACATTGTAGTGTCATGATGGTTGCACCATCCCTTGACCATTTGACTTCTTCTTTCATGATAGCTTGACTTTGTGATGAGATGATGAGGTTGGTTGAGTGTGGGTTTTAGTTTGTGATCATTGTTTGTTATCATCACCCTTTCTCTCTCTTGCTTGATTGGTTGGCTCACTCATTCTTTTGGATACTCACTCACTCCCTCATCCCCTCACTCTCCTCTCTTCACCATAGTGCATGGCCGGCCAAGCCAAGGTGGGGTTGTCCCAATATTTGGTGAGGGGATTTTTGGTCTTTTGGCTTCACAAAAATCCCAAAGTTTCATCTCCAAAAAGTCTTAGTTCCTTTCCTCCACCAAAGGCAACTTCCACAACCCCAAATGAGACACAAGTTCCACACTACATTCTACAGCATATCTTGGGCACGTCGACTCGCCAACTTCGTGCCCGAGTTGCCTCGGTCCAGAGGTGGGAGCCCGTAAAAGAAGCAGGCGACGTGGTGCCGTTCCGGCGACTTGGTGGAGACCGGAGATTCCGCGGGGAGATCGGGACGACGACGAGAAGACCGAAGGACACGGATCGCTCGGTATATCTCTCTACCCCTTCTCTTGATAGCTAGGATTAGTTTAATGGCACGATCCGGGTTTATAGTGTGCGGTGGTGCCGGTTTGAAAAGTTAAAGTAAATCACCACTTCCGCATTCCGGCGTCGGATTGACGGCCGGAGCGCCGCCGTGCACTTACAGTGGTATCAGAGCCTCGCCATTAACCTAGTCTAGCTTGGTCTAATGTGTTTACTCTTTCGATCGAACAAAATCCCGAAAACCCGATTTCAAGTTGCACAGTTTCTGTCGAAATTTTTTTGGAGTCTAAAAATTTTTCAGGTTGTTTCAGAATGATGTGCAAGGTGTTATAAGAGTTCTGGGAAAATTTGGTCTCGTGAACAGTCTATACCACCGCGGAACCGCGGCCAAACCCATGATTGGGCCGCGGTTCCGCCGCACTTTTCACTGTTCATGGCCCCAAAATTTTACAGAGGCCTCCTGACTTGAAAATAGAGTTTTTGGAATGTTATTTTTTGGGACCTGATTTCTTTGAGTGCTACAGTAGTGCTTGGGGCCCACTTGGTAAAATTTGATCGATCGAATATTTTAAAACACATTAGTTCACAGTATTTACATTATATTTGCGACCGTGATTGTCACTCGATCGGTAAATCCTGTCTAACAGCTATAGCCCGGTTAGACGGATTTGCGAACGTGACATTCACGTTGATGTTCTGTGTTGTGATGTGATGTTGCGGATTGGTCGTGGGGATAGCCTGGATGCAATGGTAGTACAGTTTTTTGTTATATTATGTACATTTGATATTGCGGGGCGAGCGTCCGACATGTGGACTGCCGTCACTGCATGATTGTATATTATTCTTTTAGGCCACGACCAGGTCATGGTCGATGTACCCGTTGTATGTATATTTCACTTTCTGTACTAGGATTACCCCAAGGAGGGGTGCACGGATAGCCGGGTTGTAGAGGGAAACAAGCCCGCATCTCATGGCATTGAGACGGAGGGGGCTTCACTCTAGAATTGGCGGGCTATTCGCCGCAATCGTAGGGGGTACAGGTTGACCCAGGAGGGGTGCCCAAGTTAACGGATTCCGTGAAGTGCCGGGTGGTCCATTCACGTTGCTGAAGGGGGCAGCCTCGCTTCAGGTTTTGGCGGGTAACTTGCCGCGCCCGTAAGGGTCTAGGATTTCATTGCACAAGCTATCCACACGACCAGGGGAACGTCGGGTTTCTGTAGCGGCTCTGTGAAACCCGGGGATCCCAGATATCTGTATTATTCTGTGATGCTGTACATTTCTATGATGTTGCATTTTATCACGCCTTGAGCGAAAATTATATATTATATATATACTAGTAGATGTTGTATATGTTTTGCATCCGCACTAGTCCAGTCCCCGCTCTGTCGTTAGTTAAGTAACCTAACGGGTAATGACGGGACCCAGTGGTGAATGCGGATGGCATATACGTACATCATTATTTTCGTTCTTTATTGGTGTGATCAATTGATGGGACTGCGTTGATTCGAATCAACGCAAGTTAAACAAACCTATTCTTATGTTGTTGGAACACTTTTCAAAAAGCAGTTATTATAAGGACGTTCTCTTTTGTTTAGCATCGTGGTATTCAGTTAGAATATCCTGCTCCTCAGTCGACGAGGCAAGGGCCGAGATCCCTTCACCGGGAGTGACCCCTTGGACAGAAGTTTGCGTCAGGGCATTAACTTCACTATAGCCGATTACTTTTGCTTTGCATCGTGGTATTCAGTTGGAATATCCTGCACCTCATTCTACGGGGAAAAAGCCGAGATCCCTTCACCGGGAGTGACCTCTTTACCAAAGGTTTTCGTCACTATATTTTCAAAAAGCTATCCGGTTCCTTCAACGATATCATGTTCATTACGTTAAAGGTTTTCGCCAGAAACCATTCGTAGCCCTCCGTCGTTTCATATGAGTGGTCAATAGTATTCAAGCTGTGTATGTTGGCCAAAGTCAAGGCACAGTGATTGGTAGCTATTGGGTATTCATATGCAGCATAGATAGATGCGTTGGTTTGGGGCAGTCGCACTACTATTTTGGCCAAAGTCAAGGGTATGTACGGGTGGGCTCAAATTAACCTAGAGAATGACGGGTAGAACCTGACATGTGACTTATGATATGTTGGCCAAAGTCAAGGTCATAAGAGCATGGCGCAGAAATCACATCGGGAGTTTCTAAGGAAACTGAAACTTACCAGATATGCGCATACCTTCTGGAGTGTGATGACGTGAGCGGATTCCGTCACGTTATCATGCGATGATAGTTGGATCCCGATTCCCACTGATGAGTTGGTTTACTCCTCGGGTGACCCCGACTAATTCTTCTTTCAGGTTTGGAGGAGAATTTGGGGTTACAGTGGGAGGTTTCCTGATTAGATAAATTGGTAACCATTCTGATCTAGGTTAGAGTGCACGCTGAGTGTTTCTTTTCTCTCTCTCTTTGGCAGCGACCATTGACCCGACCCTAAGACTATGACTCAGTGTCCAAATTGACCGAACTTCTTTAACACTGGCTTTTGGATTGTCAGAGTTGCAAACCTCATTGCCACTCCTACTTTTACCCTTTTCTCCAGGACACCGTGTATTACTACGAACTATTACTTCCATTGGACAAAACCATCGTATGGTTATATACGAACTCGAAGGAATTTATTCGAGGATGGTTTCCGGTTCTGGAGAAAACAGATAGGACTATTCAGTTGTCTTTTCATTTTACCTTCTCTCGGGTTGCGAGTACTCTTTGGTTTAGGAGATAGTACACCTATTACGCAAATTGGATAGTCTTCTTCCAAACCTTAGGCTGGTGCAGAACGGTGGGGAATGAAGAAAACCAATTAGCATAACAATGGTGTACAGAAGGTATTAGGTAAAGACATATCAAGGGATTAGTAAGAGGGCAAAGTAAATTGCGACTGCTAGTCACGACCAAACCAAGTATCTCTTCGCCAATCCTAAATCACCTTTGTATTTCTCCAGAACACTCCGTATCACTACGAAGATCCACAGTTTACTGGATACTCCATCGTATGGTTATATACGAACTCAAAAGGAACTTGTTCCAGTTCGTGGATGGATTCTGGTTCAGGAGAAATAGGAATAAGGTTTATTCGGTTGTCTTTTATCTTCACCTTCTCTCGCATTGAGAGTGCTCTTAGGATTAGGACAGTACACCCATTATGCTTATTGGATAGTCTTCTTCCAAACCATAGGCTGGTGCCGAACGGTAGGGAAGGAAGAAAACCATTTGGCCTAATAGGGTGTACAGAAGGTAATGACTAAAGACATAGAAAGGGATTTGGAAAGACGGCAAAGAATTACACGGTTACAGTTTTGAATCTGGATAATGGAAGAGGCATTACTAGGAATACTGGGATACCCCATCGAAACATTTCAATGTTTCAGTTTCACTATGTACTGTTAAAGGAAAACTGATTTCCCGATTAGATACTTAATCCAGGGTATGTATTTACCAGGTATGAATCTCACATCTGTATTGTTTTACAGATGTTGAGTGGGAGTAAGTTATTGGGAATTGGGAGATCATCCTCATTATGTCGGGATCCGTTGTAATCGGTGATATTTGAGGAAGTCAGCTGGGTTGATTGCCGGACGGCAAATATTTGGTTTTGAATATCCGATGTTATGCACCAATTTCAAATTGATATATATGTACGTCTATTTTTATAGAGTGAGATATACCTTTTTGAAATTATGTCTATGACATTTACCTATATCGGTGGATGGTTAGGTAAGGAGGATTAAACAGCGGTGTAATTCTTCTTAACCATAAGTACAGTTTTCAACCTACGACACACAGGTATTGAGTTATCAGACTCAAGGGCTTATACAGAGTATTGTATGTTGTCCAGTGTCCATTAGGACAGAGGGGATGGTCCTCGTACTATATTCGGTTTACTTATGACTTCTCTAGTTTTTAGACAGGTGTTTCGTGGAAACACAGGGTCCGAATTTTGAGAAGTTATAGGTATATGAATAAAGTAGAGAACCAGGTATTGCAAGTATCGGGATTCTTCAAAGTGATCGGAGATGTAGATACTTGTGTAGGGTATTCAGTTGATAGTAATGTTTTAAGAGAACTTGCTTCTCTTTCAGATTGCTCATAATTGGAAGCACTCCTAAGTTGGGTAATGCTGATCGGCCTCCTTCCATTTAGTAAACATGCACTGGAGACAGCTGCATGATTTGAATCTGGTTCAATTAAATCAGTTCCTCTGGTTCTATATTGGATATAGAACAGTTCATATCTTAACGATGTTAAGTTACGGGGAGTTGTCCGGCTTATGCTTAAAACCAGACTCTGGATAACTCTAGGCACGTTTTTTGTAATGGCTGTTTGTGGGTTGACCCAGGCTATGACGAGGGTTGACTTTCTACCATCTGGAAGATCAATAGTGATATTTCTCTAGACTCGCCACAGTTTTATTAAAAATGTATTTTTTTTCAGAAAAACTGTAGTGGGAGTATGGTAGAACTTGAAGTGATTCCAGAACCACAAACGATTACTGAAGATTTGATAGGAACCTAAACATTCAATCTGGTTTGACATTCCATTGGCCACTCCACAGATAAGGTGAGTAACCTCAGGCACCCGAGAGGTACTCCGGTAGCCTCAAGGACGGTGGCAGGGAGGTTCTTGTTTACCCACACTTGCCATTCCTGTTGTTCCAGACTGTGAGACCCGGCAGGAGGATGAGTATAGCGTCATTCTAAACTGGCTTTAGAAGTGTACGTCTATAAGACTCTGCCAGAGGGTTGTCGTGGTCAGTGGGAGCAGCGGAAGCATGGTGGACAAGTGGCTTATGTCTATTTATAGACTAAAGCAGATATAGCGGAGATAGATCATCAATTTCTGATGTAACAGTCATAGGTTTGACTTCTTCAGAATAAGGGATGGATCTGTTAAGCAGGTAGTAGGGTGTGATGTCATGGAATTTGGATGACATACACAGAGTAGGAAGTCATATTCCTATACTACGATCGGTTATACTTGGGTCGTCACACAGTGGTTTCTCCACATGGGACTTGGACATTATATCAGACATACTGGTTACTAGATCTATGGTTTCAGATCTAGATTTGGGTGGTTTCCCAATCAGGGTACTTAGATAACATTCTAAGAGAATTTAGAATGGACGACTCCTGGCACGGTAGTGTCCCTGCAGGTGATGGAGTCACCCTCTCTAAAGGTGTCTTACAGACTAAAGGGGAGAGGGATGTGCATGATTTGCAGATCACTTGCTTAGGCAATTGAGTCAATCATGAGATGTCAAGTACCACACCAGATGTTGGTTTTGCAGTAGATGCAATAAGTTGACATTGATCCAAACCTGGAGAAACAGTCGGAAGCAGTTTCAGAACATAAGTGGATGTTCTATGGATATGATAAAGACAACCTCATTCGGGAGACAGTTATCATTCCAGGCTTCCAAGGTGACCTGGACGACAAAGAGGTTGTCAGAGTTATAGTTTTCCTTCTGATGAGCGGCAGTATTTTGGACAGGTGGTCCAAGGCAATACTGAGGGAGGTATGGCGCAGGATACTGATTAAGTTCAGTTGACGATACAGTCTAAGAAGTTTGGATTTGGAGTACATTTATGAGCTAGGGCCCGTCAGACATCCAGACACATTCTAAGACAGGTATTGCTCATTTCGGGAGATGGGTTTCTCCGCGAACTTGAGTTTAAGAGAGACATAGAAAGAAGCATCAATGCGGATCCACTCACTGAGGCTATTCCTCGAACGCAATAGTTTCGCAAACGGGATTTGTGAGATTGACTAGTAGAGGAGTTAGGTGTTCGGTATTACACGGGCTGTGAGTATGCGGCATCGCAATAATTAGACTTGAGTGCAAGTGGGAGATTGTTGGAGATGGTGCCCTCAGAGTCAATTATTGGATCACAGGCACGTGATTGCAATGATTGAGGGAGGACCTATTCCGGTTAGACAGTCTTACTCAAGATGATAGTATGCTATCTGGTTTACCTTTATCATCGTGTACTACTTTAGGTGACCTTACAGGTCACTATTGGACGTTGATAGAGCCCATATAATTCATGCTTGACTGCCAGCAGTATGAGCGCGATCATATACGTGGGAGCTGGTAGTCTATAAGTACATCCTTAAAAGGTCCCTAGTCGTGGGAGTTTCGAGACAGGGCACCGATACTCCATAGTAGACTAGTGTATACAGTCGAGACCCCGACGAGGTGGTGGCCGGTCTCACAAGCCACTGGTGTCAGTTGGTTCACCTAAGATGTATACAGGTGCTCATTGGGTTATGAGTACACCAGACAGGACTCGCCGGGAACATGCTAGTTGGTCTTATACCTGACGTCAGATAGCAGTTCCCTGGAGACATGTGTACCGGTTAGTTCATCGACCTGAGATCGTCATTTGTCTCGTGTGAGTTCCCACTGTACTTTGATTACTCCCTACCACACTCAAAGGAGATGTGCAAACAGGTTTTAGTTGGGTACAGTCTCGAGCCACATGGAGGCAGTGAGCGAAACTGCAGGGGTTCGTCTCTCCCGGTATTAGGGGTGAGGTCGCGCTGTGTCTAGGAGAGCCATTACATGAAGTCCTTGGCCAAGGCAGGAGATTTACTGGTAGGTATTCCAGTAGTATCTCAGGGTGTTCTGGGCTACACTCCGACACGACTTGTACCGCTTTTTGGGGGTCTGACTTTTACCAACCACCTAGGACCGCCATGCGATGCTCATAAACGAACGGACCGGACTGTACGGATATTATCACTGACAGGCTCAGTAGGGTGTCAGGATGAGTTCGCTCATCGACGTCCCTTTTGATCAATAGCTGGTAGCCCGTCACGTATGGCTAACACCTCTGACGTGCTAGTGGTTAAATCCACAGACATAGTATTGATGAGTCTTTAGAGTCCCCCACAAACAGTTACTCAAGTTTCGGGCGAAACGCTATAGAGGCCGTATGGAGATATGGCAGGGTTCGATCAGATACGTGCGGTATTGCACGGATCAGGATCGGACGGTTAGTACTAGAAGCCGTATGGATATATGGCAGGGTTCGATCAGATACGTGCGGTATTGCACGGATCAGGATCGGACGGATAATACTAGCCGGCTTTGGTTTAAGCCGGATCCTAGTATAGTACAGTGTAGATTTTGTCTCATTACATTTGTATTTCGGTTGGAATACAAATGCGGGTGTGTGTACACAGTATCGGGGTTTTCCTGTAATTTATTACGGGATCGGTTTTCTGGAGTTGCCAGTTTGCTTTCCGTTTCGGCCATTTTTCTTTGCATCTTTCATTGGCCGAAGATTGGTGGAGGAGGGCTTATTTGCATTTGTGCAAATAAGCATTTTGGAGGGTTGTCTTTGCACATTGTAGTGTCATGATGGTTGCACCATCCCTTGACCATTTGACTTCTTCTTTCATGATAGCCTGACTTTGTGATGAGATGATGAGGTTAATTGAGTGTGGGTTTTAATTTGTGATCATTGTTTGTTATCATCACCCTTTCTCTCTCTTGCTTGATTGGTTGGCTCACTCATTCTTATGGATACTCACTCACTCCCTCATCCTCTCACTCTCCTCTCTTCACCATGGTGCATGGCCGGCCAAGCCAAGGAGGGGCTGTCCCAATATTTGGTGAGGGGATTTTTGGTCTTTTGGCTTCACAAAAATCCCAAAGTTTCATCTCGAAATAGTCTTAGTTCCTTTCCTCCACCAAAGGCAACTTCCACAACCCCAAATGAGACACAAGTTCCACACTACATTCTACAGCATATCTTGGGCACGTTGACTCGCCTACTTCGTGCCCGAGTTGCCTCGGTCCAGAGGTGGGAGCCCGTAAAAGAAGCAGGCGTTGTGGTGTCCTTCCGGCGACTTGGTGGAGACCGGAGATTCCGCGGGGAGATCGGGACGATGACGAGAAGACCGAAGGACACGGATCGCTCGGTATATCTCTCTACACCTTCTCTTGATAGCTAGGACTTGTTTAATGGCACGATCCGGGTTTATAGTGCGCGGTGGTGCCGGTTTGAAAATTTAAAGTAAATCACCGCTTCCGGATTCCGGCGTCGGATTGACGGCCGGGGCGCCGCCGTGGTCTTACATTCATATATAAAATAGATAGATGCGTTGGTTTGGGACATTCGTATTACCTTGTTGACCTTCGTCAAGGGTATATACAGGTGGGTTCAAATTAACCTGGACAATGACGGGTAGAACTTGACATGTGACTTATGATTTGTTGACCTTCATCAAGGTCATAAGAGCATGGGGCAAAAATCCACATCGGGAGTTTCAAAAGAACTGAAACTTGCTTGCGCTGCATACCATTTGGAGTGTGATGATTCTGGTAGGATTCCTTAAGTTTTATCACACGATGATATTTGGATCCCGATCCTACTGTGAGTATATGCTACTCCTCCGGAACTTTCTTACTTAACGATCATTGCTATAAACCAAGCAGGTGTCTAGAAAGGTGTTAGCGGGGCTACGCCCACAGGGAAAAGAGGTTATTTAATTAAGGAACTTCGCGAAAGCGTTGGAAAACCTCCCTCGAAGTACCGACACTGGCCTGGCTGAATGGTTAAGCAAGTATTGTACGGTGAGATTGATCCTGATTAATTCTTCCTTTATGGTTTGAGGAGGGATTCGAGAGACAGTGGGAGCCATCCTGTTTAGATAAATTAAAAACCAATCTAAACTTGAAAGAGCATCATGCTGAGTGTTTTCTTCTCTCTCTCTCTTATTGCAGCAACCCAGTGACTGCACATAGGTTACATCTAGATAATAAAATGACTGAACCTGACTGTTATGATTGGTAAAGGTCTGTCCAGATGTCCATTACCTATGACAAGCTGGGATACCTCTTAACTAATCAAACCCGTGCCGTCTCAGGACCAGTTTCCCTTGTCACGGACACTGACATCCGTATGACATCGAAAAAAGACTGTGCGGAAGCCAAGTGCCTCGTGTTAGCCTCAGTTGATGGTGCAAACCAGAGGCAGTACGAGAAGATGGACTTAGTTTCTATCTTCCTCCATAACAAAGATTTATATGGAGAGCAATCTCGTATCGCAAGATATGAGACCTCGAACGAATTGCTTCAAGCGAGGTTGGCTGTCGGGTCATCTGTAGGGGGCAACGTCCTTACAGAGACCAGCTATTTTGAGCTCACGGACCAGGAGACCATGTTGGAGAATGGGTCAAGTACTGACTTAATTCTACAGTCCCAGCCCTCTGCTTATACCCTGAAGGAAACCAGGGAAGAAGAAGGAAAGGGAAGGGCAAAAGTTTCGGGACTGGATGTAGTAAAAGAGGGAGGCTCCTATTGTTACGGGAATGAACATTGGCAGAAGGATTGCAGGGCTAGCAAAGCCAGTAGACAGAATTCGAAGCATGTTGTGGCTTCGGCTTCGGGTGTGTTTGTGATAGAGAACTGTAAGTCAGTTAACCCTACTTCCTGGGTATTGGATACCGGATCACGATCTCACATCTGTAATTCATTACAGGCTCTGAGAAACCGTAGGGTTATCAGGAAATGTGATATAACTCTCAGGGTTGCTAACGGAATGAGCATGGATGCTGAATCCATAGGGGAATATCATCTTGGACTGACAACTGGGCAGATATTGATTCTGTATAACTGTTTGTATGTACCAGGTGCGACTTGTAATATCATATTTGTATCCTTACTTTCTAAGGAAGGATATGATTTTACTTTTGTAAGCGATGTGGTCCACATCCACCTAATTCAAGTTCTGATTGGGTTAGGTACATTAAGTAACGGGATATACGTATTGAATCAAGCTCAGATTTTTAGTGTCCAGAACACACTTAAAAGAAAGTCTCCGGAAACAAATCAGGCTTTCTTATGGCATTGTAGACCGGGTCACATTAATGAGACACGATTAACTAAGTTACATAAAGAGGGATACTTGAATCCGTTCAAGTATCAGTCTTATGCCACTTGTGAATCTTGTCTCATGGGAAAGATGACAAAGACTCCGTTCACTAGACACGGAGTAAGAGCGAGCGAGCTTTTGAGACTCATACACAGTGATGTGTGTGGTCCAATGTCTACTCATGCGCGTAATGGTTATTCATACTTCATTACTTTCACAGATGATTTCTCTAGGTATGGACATGTCTTCTTAATGAAGCACAAATCCGAGGCCTTTGAGAAATTTCGGGAATACAAGAATGAAGTTGAAAAACAAACAGGCAAAAGTATAAAGACACTGAGATCTGATCGAGGTGGTGAATACTTGAGTGCTGAGTTTCTGGACTACTTAAAAGAGAATGGAATTCTCTTTCAGCGTACTCCTCCATACACACCACAGCACACGGTGTATCTGAAAGGCGGAATCGAACCCTATTGGATATAGTTCGTTCCATGATGAGTGAAGCTGAGTTACCGCAATCTTTATGGGGTTATGCACTAGAAACAGCTGCATATCTCTTGAACAAGGCTCCAACCAAGACTGTGCCGACCACACCATATCAGATATGGAGTGGGAAGAAACACTGTCTTAAGTATCTTAAGACATAGTGATGTCCAGCTTTTGTAAAGAAGCAGCATGCGGACAAGCTCGAGGCACGCTCAGTACTGTGTAAGTTTGTGGGATACCCAAAGAACTCCAGGGGGTATCTTTTCTATTCCGCAGAAGAACAAAAGATTTTTGTTTCTCCGCATGCCCACTTCTTGGAAAATGAATTTTTGGAAAATCAGATAAGTGGGAGAGCAATAGAACTGGAAGAAATTCCAGAACCACAAGCTGTTACTGAAAGCTTGGATGAACTAGAAGTTTCAGGAGAACCGGACATTCCTGCGCCACTCCGCAGGAGTAGTAGGCAGTCTCATCCGCCCGAGAGATACTACGGTTTTCTCATAGACAGGGATAGAGAGGATTGCACTATTGATTATGATGAGCCTACTAGCTTCCAGCAAGCCATTTAGAGCGGTGACTCAGTAAAATGGCTGGATGCAATGCGGACCGAAATGGAGTCCATGTACACCAACAAAGTATGGACGTTGGACGTTGCTCCAGATGGGTTAAAACCCGTAGGATGCAAGTGGATCTTCAAAAGGAAGATTGCTGTAGATGGACAGGTTGAGACCTATAAGGCTAGACTTGTTGCAAAGGGTTTTCGTCAAAGACCTGGTTTGGACTATGACGAAACCTTTTCTCCAGTGGCTATGCTGAAATCCATTCGGGTCCTTCTTGCTATTGCTGCCTTCCACGATTATGAAATCTGGCAGATGGACGTAAAGACGGCTTTCCTAAATGGTTATTTGGAAGAGTGTGTCTATATGGATCAGCCAGAAAGATTCATTCAGAGTGGTAGCAGCGGTAATGTGTGCAAGTTGCTCAAGTCCATCTATGGACTGAAGCAGGCATCACGGAGTAGGAACATCTGCTTTGATAATACTATCAAAGAATTCGACTTTATCAAAAACCCAGATGAACCATGCATTTACTGTAAGATTGTAGGGAGAAATGTGGTATTCCTCGTCTTGTACGTCGATGACATTCTCCTAATAGGAAATGATATTCCTATGTTACAGTCAGTCAAAGGATTCTTGTCACAGAGGTTCTCCATGAAGGACCTGGGTGATGCCAACTACATTCTGGGGATCCAGATCTATCGTGATAGATCTAAAAGGATGTTGGGACTTTCACAGTCCAGGTACATCGACACCATACTGAAACGATTCAGTATGGAAGATTCCAAGCGCGGTAATCTACCGGCTTGTCACGGAATCACCCTCTCCAAAGAGATGTCTCCCAAGACTGATTTGGAGAGGGCTCGCATGTCATCTAGACCCTACGCATCCGCGGTAAGCTCTATTATGTATGCGATGTTGTATACCAGACCAGATGTAGCATACGCATTGAGCGTTGTAAGCTGGTATCAGTCGGACCCTAGGGAGAAACATTGGATAGCGGTAAAGAACATTCTCAAGTACCTGAGAAGGACTAAGGAGATGTTCTTGGTGTATGGCGGAAAAGACCTCCAGATCGAGGCATTTGCTGACTCCAGCTTCCAGAGTGATAAGGATGACTCCAAGTCCATGTCGGGTTATGTCTTTACCCTCAATAGAGGGGCGGTTTGCTGGAAGAGTTCCAAGCAGGAAACCGTTGCTGACTCAACTATGGAAGCGGAGTACATAGCTGCTTGCGATGCCGCAAAGGAAGCTGTCTGAATGAAGAAGTTCCTTACGGAGCTTCAGGTGGTTCCTACCAGTGTTGATCCAATATCGCTGTATTGTGACAACAACGGCGCTATAGCTTTAGCGAAGGAACCCAGGTCCCATCAGAAGTCCAGGCACATTTTGAGGCGGTACCACCTGATCAGGGAGATTGTAGATCGCCGGGAGATCGAGGTGAAGAGAGTAAATATGGAAGATAACACTGCTGACCCACTCACGAAGGCCTTACCCCAGACTCAGTTCGAGCGGCTGATCGAGATGATAGGTCTTCGATACGCCAGTACATGGCCTTAGTGCAAGTGGGAGATTGTTAGTGTATATGCCCTAGAGGCTATTACTGTATCATACTAGTTTGTATATTACTTAATGGAAGCTTGGGATATTCACATTTGTAAATACAATCTTGCTCAAAATAGTAGTATCATACTTGGTTTGTTTCTTGCTCAAAATAGTAATAAGCTTGGGATATTCTAGTATATCACCTATACACATTAGTGGAGCCTATAGGATCTTTGCTTGATTACCAGCGTTGTGATGGCAGTCACACTAGTGGGGGCTGGGTAATCGACAAGCACATCCTTATGCAGGTCCCTAGTTGTAGGACTATCGAGACAGGGCATCGATACTCCGGAGTAGACTAGCGTATGCGCTTCTCATCCCAGTATGGGAGACGGTCTGTCCCACAGCCGTCAGTACATCGTACTTGAGATAGTACGCGGGTGCTCGTTAGGTTACGAGTACACTGGACAGGACTCATGGGGAACTGTTGGTTGGTACTATACCAATCGTCAGTTTTCAGTTCCCAGGTGACATGAGTACAGCTTAGTCCGCTGACTTGACACTGTCACTTCGCCTCGAGTGTGTTCCCACTGTACTTTGATTACTACCCTACCACGGCTCAAAGGAGTCGTGCAAACAGGTAGTAGTTGGGTGCAGTCCCGAAGCACTTGGAGGCAGTGACGGTTAGACAAGATTTGTCTCTCCCGGTATTGGGGGTTGATATCACGCTGTGTCTAGGAGAGCCATTACACAAAGTCCCTGGCCAGGGCAAGCGAGATATACTGGTAGCTTTCCAGTGTTATCTCAGGGTGTTCTGGGCTACACTCCGACACGACTTGCACCGCTATTAGGGGACTAACGTTTACTGCCCCCCTATGCCCGCCATGCGATGTTCTCAGACGAACAGACCGGACTGTACGCAGATTGTCACATTCAGGCTCAGTAGGAGTTCAGATGGGTTTCACCTCGTCCATCTTCTTATCGGCATCTACCTGGGGACCATTACGCACAGCTAGTGCCACTTGTGGTCTGTGGTTAAACCCACTGCCAGCGTAGTGTCGAGTCTTTAGAGTCCCACACAGAAAGCTATTCGCCTTTAGGCAAAAGAGTAGAGGTCGCATGGTTTTGCGACAGGGTTCGGTCACATCCGTACACTTGTGCACGTTTAGTGTCCGGACAGTTAACACTAGCGGGCTTTGGTTTAAGCTAGATCCTACTGTATGTTTTGGGATTGGTTTTATCTCGGTTGTATTCGTGTTCCTCGGAACGCGGATGCGGGTGTGTATGTACAGTTGACAGAGAGACAGAGGCAGAGTATTCTCATTGGGTTGTTGACTGTTGACTGTTGACTATTGACTTTTTGCTAAACCCTAATGAGAATAAGAAATATGATTAACAATAATATTAATTAAGTATTTTAGTGACATGGTTGTTGAGGGGTTGACTTTGTTGACTTGTTGACTTTGTTGACCGGTTGACTAGGTTGGACTAGTTGACCATCATCATTACAATGGCTATCATTTCACGGCAAAGACTTTTGCTTGCTTGTTTCTTTTTGCAAAATGAGTGCATGAAATGATATGGCCATTTTGACTTGAACCATCACATAATACTTGATTACTGTTATTTGTTATGATGATTTTGGATGATGAGAGCTTGGATGGCAAAAGGGTTACTCATTCTCTCATTTGCTTTCTCTCTCTTGCTTGAGCTCTCCCTCTTGCTCTTCCTCTTGCTCTCTCTCTAGCTCAAGACAACTCCCTCTCATGAGTTGAGAAACATTGCCTTAGAGATAAAAGAAAACCCATATCACTTCTCTACTCATCTTAGTTCACAAGGTTTAGCAAACCAAGTGTTCTAGTTTCTTCTAGTTTGAAGAGAAGCCAAAGGTAGAAGCTTTCAGGTGGATCCATCTTCAGCGCAAAGAGACGACGAGGTGAGGCCGATCGGTACACCGCAAAGAGTTGAAGATGAAAGAGTTCAAGAAAGGTATAACCCCGTAACCGAGTAGATAAAACTCTTGTTAGGTTTGTTAGATAGTTGTTTAACAAAGATCCGTATTTTGAGTCCATGTTACCACCTCTTAAAAAATTGTTTTTCATCATTTCCGCAAGCCCGTAAGTACCGGGAGAGGTAATGTGGACTTACATGGAGTGTGTATGTGTGTGTGAGTGTATACATATATATATATATATGTTGGAGATAGTGCCCTCAGAGTCAATTATTAGGTCACAGGTACGTGATTGTAATGATTGAGGGAGGACCTATCCCGGTAGGACAGTCTTACTCGAGATGATAGTATGCTATCTGGTTTACCTTTATCATCGTGTACTGTTTTAAGTGACATGACACGTCGCTATTACACGTTGATAGAGCCCCTAGGATTCTTGCTTGACCACCAGCACTATGAGGGCGATCATATAAGTGGGAGCTGGGGGTCTACAAGCATATCCTTAAAAGGTCCCTAGTCGTGGGAGTTTCGAGACCGGGCATCGATACTCCATTAGTAGACTAGTGTATACAGTCGAGACCCCGACGAGGGGCGGTGGCCGGTCTCACAAGCCACTGGTGTCAGTTGGATCACCTAAGATGTATACAGGTGCTCATTGGGTTATGAGTACACCGGACAGGACTCGCCGGGAACATGCTAGTTGGTCATATACCAAACGTCAGATGGCAGTTCCCTGGTGACATGTGTGCAGGTTAGTTCATCGACCTGGGGATCGTCATTTGTCTCGTGTGAGTTCCCACTGTACTTTGATTACTACCCTACCACGGCTCAAAGGAGTCGTGCAAACAGGTTTTAGTTGGGTACAGTCCCGAGCCACATGGAGGCAGTGAGCGTATCTTCAGGGGTTCGTCTCTCCCGGTATTGGGGGTGAGGTCGTGCTGTGTCTAGGAGAGCCATTACACAAAGTCCTTGGCCAAGGCAAGGAGATTTACTGGTAGGTATTCCAGTAGTATCTCAGGGTGTTCTGGGCTACACTCCGACACGACTTGTACCGCTTTTGGGGGTCTGACTTTTACCAACCCCCTAGGCCCGCCATGCGATACTCATAGACGAACGGACCGGACTGCACGGATATTGTCACTGACAGGCTCGGTAGGATGTCAGGATGGGTTCGCTCATCGACGTCCCTTTTAGTCAATAGCTGGTGGCCCGTTACGTATTGGCTTATACCTCTGGCGTGCTAGTGGTTAAATCCACAGCCATAGTATTGACGAGTCTTTAGAGTCCACCACACTTTCAGTTACTCAAGTTTCGGGCGAAACGCTGTAGAGGCCGTATGGAGATATGGCAGGGTCCGATCAGATACGTGCGGTATTGCACGGATCAGGATCGGACGGTTTGTACTAGTAGCCGTATAGGTATATGGCACGGTTCGATCAGATATGTGCGGTATTGCACGGATCAGGATCGAACGGATATTACTAGCCGGCTTTGGTTTAAGCCGGTCCTAGTTTAGTACAGTGTAGATTTTGTCTCTTTGCATTTGTATCCGGACGGAATACAGATGCGGGTGTGTATGCACAGTATCGGGGTTTTCCTGTAATTTATTACAGGACCAGTTTTCTGGAGTTGCCAGTTTGCATTCCGTTCCGGCCGGTTTTCCTTTGTTCTTTCCCGGCCGAACTTTTCCGATGGAGGGGGTTATTTGCAAGTTTGCAAATAACTCTTTGTGGAGGTTTTATTTGCATAATGATTTATTATGATATCTTTCATCCATGCTTGCATTAATGTGATTGAAAGGGTATGGTTTGGATTTAATGTAAGCATGGTGCATGTTTTGTTTATAGTCACCCTAGCTTTATCCTACAATAACCTCCCTTCTTAGTTTTGCTTTCATGATTCCTCCACCATTCAAAAGGCAAGGGCCGGCCACTCATTTTGAAGAGAGGGGAAAAATGAGAGAGGTTCAATTTTTCATTTGGTGTTGGAAATTAATCATCATCTCATTTTTCCATTGCTACAAAATTCTCCAAAGTTCATGATTCCATTCTTCCCTCCATCTAAAGGCAACTCCAATACCCCAATGAGACATAGACTCTACACTTCCTACAGCAAATCTTGGACGCGTCGGCTAGCCTACTTCGCGCCCGAGTTGCCTCGGTATTGAGGCGGGAGCCCGTAAAAGATGCAGGCGACGTGGTGCCCTTCCGGTGAAGAGGCGACGACCGGAGATCCCGCGAGGAGATCGGAGTGGAGATGAAGACCGGAGGACTCGGATCAGTCGGTATATCTCTTCCCTTTCTTCTTGTTAGCTAGACTAGTTTAATGGTTACGATCCGGGTGTTTAGTGCGCGGTGGTGCCGGTTTGCAAAGTCCGCAAAATTAAATTTTATCACCGCTTCCGCATTCCGGCGTCGGATTGACGGCCGGGGCGCCGCCGTGCACTTACAGTGGTATCAGAGCCTCGCCATTAATTTCGTCTAGCTTTGTTTTATGTGTTTTACGTTTCCGATCGAACAAAGTCCCGAAAACGCGTATTTCAAGCACATCAGTTTCTGTCGAATTTTTTTTGAGTCCAAAAATTTTTCAGGTTGTCTCAGAGTAATGTGCAGGGAATTAGAAACATACTGTAAAAATTTGGTACCATGAACTCACTGTTCCACCGCGAAAGCGCGGCCAAACCCCTACTTGGGCCGCGCTTCCGCCGCAGTAACAACTGTTCATGTCCCCAAAACTTTGCAGAATGTTCCTGAGTTGAAAATGTGCTTTCTGGAATATTAAAGTTGGGCCAATTATTTCTGTGAGTGCTACAGTTTTCTTTGGGGCCCACTTGTTAATTGTTTGATCAATCGGAAAATTTTAAAACACATTTTTCACAGTATTTACATTATATCTGCGACCGTGAATGTCACTCGATCGGTAAATCCGGTCTAACTGCTATAGCCCGGTTAGACGGATTTGCGAACGTGATTTTCACGTTGATGTTCTATGTATTTGCTGTGATGTTGCGGATTGGTCGTGGAGATAGCCTGGATGCAATGCTAGTACAGTGCTGTTGTATTATGTACATTTGATATTGCGGGGCGAGCGTCCGACATGTGGACTGCCGTCACTGCCTGTTTGTATTATTATTTTGGGGCACGACCTGGTTGCGGTCGATGTACCCGGTGTATGTATATTTTACTTTCTGTACTAGGATTGCCCCGCGGAGGGGTGCACGGATAGCCGGGTTCTAGAAGGCAACAAGCCCGCATCTCATGGCATTGAGACGGAGGGGGCTTCGCTCTAGGATTGGCGGGCTATTCGCCGCACTCGTAGGGGGTATAGGATTGACCCAGGAGGGGTGCCCAAGTTACCGGATTCCGTGAAGTGCTGGGTAGTCCATTCACGGCGCTGAAGGGGGCTGCCTCGCTTCAGGTTTTGGCGGGTGACTTGCCGCGCCCGTAGGGGTCTAGGATTCTCATTGCACAGGCTATCCACACGACCAGGGGAACGTCGGGTTTCAGCGGCTCTGTGAAACCCGGGGTTCCCAGATATCTGTATTGTTTCTGTGATGCTGTACATTTCTGTGATGTTGCATTTTATTCACGCCTTGAGCGAAATACTATATATTGGTATATATATTAGTAGATGTTGTATATGTTTTTCATCCGCGCTAGTCCAGTCCCCGCTCTGCCGTTAGTTAGCTAACCTAACGGGTGATGACGGGACCCAGTGGCGAATGCGGATGGCATATACGTACATCAGTATATTTTCGTTCTTTGTGGTGTGATCAATTGATGGGACTGCGTTGATTCGGATCAATGCAAGTTAAACAAACCTAATCTGATGTTGTTGGAACACTTTTCTAAAAGCTGTTATTGCAAGGACGTTCTCTTTTGTTTTGCATCGTGGTATTCATTTAGAATATCCTGCTCCTCAGTCGACGAGGCAAGGGCCGAGATCCCTTCACCGGGAGTGACCCCTTGGACAGAAGTTTGCGTCAGGGCATTAACTTCACTATAGCCGATTACTTTTGCTTTGCACCGTGGTATTCATTTGGAATATCCTGCACCTCATTCTACGGGGAAAGAGCCGAGATCCCTTCACCGGGAGTGACCTCTTTAGCAACGGTTTTCGTCACTATATTTTCAAAAAGCTATCCGTTCCTTCGACGATATCAAGTTCATTACGTTAAAGGTTTTCGCCAGAAACCATTCGTAGCCCTCCGTCATTTCAGTTAAATATTCGGTAGTATTCAAGCTATGTATTTTGACCTCACGCCAAGGCATAGTGATTGGTAGCTGCCGGGTATTTATCTGTTGCATAGATAGATGCGTTGGTTTGGGACAGTCGTACTACTATTTTGGCCTACGTCAAGGGTATGTACGGGTGGGTTCAGATTAACCTGGATAATGACGGGCAGAACTTGACATGTGACTTATGATATTTTGACCTCACGCCAAGGTCATAAGAGCATGGGGCAGAAATCACATCGGGAGTTTCAAAAGTACTGAAACTTGCCAGATATGCGCATACCTTCTGGAGTGTGATACCGTGAGCGGATTCCGTCACGTTATCATGCGATGAGAGTTGGATCCCGATTCCCACTGATGAGTTGGTTTACTCCTCGGGTGACCCCGACTAATTCTTCTTTCAGGTTTGGAGGAGAATTTGAGGTACAGTGGGAGGATTCCAGATTAGATAAATTGGTAACCATTCTGATCTAGGGTAGAGTGCACGCTGAGTGTTTCTTTTCTCTCTCTCTTTGGCAGCGACCATTGACCCGACCCTAAGACTATGACTCAGTGACCAAGTTGACCGAACCTACTTAACACTGGCTTTTGGATTGTCAGAGTTGCAGACCTCATTGCCACTCCTATTTTTACCCTTTTCTCCAGGACACCCCGTATTGCTACGAACGTCCACTTCCATTGGACAAAACCATCGTATGGTTAGATACGAACTCGAAGGAATTCGAGGATGGTTTCCGGTTCTGGAGAAAACGGATAGGATTATTCAGTTGTCTTTTCCTTTTACCCTCTCTCAGGTTACGAGTACTCCTTGGTTTAGGGGTAGTACACCTATTACGCAAATTGGATTGTCTTCTTCCAAACCTTAGGCTGGTGCCGACCGGTAGGGAATGAAGAAAACCAATTAGCATAACGATGGTGTGCAGAAGGTATTAAGTTTAGACAAAGCAAGGGATTAGTAAGAGGGCAAAGTAAATTGCAACAGATATTCACGACCAAACCAAATATTTCGTTACCACTCCCACATCACCTTTGTATTACTCCAGGACACTCCGTATCACTACGAAGATCCACAGTTTATTTGGATACTCCATCGTATGGTTATATACGAACTCGAATGGAACTTGTTCCAGTTCGGGGATGGATTCTGGTCCAGGAGAAATAGGAATAAAGTACATTCAGGTGTCTTTTATCTTCACCTTCTCTCGCGTTGCGAGTGCTCCTAGGATTAGGACAGTACACCCTTTATGCTTATTGGATAGTCCTCTTCCAAACCATAGGCTGGTGCCGAACGGTAGGGAAGGAAGAAAACCATTTAGCCTAATGGGTGTGCAGAAGGTAATGACTAAAGACATATGAAGGGATTTGGAGAGGTGGCAAAGAACTATACGGTTACAGTCGTGAATCAGGAAGAGGCATTACTAGGAATACCAGAATACCCCATCGGAACATTTCGATGTTTCAGTTTCACTGTGTACTGTTAAAAGAAAACTGATTTCCCGATTAGATACTTACTCCAGGGTATGTATTTACCAGGTATGATTCTCACATCTGTATGGTTTTACAGATGATGAGTGGGAGTAGGTTATTGGGAATTGGGTGATCATCCTCATTATATCGGGATTCGTTGTAATCGGTGATATTTGAGGAAATCACCTGGGCTGTTTGCCGGTCGGCAAATATTTGGTTTTGAATATCCGCAGTTATGCACCAATTTCAAATTGATATATCTGTACGTCTATTTTCATAGAGTGAGATATACCTTTCTGAAATTATGTCTACGACATTTACCTATATCAGTGGATGGTTAGGTAAGGAGCATTAAACAGCGGTGTAATTCTTCTTAACCATAAGTACAGTTTTCAACCTACGACACACAGTGAATGAGTTATCAGACTCAGCGGACTTATACAGAGTATTGTATGTTGTCCAGTGTCCATTAGGACAGAGGGGTTGGTCCTCATACTATATTCTGTTTACTTTTAACTTCTCTAGTTCTTAGACATGTGTTTCGTAGAAACACAGGGTCTAAGTTTTGAGGAGTTATAGGTATTTGAATAGAGTAGAGAACCAGGTGTAGCAAGTATCGGGATTCTTCAAAGTGATCGAAGATGTAGATACTTGTGTATGGTATTCAGTTGATAGTAATGATAAAGAGAAATTGCTTCTCTTTCAGGTTACTCATAATTGGAAGAATTCCTAAGTTGAGTAACGCTGATCGGCCTCTCTCCATTTAGTTGACATGCGCTAGGGGACAGCTGCATGATTTGAATCTGGTTCAATTAAATCAGTGCCTCTGTTTCTATATTGGATATAGAACAGTTCATATCTTAACGATGTTAAGGTACGGGAAGTTGTACGGTTTATGATTAAAACCAGACACTGGACAACTCAAGGCACGTTTCTGTAATGGCTGTTTGTGGGTTGACCCAGGCTATGACGAGGGTTGACTTTCTACCATCTGGAAGATCAATAGTGATATTGTTCTTGACTCGCCACAGTTTTAATAAAAATAGATTTTTTCAAAAACAGTAGTGGGAGTATGGTAGAACTGGAAGTGATTCCAGAACCGCAAACGATTACTGAAGATTTGATAAGGAACCTAAAGATTCAATAGGATTGACATTCCATTGGCCACTCCGCAGATAAGGTGGGTAACTTCAGGCACCAGAGAGGTACTACGGTAGCCTCAAGGACGGTGACAGGGAAGTTCTTGTTTACCCACAATTGCCATTGCTGTTGTTCCAGGTTACGAGACCCGGCGGGAGGATGAGTATAGCGTCGTTCTAAACTAGTTTTAGAAGTGTACGTCTATAGGACTCTGCCAGAGGGTTGTCGTAGTCAGTGGGAGCAGCGGAAGCATTGGTGGACAGGTTGCTTATGTCTATTTATAGACTAGAGCAGAAGTAGCGGAGATAGATCATCTATTTCTGACGTGACAGTCATGGGTTTGACTTCGTCAGAATAGGGGATGGATCTGTTGAGAAGGTAGTAGGGTGTGATATCCTGGTATTTGGATGATATACACAGAGTAGGAAAAGAAACTCCTACACTACGATCGGTTATACTTTGGTCGTCACACAGTTGTTTCTCCACAAAGGAAATGGATTTTATATCAGACATACTGGTTACTAGATCTATGGTTTTAGATCTAGATTTGGGTGGTTTCCCAATCAGGGTACTTGACAGCATTCTAAGAGTATTTAGGATGGACGACTCCTGGCACGGTAGTGTACCTGCAGGTAATGGAGTCACCCTCTCCAAACGTGTCTTACAGACTAAAGGGGAGAGGGACGGGCATGATTGGCAGATCACTTGCTCAGGCAGTTGAGTCAATCGTGAGATGTCAAGTACCACACCAGATGTTGTTCTTGCACTAGATGCAATAAGATGACATTAATCCAATCCTGGAGAAACAGTCGGAAGCAGTTTTAGAACATAAGTGAATGTTCTAGGGATATGATAACGACAGTCTCATTCAGGAAACAGTTATCATTCCAGGCTTCCAAGGTGACATGGACGGCAAGGAGGTTGTCAGAGTTATAGTTTTCCTTCTGATGAGGGGCAGTATTTTGGACAGGTGGTCCAAGGCAATACTGAGGGAGGCATGGCGCGCAGGATACTGATTAAGTTCAGTTGACGATACAGTCTAAGAAGTTTGGATTTGGAGTTCATTTATGAGCTAGGTCCCATCAGACATCCAGACATATTCTGAGACAGGTATTGCTCTTTTCGGGAGATGGATTTCTCCGTGAACTTGAGATATAGAGAGACATAGAAAGAAACTACTAAGCGGATCCACTCACTGAGGCTATTCCTCGAACGCAATAGTTCCGCAAACGGGCTTTGTGAGACTGACTAGTAGAGGAGTTGGATGTTCGGTATCACACGGGCTGTGAGTATGCGACATCGCAATAATTAGCCTTGAGTGCAAGTGGGAGATTGTTGGAGATAGTGCCCTCAGAGTCAATTATTAGGTCACAGGTACGTGATTGTAATGATTGAGGGAGGACCTATCCCGGTAGGACAGTCTTACTCGAGATGATAGTATGCTATCTGGTTTACCTTTATCATCGTGTACTGTTTTAAGTGACATGACACGTCGCTATTACACGTTGATAGAGCCCCTAGGATTCTTGCTTGACCACCAGCACTATGAGGGCGATCATATAAGTGGGAGCTGGGGGTCTACAAGCATATCCTTAAAAGGTCCCTAGTCGTGGGAGTTTCGAGACCGGGCATCGATACTCCATTAGTAGACTAGTGTATACAGTCGAGACCCCGACGAGGGGCGGTGGCCGGTCTCACAAGCCACTGGTGTCAGTTGGATCACCTAAGATGTATACAGGTGCTCATTGGGTTATGAGTACACCGGACAGGACTCGCCGGGAACATGCTAGTTGGTCATATACCAAACGTCAGATGGCAGTTCCCTGGTGACATGTGTGCAGGTTAGTTCATCGACCTGGGGATCGTCATTTGTCTCGTGTGAGTTCCCACTGTACTTTGATTACTACCCTACCACGGCTCAAAGGAGTCGTGCAAACAGGTTTTAGTTGGGTACAGTCCCGAGCCACATGGAGGCAGTGAGCGTATCTTCAGGGGTTCGTCTCTCCCGGTATTGGGGGTGAGGTCGTGCTGTGTCTAGGAGAGCCATTACACAAAGTCCTTGGCCAAGGCAAGGAGATTTACTGGTAGGTATTCCAGTAGTATCTCAGGGTGTTCTGGGCTACACTCCGACACGACTTGTACCGCTTTTGGGGGTCTGACTTTTACCAACCCCCTAGGCCCGCCATGCGATACTCATAGACGAACGGACCGGACTGCACGGATATTGTCACTGACAGGCTCGGTAGGATGTCAGGATGGGTTCGCTCATCGACGTCCCTTTTAGTCAATAGCTGGTGGCCCGTTACGTATTGGCTTATACCTCTGGCGTGCTAGTGGTTAAATCCACAGCCATAGTATTGACGAGTCTTTAGAGTCCACCACACTTTCAGTTACTCAAGTTTCGGGCGAAACGCTGTAGAGGCCGTATGGAGATATGGCAGGGTCCGATCAGATACGTGCGGTATTGCACGGATCAGGATCGGACGGTTTGTACTAGTAGCCGTATAGGTATATGGCACGGTTCGATCAGATACGTGCGGTATTGCACGGATCAGGATCGAACGGATATTACTAGCCGGCTTTGGTTTAAGCCGGTCCTAGTTTAGTACAGTGTAGATTTTGTCTCTTTGCATTTGTATCCGGACGGAATACAGATGCGGGTGTGTATGCACAGTATCGGGGTTTTCCTGTAATTTATTACAGGACCAGTTTTCTGGAGTTGCCAGTTTGCATTCCGTTCCGGCCGGTTTTCCTTTGTTCTTTCCCGGCCGAACTTTTCCGATGGAGGGGGTTATTTGCAAGTTTGCAAATAACTCTTTGTGGAGGTTTTATTTGCATAATGATTTATTATGATATCTTTCATCCATGCTTGCATTAATGTGATTGAAAGGGTATGGTTTGGATTTAATGTAAGCATGGTGCATGTTTTGTTTATAGTCACCCTAGCTTTATCCTACAATAACCTCCCTTCTTAGTTTTGCTTTCATGATTCCTCCACCATTCAAAAGGCAAGGGCCGGCCACTCATTTTGAAGAGAGGGGAAAAATGAGAGAGGTTCAATTTTTCATTTGGTGTTGGAAATTAATCATCATCTCATTTTTCCATTGCTACAAAATTCTCCAAAGTTCATGATTCCATTCTTCCCTCCATCTAAAGGCAACTCCAATACCCCAATGAGACATAGACTCTACACTTCCTACAGCAAATCTTGGACGCGTCGGCTAGCCTACTTCGCGCCCGAGTTGCCTCGGTATTGAGGCGGGAGCCCGTAAAAGATGTAGGCGACGTGGTGCCCTTCCGGTGAAGAGGCGACGACCGGAGATCCCGCGAGGAGATCGTAGTGGAGATGAAGACCGGAGGACTCGGATCAGTCGGTATATCTCTTCCCTTTCTTCTTGTTAGCTAGACTAGTTTAATGGTTACGATCCGGGTGTTTAGTGCGCGGTGGTGCCGGTTTGCAAAGTCCGCAAAATTAAATTTTATCACCGCTTCCGCATTCCGGCGTCGGATTGACGGCCGGGGCGCCGCCGTGCACTTACAATATACATACATACATACATATATATATATATGTATATAAAAAAGGGGAAAGCGCCCAAAGGACGCGTGGGGCCAGCGCCTTACGTGCCTAGCACGGGAGCGCTGGGCGCTTAGGCGCTAGCGCATCACGTGCCCAGTACGTGAGCGCTGGGCGCTTGAGTGCTAGGCGTTCGGGCGCTTGAGTGCTAGGCGTTCGAGCGCTAGCGCTTCACATGCCCAGCACGTAGGTGCTGGGCGCTTGAGCGCAGGCGCATCACGTGCCCAGCACGTGGGCGTTGGGCGCTTGAGCGCAAGGCGCTCGAGAGCTAGCGCTTCACGTGCCCGACACGTGGGCGCTGGGCGCTTGAGCGCAAGGCGCTCGAGAGCTAGGGCTTCACGTGCCCGACGCGTGGGCGTTGGGCGCTTGAGTGCTAGACGCTCGGGCGCTTGAACGCAAGGCGCTCGAGCGCTAGCGCATCACTTGCCCGGCACGTGGATGCTGGGCGCTCGAGCTGTTGCGCCACGGCAGCGCCCCGGCCTCGTACTCGAGGCCAAAATGCGGAATAAAATTTTTTTCCTAACTCGGAAACCGGCGCTACCGCGGACAATTACCCGGATCGAAACCATTAACCTATACTAGCTAACTAGAGATGGGGTGAGAAGTATACCGAGCGATCCGTGTCCTTCGGTCTTCGTCTCCACTCCGATCTCCCGCGGAATCTCCGTCACCTCCTCGCTCGTCGGAAAGGGGCACCACGTAGCCGGAATCTTTTACGGGCTCCCGCCTCTTGACCGAGGCAACTCGGGCGCGAAGTTGGCTAGCCGACGCGTCCAAGGCTTGCTATAGAATAGTGTAGTGAACTTGTCTCTTTAGGGGTTATTGAGGTTGCCTTGATGTGGAGGAATGGAGAAGAGAAGGAGAGAAAGAAAATGAGCTTTGAAGCTTATCTTTTGCAACCATGGAATGAGATGAGAAAAATCACCCCCAAAAATAATTCTCCCTCCTCTTCAAAGCAAGTGGCCGGCCCCCCTCACTCAAGAATAGATTGGAGAGAGAAAAAGGAAAAAGAATGAATAAACATTTTTCAAAAAATGGTCACTCTCATTTCACCTCTTCAAACCATCAAAAGAAAAGAATAGACTAGAAAGGCATCTCATGATGAAACAAGTCTCATCATAATGCAAACTTGCAAGAAAACCCTCCACTAAATGTTAATTGCGAACTTGCAATTAACACCCTCCACCAAGAAAGTCCGACCGAGAAGGAATGAAGGAAAACCGGACGGAACGGAATG
This sequence comes from Agapanthus africanus, assembly GCA_030015575.1. Classification (NCBI taxonomy): domain Eukaryota; kingdom Viridiplantae; phylum Streptophyta; class Magnoliopsida; order Asparagales; family Amaryllidaceae; genus Agapanthus; species Agapanthus africanus. The sequence continues at coordinate 289,110,300 of CM057340.1, forward strand.
CAAACTGGCAACCCCAGAAAACCGATCCCATAATAAATTACAGGAAAACCCCGCTACTGCAAATACATGCCCGCATTTGTATTCCCACTGAACACAAATGCAAAGAGACAAAACTACACTATCAAATACTAGAATCCGGCTTAAGCCAAAGCCGGCTAGTAAAAACTGTCCGATCACGATCCGTGCAATACCGCACGTATCTGATCGAACCCTGCCATATCTCCATACGGCCTCTACAGCGTTTCGCCCGAAACTTGAGTAACTGTAACTGAGTGTGGTGGACTCTAAAGACTCGTCAATACCTTGGCTGTGGATTTAACCACTAGCACGTCAGAGGTATAAGCCAATACGTGACGGGCCACCAGGTATTGACCAAATGGGACGTCGATGAGGAAGCTCACCCCGACACCCAACTGAGCCTGTCAGTGACAATATCCGTACAGTCCGGTCCGTTCGTCTATGAGTATCGCATGGCGGGCCTAGGGGGTTGGTGAAAGTCAGACCCCCAAAAGCGGTACAAGTCGTGTCGGAGCGTAGCCCAGAACGCCCTGAGATACTACTGGAATACCTACCAGTAAATCTCCTGCCTCGGCCGAGGGCTTTGCGTAATGGCTCTCCTAGACACAGCGCGACCTCACCCCCAATACCGGGAGAGACGAACCCCTGCAGATCCGCTCACTGCCTCCATGTGGCTCGGGACTGTACCCAACTAAAACCTGTTTGCACGACTCCTTTGAGCCGTGGTAGGGTAGTAATCAAAGCACAGTGGGAACTCACACGAGACAAATGACGATCTCAGGTCGATGAACTAACCTGTACACATGTCACCAGGGAACTGCTATCTGACATCTGGTATAAGACCAACTAGCAGGTTCCCGGCGAGTCCTGTCCGGTGTACTCATAACCCAATGAGCACCTGTATACATCTTAGGTGAACCAACTGACACCAGTGGCTTGTGAGACCGGCCACCGCCCCTCGTCGGGGTCTCGACTGTATACACTAGTCTACTAACGGAGTATCGATGCCCTGTCTCGAAACTCCTACGACTAGGGACCTTTTAAGGATGTGCTTATAGACCACCAGCTCCCACGTATATGATCGCCATCATACTGCTGGCAGTCAAGCAAGAATCCTAGGGGCTCTATCAACGTGTAATAGCGACATGTCAGGTCACCTAAAGCAGTACACGATGATAAAGATAAACCAGATAGCATACTATCATCTCGAGTAAGACTGTCCTACCGGGATAGGTCCTCCCTCAATCATTGCAATCACGTGCCTGTGATCCAATAATTGACTCTGAGGGCACTAACTCCAACAATCTCCCACTTGCACTCAAGGCTAATTATTGCGATGTCGCATACTCACAGCCCGTGTGATACCGAACACCCAACTCCTCTACTAGTCAGTCTCACAAAACCTGTTTGCGAAACTATTGCGTTCGAGGAATAGCCTCAGTGAGTGGATCCGCAGTGATGTTTCTTTCTATGTCTCTCTATATCTCATGTTCGCGGAGAAAGCCATCTCCCGAAACGAGCAATACCTGTCTTAGAATGTCTGGATGTTTGATGGGACCTAGCTCATAAATGAACTCCAAATCCAAACTTCTTAGACTGTATCAACAACTGAAACTAATCAGTATCCCGCGCCATGCCTCCCTCAGTATTACCTTGGACCACCTGTCCAAAATACTGCCCCTCGTCAGAGGGAGAGTCTATAACTCTGACAACCTGCATGTCGTCCATGTCACCTTGGAAGCCCGGAGTGATAACCGTCTCCTAAAGGAGGCAGCCGTTATCATATCCCTAGAACATTCACTTATGTTCTAAAACTGCTTCCGACTGGTTTTCCAGGATTGGATTAATATCAACTTATTGCATCTAGTGCAAGAACAACATCTGGTGTGGTACTTGACATCTCATGATTGACTCAAATGCCTAAGCAAGTGATCTGCCAATCATGCACATCCTCTCCCCTTTAGTCTGTAAGACACCTTTAGAGAGGGTGACTCCATTACCTGCAGGTACACTACCATGCCAGGAGTCGTCCATTCTAAATACTCATAGAATGCTGTCAAGGTACCCTGATTGGGAAACCACCCAAATCTAGATCTAAAACCATAGATCTAGTAACCAGTATGTCTGATATAATATCTAAGTCCCTTGTGGAGAAACCACTGTGTGACGACCAAAGTATAACCGATCGTAGTATAGGAATATCACTTCCCACTACCTTCTCAACAGATCCATCCCCTATTCTGATGACGTCAAACCCATGACTGTCACATCAGAAACAGATGATCTATCTCCGCTACATTTGCTTTAGTCTATAAATAGACATAAGCCTGATGTCCACCAATGCTTCCGCTGCTCCCACTGACTACGACAACCCTCTGGTGGAGTCATATAGACGCGCACTTCTAAAACTAGTTTAGAACGACGCTATACTCATTCTCCTGCCGGGTCTCGCAGCCTGGAACAACAACAATGGCAAGTGTGGGTAAACAAGAACTTCCCTGTCACCGTCCTTGAGGCTACCGGAGTACCTCTCGGGTGCCTGAAGTTACCCACCGTATCTGCGGAGTGGCCAATGGAATGTCAGTCCAGATTGAATCTTTAGGTTCCTTATCAAATCTTCAGTAATCGTTTGTGGTTCTGGAATCACTTCCAGTTCTACCATACTCCCACTACTTTTTCTGAAAAATCCAATTTTTTATTAAAACTGTGGCGAGTCTAGAACAATATTTCTATTGATCTGTCAGATGGTAGAAAATCAACCCTCGTCATAGCCTGGGTCAACCCACAAACAGCCATTACAGAAACGTGCCTTGAGTTATCCGGAGTCTGGTTTTAAGCATAAGCCGGACAACTCCCCGTACCTTAACATCGTTAAGATATGAACTGTTCTATATCCAATATAGAAACAGAGGCACTGATTCAATTGAACCAGATTCAAATCATGCAGCTGTCTCCAGTGCATGTCAACTAAATGGAAGGAGGCCGATCAGCGTTACTCAACTTAGGAATGCTTCCAATTATGAGTAACCTGAAAGAGAAGCAATTTCTCTTTATTATTACTATCAACTGAATACCATACACAAGTATCTACATCTTCGATCACTTTGAAGAATCCCGATACTTGCTATACCTGGTTCTCTACTCTATTCAAATACCTATAACTCCTCAAAACTTAGACCCTGTGTTTGCACGAAACATATGTCTAAGAACTAGAGAAGTTAAAAGTAAACAGAATATAGTACGAGGACCAACCCCTCTGTCCTAATGGACACTGGACAACATACAATACTCTGTATAAGTCCGCTGAGTCTAACAACTCTTTCACTGTGTGTCGTAGGTTGAAAACTGTACTTATGGTTAAGAAGAATTACACCGCTGTTTAATGCTCCTTACCTAACCATCCACTGATATAGGTAAATGTCGTAGACATAATATCAAAAGGTATATCTCACTCTATGAAAATAGACGTACAGATATATCAATTTGAAATTGGTGCATAACCGCGGATATTCAAAACCAAATATTTGCCGACCGGCAAACAACCCAGGTGACTTCCTCAAAATATCACCGATTACAACGAATCCCGATATAATGAGGATGATCACCCAATTCCCAATAACTTACTCCCACTCAACATCTGTAAAACCATACAGGTGTGAGAATCATACCTGGTAAATACATACCCTGGAGTAAGTGTCTAATTGGGAAAACAGTTTTCTTTTAACAGTACACAGTGAAACTGAAACATTGAAATGTTTCGTCGGGGTATCCTGGTATTCCTAGTAATGCCTCTTCCATTATCCAGATTCACAACCATAACCGTATAATTCTTTGCCACCTCTCCAAATCCCTTTATATGTCTTTAGTCATTACCTTCTGTACACCCCTTTAAGCCAAATGGTTTTCTTCCTTCCCTACCGTTCGGCACCAGCCTATGGTTTGGAAGAAGACTATCCAAAAAGCATAAAGGGTGTACTGTCCTAATCCTAGGTGCACTCGCAACGCGAGAGAAGGTGAAGATAAAAGACACCTGAATGTACTTTATTCCTATTTCTCCTGAACTAGGATCCATCCCCGAACTGGAACAAGTTCCTTTCGAGTTCGTATATAACCATACGATGGATTATCCAATAAACTGGGATCTTCGTAGTAATACGGAGTGTCCTGGAGAAATACAAAGGTGATTTAGGATTGGCGAAGAAATACTTGGTTTGGTCGTGAATATCAGTCGCAATTTACTTTGCCCTTTTACTAATCCCTTTCTTTGTCTGAACTTAATACCTTATGTACACCGTTTTAGGCTAACTGGTTTTCTTCATTCCCTACCGGTCGGCACCAGCCTATGGTTTGGAAGAAGACTATCCAATTTGCGTAATAGGTGTACTACTCCTAAACTAAGGAGTACTCGCAACCTGAGAGAAGGTGAAAAGAAAAGACAACTGAATAATCCTATCCGTTTTCTCCAGAACCAGAAACCATCCTCGAAGTCCTTCGAGTTCGTATATAACCATACGATGGTTCTGTCCAATGGAAGTGGACGTTCGTAGTAATACGGGGTGTCCTGGAGAAAAGGGTAAAAGTAGGAGTGGCAATGAGGTTTGCAACTCTGACAATCTAAAAGCCAGTGTTAAGAAGGTTCGGTCAACTTGGTCACTGAGTCATAGTCTTAGGGTCGGGTCAATGGTCGCTGCCAGAGAGAGAGAAAAGAAACACTCAGCGTGCACTCTAACCTAGATCAGAATGGTTATCACTTTGTCTAATCTGGAAACCTCCCACTGTATCTCAAATTCTCCTCCAAACCTAAAAGAAGAATTAGTCGGGGTCATCCGAGGAGTAAACTAACTCATCAGTGGGAATCGGGATCCAACTCTCATCGCATGATAACGTGACGGAATCCACTCACGTCACCACACTCCAGAAGGTATGCGCATGCCTGGCAAGTTTCAGTTCTTTTGAAACTCCCGATGTGAGTTTTACCCCTAGGACTCAAGTGACCTTGACACAGTCAACAAATCAAAGAGTCCTAGTCAAGTTCAACCCGTCATTATCCTGGATTGCATTAAACCCACCCGTACGAGCCCTTGACACAGTCAACAAGGCCGCACGACTGTCCTAACCAATCCCATTTATATGCTGCAAACAAACACTACTTAGCTACCGCACACTACGCCTTGACACAGTCAACAAACGCAGCACGAATACTAAGTAATATTTGTAAGAAATGACGGAGGGCTACGTCTAGTTTTTGGCGAAAAACTTTTAACGTAATGAACTTGATATCGTTGAAGGAACTGCATAGCCTTTTATAAAATATAGTGACGAAAACCTTTACTAAAGAGGTCACTCCCGGTGAAGGGATCTCGGCTCTTTCCCCGTAGAATGAGGTGCAGGATATTCCAACTGAATACCACGATGCAAAGCAAAAGTAATCGGCTATAGTGAAGTTAATGCCCTGACGCAAACTTCTGTCCAAGGGGTCACTCCCGGTGAAGGGATCTCGGCCCTTGCCTCGTCGACTGAGGAGCAGGATATTCCAAATGAATACCACGATGCAAAACAAAAGTGAACGTCCTTGCAATAACAGCTTTTTGAAAAATGTTCCAACAACATCAGATTAGGTTTGTTTATCTTGCATTGATCCGAATCAATGCAGTCCCATCAATTGATCACACCACAAAGAACGAAAATATACTGACGTACGTATATGCCATCCGCATTCGCCACTGGGTCCCGTCATCACCCGTTAGGTTAGCTAACTAACGGCAGAGCGGGGACTGGACTAGCGCGGATGTAAAACATATACAACGTCTACTAATATATATACCAATATATAGTATTTCGCTCAAGGCGTGAATAGAATGCAACAACACAGAAATGTACAGCATCACAGAACAATACAGATATCTGGAAGCCCCGGGTTTCACAGAGCCGCTGCAGAAACCCGACGTTCCCCTGGTCGTGTGGATAGCCTGTGCAATGAAAATCCTAGACCCCTACGGGCGCGGCAAGTCACCCGCCAAAACCTGAAGCGAGGCAGCCCCCTCCAGCACCGTGAATGGACCACCCAGCACTTCACGGAATCTGGTAACTTGGGCACCCCTCCTGGGTCAACCAGTACCCCCTACGAGTGCGGCGAATAGCCCGCCAATCCTAGAGTGAAGCCCCCTCCGTCTCAATGCCATGAGATGCGGGCCCGTTGCCCCCTAGAACCCGGCTATCCGTGCACCCCTCCGCGGGGTAATCCTAGTACAGAATGTAAAATATACATACACCGGGTACATCGACCGCAACCAGGTCGTGCCCCAAAATAATAATACAAACAGGCAGTGACGGCAGTCCACATGTCGGACGCTCGCCCCGCAAAATCAAATGTACATAATAGTTAGTGTATATGCCCTAGAGGCCATTACTGTATCATACTAGTTTGTATATTACTTAATGGATGCTTGGGATATTCACCTTGTATATACAATCTTGCTCAAAATAGTAGTATGCTACTTGGTTTGTCTCTACTTCAATGTGTACTTGTGTTTATTTTACTATATCACTTATACGCATTAGTGGAGCCCTTAGGATCTTTGCTTGATTACCAGCGTTGTGATGGCAGTCACACTAGTGGGGGCTGGGTAATCTATAAGCACATCCTTATACAGGTCCCTAGTCGCAGGACTATCGAGACAGGGCATCGATACTCCGGAGTAGACTAGCGTATGCGCTTCTCATCCCAGTGTGGGAGATGGTCTGTCCCACAGCCATCAGTACGTCGTACTGGAGATAGTATACGGGTGCTCGTTGGGTTACGAGTACACTGGACAGGACTCGTCGGGAACTGATAGGTTGGTATTATACCTATCGTCAGTCATCAGTTCCCAGGTGACATGAGTACAGCTTAGTCCGCTGACTTGACACTGGCACTTCGCCTCAAGTGTGTTCCCACTGCACTTTGATCACTACCCTACCACGGCTCAAAGGAGTCGTGCAAACAGGTGGTGGTTGGGTGCAGTCCCGAAGCACTTGGAGGCAGTGACGGTTAGACAGGATTCGTCTCTCCCGGTATTGGGGGTTGACATCGCGCTGTGTCTAGGAGAGCCATTACACGAGTAGTCCCTGGCCAGGGCAAACGAGATATACTGGTAGGTTTCCAGTGTTATCTCAGGGTGTTTTGGGCTTCGCTCCGGCACGACTTGTACCGCTATTGGGGGACTGACGTTTACCGCCCCCTAGGCCCGCCATGCGATGTATCAGACGAACAGACCGGACTGTACGGAGACTGTCACATTCAGACTCAGTAGGAGTACCGATGGGGTTTCACCTCGTCAGCCTTCTTGTCGACATCTACCTGGGGACCGTTACGCACAGCTAGTGCCGCTTGCGGTCTGTGGTTAAACCCACTGCCAGCGTAGTGTCGAGTCTTTAGAGTCCCACACAGAGGGTATTCGCCTCTGGGCAAAACAGAGTAGAGGTCGCATGGTTTTGCGACAGGGTTCGTTCTCATCCGCGCACTTGTGCACGTTTGGAGTCCGGACGGGTATTACCAGTGGGCTCTGGTTTGAGCCGGATACTGGTATAGTATTTGGGGTTGCTTTTATCTCTTTGTATTCGTGTTCGTCGGAACAAGAATACAGGTGTGTATGCACAGTTCTTTTTGAGGAGGAGGAAGATGATTTTTCATTAGGGTTTCGGAACGGGTGCGTACGCACAGTTGACAGTTGTGTTTTTCCAAACCCTAATGGATCTGTGTTATATCATTTAATAATATATAATAAAATGAAATTGTGTCATGGTTAGTTTTTGTTGACTTGTTGACCATGGTTGACTTGTTGACCATGGTTGAACATTTGACTACCATCATTACAAATGCAAGATGCTTTTTCATTCTTGCTTTTTCATTTAATGTTTGTAATGATATTAGTCATTCCTAAACTTTCCATCAAACCTTTTTCATTTTGATTATTGTTATTATTTGATTATTCTTTTTCTTTTGTTATGGTTGCAAAAAGGAAAAGAGAAGCTCATTCTATCCTTCTCACTCTCTCTCTTCACTTCATCTTCTTCTTCCTCTAGTCAAGAGAAACCTTCTCATGAGTTGAGAATCCTTCTCTTGAAAAACAAAAGCAAACCCTAGACACTCTCTACTCACTCTAGGATCAAGGGTCTAGCAAGCCGGCGATTCTAGTTCACTCCAAGTACGAGAAAGAGCCCAAAGGTCGAGCCTTCGAGGTGGATCCATCTTCGACGGAAGAAGGCGACAAAGGAGAACCATCAACCTCTACAAAGTTTGAAGACGAAGGAGTTCAAGTCTAGGTATAACCATCTCCATCCGAGTAGCTAACTCTCTTTAGCTAAGTTTGCTAGTTTTAGTTTAGGTAACGATCCCGACCATAGTTTAGTCCATGTTGCCTCTTGCGTTAAAATTTTGATTTTATACCGTTTCCGTCTCCCCGTAAGAACCGGGGGTCGCAACGTGGACTTACAGTGGTATCAGAGCCTAACTAAACTTAAACTAGCTAGGTAGTAAAGTGTAACGAAGTTCGGAACCGAAAAAAAAATCACAAAACCGGAAAACTACAAAAACTGAGTTTCTGTTGAAATTTTTTCTGGTCAAAATGAAAAACTTTATACTCCTAAATTCGTCTCAGGGTTTTGTTAGAACACCCATGAAAAACGATTCACCAATTCGTCTAAACCGCCGCGCTTCCGCCGCGTGACCCTTCTTGTCCGCCGCGGAAGCGCCGCGGTTTGTTGTCTTTAGTGCGTCGTTTTTCGTGCAGTGTGTGTCTGTGTTGGTTTTGGGATTTTTGAGATATATTATATGTGCCCAGATTTTACAGAAAAGAAATTTCCTTTTGGGGTCCTATAATTCCGTATTTTTTCCGAACTTCATTGCACTTTGACTATGATGGTTATATCTGTGATGTTTGCATGTATTGAACGTCGGCTAATCGCTATAAGTCGATTAGTCGGGGTTATACATGATCTGTAACGTGCTGGAATGTGTATATAAATATGTTGGATTGTCGCGGGTGAATAGCCGGGGGTTGTAGCCGTCATTGTATAATTTCTTTTTACTGTTTTTGCTCCTAGGATAGACCCGTGGAGGGGTGCACAAACTACCGGGTATGCCGAAGTGTCGAGTGGCCTACTCATGGAGATGAGGGAGGTTGCTACGCTTCGGGTACTTGGCGGGTAGTTTGCCGTACCCGTAGGGGTCTTGGGTGGGGTATTGGCTATTCACCGCGACCGTGTTATCTGTTTTTGTTACAGGCTCGTACAAATTACAGATTACTAGTATATCCAATGTATTTATCTGTGATCTGAAATGTTTATCATTGCAGTATATCTATATAAGATATTATTTAGGCGTTGCTTATGTTTTACAGACGCGCTAGCCCAGCCCCCGCTCTGTCGTTAGTTAAGTAACCTAACGGGTAATGACGGGGCCCAGTGGCGAATGCGAATGGCATAAGCGTACGTCATATTTTGGTTGTTTTCTGCAATGGTAGGATTAAATGATGGGACGCATTAAAAGTACTAATGCAAGAATATCACGCATTAAAAGAACTAATGCAAGAAAATAAACCAAGTTAAAGTCGTTGGAACACTTTCGAAAAACCACTCGGTTCTTTTCAAAAATAACTTTTAAATGCGGAGCTTGAGCCACTCCTTCTAAAAGCTATCTCGTTCCATCGATTAAATCAAGTTCACTACGTTCACGGTTTCGCCAAAACCATTCGTAGCCCTCCGTCGCTTCGCATGAATAGGCAATAGTATTCAAGCTATGTATTTTGGCCAAAGTCAAGGCATAGTGATTGGTAGCTATTGGGTGTTCATGTGTAGCATAGATAGATGCGTTGGTTTGGGACAGTCGTGCTGCCATTTTGGCCAAAGTCAAGGGTAGGTACGGATGGATCCAAATTAACCTGGATAGTGACGGGCAGAACTTGACATGTGACTTATGATATTTTGGCCAAAGTCAAGGTCATAAGAGCATGGGGCAAAAATCCACATCGGGAGTTTCATAAGTACTGAAACTTGCTAGATTTGCATACCATTTGGAGTGTGGTGATTCTGGTAGGATTCCTTCAGTTTCGTCACGCGATGATATTTGGATCCCGATCCTACTGTGAGTATATGCTACTCCTCGGGAAATTTCTCACTAAACGATCAATGCTATAAACCTAGTAGGTGCCTAGAAAGGTGTTAGCGGGGTTACGCCCCCAGGGAAAAGAGGTTATTTAATTAAGGAACTTCGCGAAAGCGTTGGAAAACCTCCCTCGAAGTACCGACAGTGGCCTGGCTGAACGGTTAAGCAAGTATTGTACGGTGGGATTGATCCCGACTAATTCTTCCTTTATGGTTTGAGGAGGGATTCGAGAAACAGTGGGAGCCATCCTGTTTAGACAAACTAAAAACCACTCTAAACTTGCAAGAGCATCATGCTGAGTGTTTCTTCTTCTCTCTCCTAATTGCAGCGACCAATCAACATGACTGGACTTAAGTCACTCCTAGATAAAAACAAGCTGACAGGGCCAAACTACAAAGATTGGCTCAGGAATGTCAAGATAGCAATCACTTATGACAAGCTGGGGTATCTTCTTACCACCAAAGCTCCCCCTGTCCCTGGTCCAACTTCTAGTGTCGCGGATAAGGAAATCCGCAAGACTTGGGAGATTGATAGCGCGAAGGCCAAATGCCTCCTGCTTGCCTCGATGGACAACGAACATCAGAGGAGGCATGAGAATATGGACATGGAGTCCATATTGCTCCATACAAAAGAACTGTATGGAGAGCAATCACGTATCGCAAGATACGAAGCGTCGAAAAAGTTATTCTCGACAAGAATGGCCGTCGGATCATCAGTAGCCGAGCATGTGCTAAAGATGATCGGCTACATTGAGCAGCTCGCTGACCTAGGGATCACATTGGAGAGTGAGCTATATACGGATATAGTTCTCCAGTCCCTTCCTTCCACTTACGCCCAGTTTATAATGAACTTCAACCTACAAGAAAAGGAGGTTGAACTTTCAGAGCTCCTCAACCTGCTGAGGAGCGCAGAGGGCACCCTACAGAAAGGTAGGGAAACATCCACTTTGTTTGTAGGAGGATCATCTTCTTCTAGGTCCAAGGCGAAAGCCAAGGGAAAGAAGAAGAAGGCCCCCGCCAAACCAAGGGGCGGTGTTGGTAAAGTGGATACGAAGGGAAAAGGTAAAGCGACAAAGATAATGGGGAAGCTTGTGGATAAGGAAGAATGCTTCTTTTGTCATAAGAAAGGACACTGGAAGAATGATTGCAGGGCCTGGAAGGCCAGAACACAGGAATTGAAGCAGGTTGCAGCTTCAGCTTCAGGTGTGTATGTTATTGAAAACTGTCTTTCAATAAACTCTACTTCCTGGGTATTGGATACCGGATCAGGATCTCATATCTGTAATTCTTTGCAGGCGTTGAGAAACCGTAGGGATTTGAAGGCAGGTGACATGACCCTCAGAGTTGCGAACGGAGCTAGCATGGATGCTAAAGCCGTGGGGGACTATCACCTGGGAATGTCAGATGGACATGTTTTGGTTTTGCGTAATTGCTTTTTTGTACCCAACGCAACTTGTAATATCATTTCTGTATCTTTAGTTTCTAAAGAAGGTTATGAATTTGCGTTTGTAAGTAATGTTGTAAACATTCACCTTAATCAAGTATTGATTGGGTCAGGTACTCTGAGAAATGGTATATACGTGTTAAACCAACCACAGATTTTTAATGTCCAGAATACACACAAAAGAAAGTCTCCAGAAATAAATCAGACTTTCTTATGGCATTGTAGATTGGGTCACATCAATGAGAGAAGGTTGACGAAGTTACATACAGAAGGGTATTTGAATGCGTTCGAATATCAGTCGTATGCCACTTGTCAATCCTGTCTCAAGGGAAAGATGACAAAGACTCCGTTTACTGGACATGGAGTAAGAGCGAGCGAGCTCTTGGGACTCGTACACAGTGACGTGTGCGGTCCAATGTCTACACATGCCCGAAGCGGACATTCTTACTTCATTACTTTTACGGATGACTTCTCAAGGTACGGTTATGTCTTCTTAATGAAACATAAGTCCGAGGCCTTTGGAAAATTCCAGGAGTATAAGAATGAAGTAGAGAAACAGACCGGCAAAAGTATTAAGATTCTAAGATCGGATCGAGGTGGAGAATACTTAAGTGCCGAGTTCCTGGACTATTTAAAAGAGAACGGAATTCTCTCTCAGCTTACTCCTCCTTACACCCCGCAACACAACGGTGTATCGGAGAGACGGAACCGCACCCTATTGGATATGGTGCGGTCCATGATGAGTAACGCTGAGTTGCCGCGATCATTCTGGGGATATGCGCTAGAATCAGCCGCATACCTTTTGAACCGAGTTCCCACTAAGACTGTGCCTACTACGCCATTTGAGATGTGGTGTGGGAAGAGACCCCATCTTAATCACATTAAGATATGGGGAAGTCCAGCTTTTGTCAAAAAGCAGCATGCGGACAAGCTCGAGGCACGCTCAGTACTGTGCAAGTTTGTGGGATATCCAAAGAATTCCAAGGGATATTTCTTCTACTGTGAAGAGGAACAAAAAGTTCTTGTCTCTCGTCATGCCCACTTTCTAGAACACCAGTTCATAGAAAAGGAAATAAGTGGGAGCGCAGTAGAACTGGAAGAAATTCCAGAACCACGGACTATTACTGAAAGTTTAGTGGAACCAGAGGGTTCGGAAGAACAGGACATTCCTACGCCGCTCCGCAGGAGTAGTAGGCAGTCTCATCCGCCCGAGAGATACTACGGTTTTCTCGTAGACGGGGATAGAGAGGATTGCATCATAGATTATGATGAGCCTACTAGCTTCCAGCAGGCCGTTCAGAGCGTTGACTCAGTGAAATGGCTGGATGCAATGCGGACCGAAATGGAGTCCATGTACACCAACAAGGTATGGACGTTGGACATTGCTCCAGACGGGGTAAAACCCGTAGGATGCAAGTGGATCTTCAAAAGGAAGATTGGTGTAGATGGACAGGTTGAGACCTATAAAGCTAGGCTAGTAGCAAAGGGTTTTCGTCAAAGACCTGGCTTGGACTACGACGAAACCTTTTCTCCAGTAGCCATGCTGAAATCCATTCGGATCCTTCTTGCCATTGCTGCCTTCCACGATTATGAGATCTGGCAAATGGACGTAAAGACAGCTTTTCTAAATGGAAATTTAGAGGAGTGTGTCTATATGGACCAGCCAGAGGGTTTCATTCAGAGTGGGAGCAGCGGAAAGGTGTGCAAGTTGCTTAAGTCCATCTATGGACTAAAGCAGGCATCGCGGAGTTGGAACATCTGTTTTGATGAGACGGTCAAGGAATTTGGCTTTATCAAAAATCCAGATGAACCATGCATCTATAGTAGATTTGTAGCGAGAACTGTAGTATTCCTCGTTTTATACGTGGATGACATTCTCTTAATAGGAAATGACATTCCTATGCTACAATCTGTCAAGGGGTTCTTGTCACAAAGGTTCTCCATGAAAGACCTGGGTGATGCCTCATACATCCTGGGGATCCAGATCCATCGTGATAGATCCAAGAGGATATTGGGACTTTCTCAGTCCAGGTACATCGACACCATAGTGAAAAGATTCGCTATGGAAGATTCCAAGCGCGGTAACCTACCGGCTTGTCACGGGATCACCCTCTCTAAAGAGATGTCTCCCAAGACTGATTTGGAGAGGGATCGCATGTCTGTTATACCCTACGCTTCTGCGGTAGGCTCTATAATGTATGCGATGTTGTGTACCAGACCGGATGTAGCTTATGCACTGAGCGTGGTAAGCCGGTATCAGTCTAACCCTGGGGAGAAACACTGGATAGCAGTAAAGAACATTCTCAAGTACCTGAGAAGGACTAAGGAGATTTTCTTGGTGTACGGCGGAAAAGACCTCCAGATCGAGGCCTTTGCTGACTCCAGCTTCCAGAGTGACAAGGATGATTCCAAGTCCATGTCGGGTTTTGTCTTTACCCTCAATGGAGGGGCGGTGTGTTGGAAGAGTTCCAAACAGGAAACCGTTGCAGACTCGACGATGGAAGCAGAATACATCGCTGCATCTGATGCCGCAAAAGAAGCTGTCTGGATGAGGAAGTTCTTGAAAGAACTTCAGGTGGTTCCGTCCATTGTTGACCCAATACCTCTGTATTGCGACAACAACGGGGCTATAGCTTTAGCGAAGGAACCCAGGTCCCATCAGAGATCCAGGCACATCTTGAGGCGGTATCACCTGATCAGGGAGATCGTGGATCGCAAGGAGATCGAGGTTCGGAGAGTCGCTTCAGAAGACAACACTGCAGATCCATTCACCAAGGCCTTGCCCCAGACTCAGTTCGAGCGGCTGATCGAGATGATAGGTCTTCGATACGCCAGTACATGGCCTTAGTGCAAGTGGGAGATTGTTAGTGTATATGCCCTAGAGGCCATTACTGTATCATACTAGTTTGTATATTACTTAATGGATGCTTGGGATATTCACCTTGTATATACAATCTTGCTCAAAATAGTAGTATGCTACTTGGTTTGTCTCTACTTCAATGTGTACTTGTGTTTATTTTACTATATCACTTATACGCATTAGTGGAGCCCTTAGGATCTTTGCTTGATTACCAGCGTTGTGATGGCAGTCACACTAGTGGGGGCTGGGTAATCTATAAGCACATCCTTATACAGGTCCCTAGTCGCAGGACTATCGAGACAGGGCATCGATACTCCGGAGTAGACTAGCGTATGCGCTTCTCATCCCAGTGTGGGAGATGGTCTGTCCCACAGCCATCAGTACGTCGTACTGGAGATAGTATACGGGTGCTCGTTGGGTTACGAGTACACTGGACAGGACTCGTCGGGAACTGATAGGTTGGTATTATACCTATCGTCAGTCATCAGTTCCCAGGTGACATGAGTACAGCTTAGTCCGCTGACTTGACACTGGCACTTCGCCTCAAGTGTGTTCCCACTGCACTTTGATCACTACCCTACCACGGCTCAAAGGAGTCGTGCAAACAGGTAGTGGTTGGGTGCAGTCCCGAAGCACTTGGAGGCAGTGACGGTTAGACAGGATTCGTCTCTCCCGGTATTGGGGGTTGACATCGCGCTGTGTCTAGGAGAGCCATTACACGAGTAGTCCCTGGCCAGGGCAAACGAGATATACTGGTAGGTTTCCAGTGTTATCTCAGGGTGTTTTGGGCTTCGCTCCGGCACGACTTGTACCGCTATTGGGGGACTGACGTTTACCGCCCCCTAGGCCCGCCATGCGATGTATCAGACGAACAGACCGGACTGTACGGAGACTGTCACATTCAGACTCAGTAGGAGTACCGATGGGGTTTCACCTCGTCAGCCTTCTTGTCGACATCTACCTGGGGACCGTTACGCACAGCTAGTGCCGCTTGCGGTCTGTGGTTAAACCCACTGCCAGCGTAGTGTCGAGTCTTTAGAGTCCCACACAGAGGGTATTCTCCTCTGGGCAAAACAGAGTAGAGGTCGCATGGTTTTGCGACAGGGTTCGTTCTCATCCGCGCACTTGTGCACGTTTGGAGTCCGGACGGGTATTACCAGTGGGCTCTGGTTTGAGCCGGATACTGGTATAGTATTTGGGGTTGCTTTTATCTCTTTGTATTCGTGTTCGTCGGAATAAGAATACAGGTGTGTATGCACAGTTCTTTTTGAGGAGGAGGAAGATGATTTTTCATTAGGGTTTCGGAACGGGTGCGTACGCACAGTTGACAGTTGTGTTTTTCCAAACCCTAATGGATCTGTGTTATATCATTTAATAATATATAATAAAATGAAATTGTGTCATGGTTAGTTTTTGTTGACTTGTTGACCATGGTTGACTTGTTGACCATGGTTGAACATTTGACTACCATCATTACAAATGCAAGATGCTTTTTCATTCTTGCTTTTTCATTTAATGTTTGTAATGATATTAGTCATTCCTAAACTTTCCATCAAACCTTTTTCATTTTGATTATTGTTATTATTTGATTATTCTTTTTCTTTTGTTATGGTTGCAAAAAGGAAAAGAGAAGCTCATTCTATCCTTCTCACTCTCTCTCTTCACTTCATCTTCTTCTTCCTCTAGTCAAGAGAAACCTTCTCATGAGTTGAGAATCCTTCTCTTGAAAAACAAAAGCAAACCCTAGACACTCTCTACTCACTCTAGGATCAAGGGTCTAGCAAGCCGGCGATTCTAGTTCACTCCAAGTACGAGAAAGAGCCCAAAGGTCGAGCCTTCGAGGTGGATCCATCTTCGACGGAAGAAGGCGACAAAGGAGAACCATCAACCTCTACAAAGTTTGAAGACGAAGGAGTTCAAGTCTAGGTATAACCATCTCCATCCGAGTAGCTAACTCTCTTTAGCTAAGTTTGCTAGTTTTAGTTTAGGTAACGATCCCGACCATAGTTTAGTCCATGTTGCCTCTTGCGTTAAAATTTTGATTTTATACCGTTTCCGTCTCCCCGTAAGAACCGGGGGTCGCAACGTGGACTTACAATAATACAACAAAAACTGTACTAGCATTGCATCCAGGCTATCCCCCACGACCGATCCGCAACATCACAGCATAAACATAGAACATCAACGTGAAAATCACGTTCGCAAATCCGTCTAACCGGGCTATAGCAGTTAGACCGGATTTACCGATCGAGTGACATTCACGGTCGCAGATATAATGTAAATACTGTGAAATAATGTGTTTCAAATATCCGATCGATCAAACAATTAACAAGCGGGCCCCAAACCAATACTGTAGCAGTTACAGAAAACCTGGGCCCAAATTTAATATCCCAAAACCCTCAAAATTAGCCCAAAAGCCCACTGTAAAATTTCCACAGTGTGAGCACAGTAGACTGCGGCGGAAGCGCGGCCCAAAGTGGGGTTTGGCCGCGCTTCCGCGGTCAACTGTACGACTGACACTGTCGAATTTTTACAGTGGTCTTAGAATTTCGTGCACATTATTTTTCTGTAACCTGAAAAATTTTTAGACACCAAAAAATTCCAACAGAAAACTGATGTGAACAAAATACGGTTTTTTAAGATTTTGGTCGATCGGATAAGTAAAACGCATTAGAACAAGCTAGGTAAGGTTAATGGCGTGGCTCTGATACCATGTTGCGCCACGGCAGCGCCCCGGCCTCGTACTCGAGGCCAAAATGCGGAATAAAATTTTTTTCCTAACTCGGAAACCGGCGCTACCGCGGACAATTACCCGGATCGAAACCATTAACCTATACTAGCTAACTAGAGATGGGGTGAGAAGTATACCGAGCGATCCGTGTCCTTCGGTCTTCGTCTCCACTCCGATCTCCCGCGGAATCTCCGTCACCTCCTCGCTCGTCGGAAAGGGGCACCACGTAGCCGGAATCTTTTACGGGCTCCCGCCTCTTGACCGAGGCAACTCGGGCGCGAAGTTGGCTAGCCGACGCGTCCAAGGCTTGCTATAGAATAGTGTAGTGAACTTGTCTCTTTAGGGGTTATTGAGGTTGCCTTGATGTGGAGGAATGGAGAAGAGAAGGAGAGAAAGAAAATGAGCTTTGAAGCTTATCTTTTGCAACCATGGAATGAGATGAGAAAAATCACCCCCAAAAATAATTCTCCCTCCTCTTCAAAGCAAGTGGCCGGCCCCCCTCACTCAAGAATAGATTGGAGAGAGAAAAAGGAAAAAGAATGAATAAACATTTTTCAAAAAATGGTCACTCTCATTTCACCTCTTCAAACCATCAAAAGAAAAGAATAGACTAGAAAGGCATCTCATGATGAAACAAGTCTCATCATAATGCAAACTTGCAAGAAAACCCTCCACTAAATGTTAATTGCGAACTTGCAATTAACACCCTCCACCAAGAAAGTCCGACCGAGAAGGAATGAAGGAAAACCGGACGGAACGGAATGCAAACTGGCAACCCCAGAAAACCGATCCCATAATAAATTACAGGAAAACCCCGCTACTGCAAATACATGCCCGCATTTGTATTCCCACTGAACACAAATGCAAAGAGACAAAACTACACTATCAAATACTAGAATCCGGCTTAAGCCAAAGCCGGCTAGTAAAAACTGTCCGATCACGATCCGTGCAATACCGCACGTATCTGATCGAACCCTGCCATATCTCCATACGGCCTCTACAGCGTTTCGCCCGAAACTTGAGTAACTGTAACTGAGTGTGGTGGACTCTAAAGACTCGTCAATACCTTGGCTGTGGATTTAACCACTAGCACGTCAGAGGTATAAGCCAATACGTGACGGGCCACCAGGTATTGACCAAATGGGACGTCGATGAGGAAGCTCACCCCGACAACCAACTGAGCCTGTCAGTGACAATATCCGTACAGTCCGGTCCGTTCGTCTATGAGTATCGCATGGCGGGCCTAGGGGGTTGGTGAAAGTCAGACCCCCAAAAGCGGTACAAGTCGTGTCGGAGCGTAGCCCAGAACGCCCTGAGATACTACTGGAATACCTACCAGTAAATCTCCTGCCTCGGCCGAGGGCTTTGCGTAATGGCTCTCCTAGACACAGCGCGACCTCACCCCCAATACCGGGAGAGACGAACCCCTGCAGATCCGCTCACTGCCTCCATGTGGCTCGGGACTGTACCCAACTAAAACCTGTTTGCACGACTCCTTTGAGCCGTGGTAGGGTAGTAATCAAAGCACAGTGGGAACTCACACGAGACAAATGACGATCTCAGGTCGATGAACTAACCTGTACACATGTCACCAGGGAACTGCTATCTGACATCTGGTATAAGACCAACTAGCAGGTTCCCGGCGAGTCCTGTCCGGTGTACTCATAACCCAATGAGCACCTGTATACATCTTAGGTGAACCAACTGACACCAGTGGCTTGTGAGACCAGCCACCGCCCCTCGTCGGGGTCTCGACTGTATACACTAGTCTACTAACGGAGTATCGATGCCCTGTCTCGAAACTCCTACGACTAGGGACCTTTTAAGGATGTGCTTATAGACCACCAGCTCCCACGTATATGATCGCCATCATACTGCTGGCAGTCAAGCAAGAATCCTAGGGGCTCTATCAACGTGTAATAGCGACATGTCAGGTCACCTAAAGCAGTACACGATGATAAAGATAAACCAGATAGCATACTATCATCTCGAGTAAGACTGTCCTACCGGGATAGGTCCTCCCTCAATCATTGCAATCACGTGCCTGTGATCCAATAATTGACTCTGAGGGCACTAACTCCAACACGAGCGCTAGCGCTTCACATACCCGGCAGGTGGGCGCTGGGCGTTCGAGCACTTGGGCGCTAGTCGCTCAGGCGCTTGGGCGCCGGCGAGAAAAAAGGTCTTTTAGCCACAGAAATAGGATTTAAACTCCCGAAAGAGGATTTAGAGTGGAGTTAAACTCCTAAGATGTTTTTGGAGATGATGAAAGGGGCTTCTCCCTTGAGCTCTGGATCTTTCCAAAGTGGGATTTTTAGGAGATGGGTCTCCTTCTTCTTCCCCGCGGTTGGCCGGATCTTGGATGAAAATGGGGGGTTATTTTAAAAATCTCTCCTTTTTATGATCTGATGGAAGATCCAATCTCCCCTTTGTGGGTTTTGTGTTAGTTATATGTATGCCCTAGAGGCCATTACTGTACATAGGATGTATATTGTAGTGGATGCCGGGACATATATAAGGAGGACTTTCTTGCTCGACATGATAGTATGCTATCTGGTTGAACTTTACCTTAACGTGTATACTGATTGTCTCTCTGTTACATGTTGGTAAAGCCCTTAGGATGTGTGCTTGACTACCTGGACTATGATGCGGATCATACTAGTGGGGACATGGTAGTCCATAAGTACATCCTTCAAAGTCCCTAGTCGTGGGTGTATCGAGACGGGGCATCGATATACCAGAGTAGACTAGCGTATACCTTCTCGACCCATACAGATGGGCGATGGATGATCCCATATCCATTGGTGTTTGACATCAGAGATGATATACGGGTGCTCAGTAGAGACTGGGTACACTGGACGGACTCGCCGAGAACTCCCAGATGGTATTATACCTCACGTCAGATGGCAGTTCTCTGGTGACACTGGTACAGAGTAGTCTGTTGACCCGAGATCGTTATAGAGTCTTGTGTGGTTCCCACTGTGCTTTGATTTCCATCTTACCACGTCCAAGAGGGCGTGCAAAACGGTGGTTTTTGGGTACAGTCCCGAGTCACATGGAGGCAATGAGCGATAGGAGGGGATTCGTCTCTCCCGGTATAGGGGGTTGATGTTGCGCTGTGTTCGATTGGCTATAAGAGGAAATCCCTGGCCAGGGTTGCTGAGATTTACTGGTAAGTGTTACCAGTAGTTTCTCGAATTGTTATAGACCTCATATCGACACGACTTATTGAGCTATTGGGGTCTGACGTTTACCACCCCTAGGCGAGATATGCGACATATCAGACGATCAGACCGGACTGTACGGTAGTGTTACTGGTTGGATTCACAGGAGTGTGAGCGGGCTTGCTCGTCGATCTTCTGTTCGCTCAATACCCGGGTGGCCGTTACGTTTAGGAGACCGCTTGCGGCTTGTGGATGCTTGATATGATCATCATCTGCTGCCGGCGTATTGACGAGTCTTTAGAGTCCTACACAGAGGTTTCCTGGCTCAAGCGAAATGAAATAGGAGCGCATATGAGATATGTGCGGGACCGAGAATGATACCAGTATGTGATACTGTATTCGATTCTCGTGATGTGACATTGATCGGTTATATGCGATATAGCCGGGTTATCGGATCAAGTGTTGATTCGATAAGTTGTTACTAATGATACCTGTCGGTTTTGTGCGACATGACCGGATCATTGAATCAAGTGTTGATTTAATGATTTAATGCATAATTATATATTTGATATATTACTTTGCATTAACTAGTATCGGTTCACTTTAAGATGGATTTTCTCACTCGGATGTGCGCATTATATATGTGATATGATTTTGTGCACTAGCTTGTATCATGTTTGATGATACATGCTTTTTGGTTAAGTGTAAAGTGTTAAACCTTGGTTAATGAATAGGTTAGGTTTTATTATTTGTTATTCATTTATCTTATTTAATTATCCATTTATTTATGATAAATGAATAAAAGAAAATGAAATGAAATGGTTGCTAATTTTGGATTCTAGTTGAAGCTTCTTGATCTTTTGACTAAGTGACCATTTTGTCTCTAGCTTGACCCTAACCATTCCTTTAACCATGATTGATTCTCTTCACATTACCATGGTTAGAGATTATGATAAGTATTCTTTTATTTTATATTTTCATATTACTTATCATAACATTTTTACCATCTTCTTCTTCATTTTCTTCAAGTGAAGAAAGCTTGCCTCCATCAATGGCAAGTGATGAAAAAGAGTGTGAAATCCAAATCTAAAGTCTACCCACTTCCTATTTATTCATCCTCTATCTCTTGCCAAGTAGTAGAGTGTGTTTACTTCACAAGTTTCTTGACTTGGTGAAGTCGGAGCTTGATTTAGCGATGCCTCGACGTAGATTATCTTCGGCACGTCGTCGATGACCTAGCCCGCTTCTTCTACGATGAAACCGACGCAAGAGCCCGGATTTCGGATTTGTACAGCGGAGATGACTTCTTCATGGAGCTATGGAGGTGGACAAATGGATCTACAAAGGTTGTATATCCGATTCTCATAGTTAAGTGTTAACTAGTTAGCTTTTTCGCCTAGTTTTCTAGCAAACGATCCGTAGTCGGGTCTCTCGGCACCTAGAATTTTTGAAATTGGCATGGTTGATGCCTTGTGAGACCTCATTAGGGTGACTAGGAACCCTACAGTGGTATCAGAGCCTAGCTAGAGCCTTAGGAGAAGTCCAGACGAAGTTTGAAACCCGAACGAACCTGAAACCCCAACTCAAATGTGCTCTCTGTACTTTTTCTAAAAACAGGGATTTTTCAGTATTAAAAATATGTAGAAATATCAGCAGGAAAATATAAGAGTAACTATGCAATTCGTAACCCTAATTCCATTAAAGCGCCGCGCTTCCGCGGCACGAGCTTGGCTCGTGCGGCGGAACCGCGGCCTGTTTGTCGTTTTGTGGGGTGATGTTTGCACAGTAACTCCTATTTAACAGTGCTGGTTTTCCTGGGTATTTTTAATATTTATTCAAGTGTTGAATAATCTGGGATGTTTTGGAGCTTCGATGATTCGATCGGGTTTATCAAATTTTGTCTGTTTGGCTTTCCGTATAAATTTTAGAATATGTTAAAAAGTTCGACCGGATATAAATACCCAATTTTTCCCCTGTCGGGAAATTTCCAAGTGTTGGATTTTTCCGTAGTTTAACGACGTTCGAAGTAGTGCAAGTAACGCGATGGACCCTCTAGAAGACAACAAACCTTAACTCGATTATGTGACCGTCTTGGACTGCCCTTTGAACCTTCGGGTTTGGGGCAGTACGGCGTGCCACATGTGAGGCGTTGGCTTGACCCTTCTACGGCTGGACCGTTGGTACTGAGGCACGAACGGAATGTTGTTAGACTTGTTTCATGTGTTGATCTGTATCGGGAAAACTTGGGTGTTCGAATGTTCAATCGGAAAGTTTAACATTTTCTAATTATCTGGAATGGGATACAATAATTGGAATTCACAAATAGTTATGAGATAACTGAATGAATGTTATAAACGTAGCAGTTTAGTCTCAGATGATCGGTTGCCACGGAATTTTGATATGATCAAAAGTCCGTCGCAATCACGTAGCGTACGCGGATACTCGCCGGTTAAACTTAATAGACAGCCTCACTCCATAGCCCCGACCAAGTGACTGTAGGAGAACCCCGTCGCCGAAAGCATCCGTTTGGGTGCTCGCGGTAGCGGTGTTCCGCCTTGGTGCACTTCGTTGACGGTATCAGGGTTGCGGCCGTCTACTGAAGTTTGCGACGAGCATTCGATCAGGATGTCGGGAATCTTGTTGAATTGCCCGACTAGATATTGAAAAGTGTTTTCGATAATGAGACTGAAATGCGGGGTTTATAATTGTTAGGCATGTGATGTCTAAGGAATTCATTTGGTCAGGCATGCGATGTCTGAGGTGGTTGCGGATTCCAACTGTTGTAGTTTTACACTTTCTTTTCTGTGACCGTAAGTGTAATATGTGATATCGCCGGTTTCGTTGCTATATGTCAACGACAATTGGGATGTGCATATTTACTTACGTTGATGACATGTGATGTTATGTGTTGCTGGATATGTTATATTGGATCGTCGTGTTTGAATAGCCGGGGGTTTTTATGTGAGATGAGTGTTTTTCATTTTCATTCATGTAAAAACTTGTATGTAATATTCTTTTATTGGGGCGCTTCCAGGTAGCGGAAGTTGCCACCGTTTGTATATTATTTACTTTTCCGCACTAGGATAGACCCAAGGAGGGGAGCACAAGTAACCGGGTTCTGGAGTCCAGTGGGAGACCAATTCGAGGAGTCGAGTCCGGGTCTCCTAACTCTAGAATTGGTAGGGTTGCTTGCCGCTCTCGTAGGGGTCTACGGGTGTGGGTTTGGCTATTCATCACGACCGTGGAATCCGTGTTTTATACTGGCTCGTATTGAAAACACGGACGTCCTAGTATATCCAATATTTCATATGATTCTTCTGCTGCGATAACTGTGATGTGATCATGTGATGTTCTGTGATAGATACAGTATATAGTATATATGATATATTATATAGACGTTACTTATGTTTTACACCCGTGCTAGCCCTTCCCTGCTCTGCCGTTAGTTACCTAACCTAACGGTGCATGATGGGCCATCGAGGCGAATGCGGATGGCATAAGTGTACGTCGTATTTATCTGTGATGTTTAGGTACATAAATGATGGGACTTCATTAATGTGATTAATGAAACAAAAGAAACCTAAGATGTTGTAGAATCGAATTTCAAAATAAAACAGGTAGCTACAGTTCTTGCTTTGCACAGTGGTATATGTGATATATCCTGCACCTTATTCGATAAGGAAAGGACCGAGATCCCTTCACCGGGAGTGACTCCTTTAGCAATAACTGGCAGATGCTACACACTCGGTTTGTCTTTTGATTGCTTTTAAGTGTTTTTGCTTTGCACAGTGATATATATGATATATCCCACACCTCATTCGACGAGGAAAGGACCGACGATCCCTTCACCGGGAATGACTCCTTTAGCAAAACTAGAAAAGCCTCAAAAACACTCCCTTTCAAAATTCATTCGATCCTACAACGATATCAAATTCATTACGCAATAGGTTTTCAGAAAAACCTGTCGTAGCCCTCCGTCATTTCAGATATGTACTGGTTAGTATTCGTGCTGCGTTTGTTGACCTCTGTCAAGGCGTAGTGTGCGGTAGCTGATTAGTGCTTATCTGCTTAAGCATATGATGTGATTGATTTAGGGTAGTCGTGCGACCTTGTTGACCTTTGTCAAGGGTCGTGCGGGTGGGTTTACTTCAATCAGGAAATGACGGGTTGAACTTGACTAGCAGCCTATGGTTTGTTGACCTCTGTCAAGGTCATAGGACGCTAGGGGCAAAATATTATCGGGAATTTCAAGTGTTGAAATTTGCAATGAGATTGCATACCTTCTATGAGATAGTTGGATCCCGATACCCGCTGCGAGTAAGAGTTACTCCTGGGAGAGTTTTATACATTACAATTAGCCGATCAAGTAGGTGTCTAGAAAGGTGTTAACGAGGTTACGCCTCTGGGAAAACGAGGTTTACATTAATTAGGTTCGTGCGAAAGCACGGGGGACCTCCCTCAAAGTACCGACACTGGCCTGGCTGAAAGATTGGCGAACTTGTAGTGTGTAATTAATCCCGGCTAGTCTTTCCTTTTAGGGTTTGAAGGAAGATTTGATAAAAAGCAGTGGGAGCCATCCTGATTAGATAAAATAATAACCAATCTATTCTTGCAAGAGCGCAGGCTGAGTGTTTTCTAAATGGATGTTAGAATACTCACTAGCTGTAGTGAGATGGTATCAATCGATCCTGGGGAGAATCACTGGAAAGGTTCCAAAGTGATAAAGACGACTGAGTGTCAGTCACAGGCATTGTCTTTACCCTCAGTAAAGGGACGGTATGCTGGAAGAGTTCCAAGCTAGATACCGTGGCATATTAGACGATAAAGGCAGGATACATCGCTACTTAAGATGCTACCAAAGAGGCTGTTTGGGTGTATACTAGTTCATGAGATGAACTATGTTCCTACCATTGTGAGACAATGGAGTTGTGGCTCATGCCGAGGAACGCCGGTCCCATCAGTGATCCAGACTTATTCTAAGGCAGCATCGCCTGATCATGGAGATAGTTGATCTCCAGGATGATCCAGGTTAGGAGAGTAGATTCAGAGGACAACACAGCGGATCCACTAACAAAGGCCTGTTCCCAGAGAGAGATTTTTATGGGATGGTTGAGTATGAGATACTACAACCACTGCTATAGATGGCCCTAGTGCAAGTGGGAGATTGTTAGTTATATGTATGCCCTAGAGGCCATTACTGTACATAGGATGTATATTGTAGTGGATGCTGGGACATATATAGGGGGGACTTTCTTGCTCGACATGATAGTATGCTATCTGGTTGAACTTTACCTTAACGTGTATACTGATTGTCTCTCTGTTACATGTTGGTAAAGCCCTTAGGATGTGTGCTTGACTACCTAGACTATGATGCGGATCATACTAGTGGGGACATGGTAGTCCATAAGTACATCCTTCAAAGTCCCTAGTCGTGGGTGTATCGAGACGGGGCATCGATATACCAGAGTAGACTAGCGTATACCTTCTCGACCCCTACAGATGGGCGATGGATGATCCCATATCCATTGGTGTTTGACATCAGAGATGATATACGGGTGCTCAGTAGAGACTGGGTACACTGGACGGACTCGCCGAGAACTCCCAGATGGTATTATACCTCACGTCAGATGGCAGTTCTCTGGTGACACTGGTACAGAGTAGTCTGTTGACCCAAGATCGTCATAGAGTCTTGTGTGGTTCTCACTGTGCTTTGATTTCCATCTTACCACGTCCAAGAGGGCGTGCAAAACGGTGGTTTTTGGGTACAGTCCCGAGTCACATGGAGGCAATGAGCGATAGGAGGGGATTCGTCTCTCCCGGTATAGGGGGTTGATGTTGCGCTGTGTTCGATTGGCTATAACAGGAAATCCCTGGCCAGGGTTGCTGAGATTTACTGGTAAGTGTTACCAGTAGTTTCTCGAATTGTTATAGACCTCATATCGACACGACTTATTGAGCTATTGGGGTCTGACGTTTACCAACCCTAGGCGAGATATGCGACATATCAGACGATCAGACCGGACTGTACGGTAGTGTTACTGGTTGGATTCACAGGAGTGTGAGCGGGCTTGCTCGTCGATCTTCTGATCGCTCAATACCCGGGTGGCCGTTACGTTTAGCAGACCGCTTGCGGCTTATGGATGCTTGATATGATCATTATCTGCTGCCGGCGTATTGACGAGTCTTTAGAGTCCTACACAGAGGTTTCCTGGCTCAAGCGAAACGAAATAGGAGCGCATATGAGATATGTGCGGGACCGAGAATGATACCAGTATGTGATACTGTATTCGATTCTCGCGATGTGACATTGATCGGTTATATGCGATATAGCCGGGTTATCGGATCAAGTGTTGATTCGATAAGTTGTTACTAATGATACCTGTCGGTTTTGTGCGACATGACCGGATCATTGAATCAAGTGTTGATTTAATGATTTAATGCATAATTATATATTTGATATATTACTTTGCATTAACTAGTATCGGTTCACTTTAAGATGGATTTTCTCACTCGGATGTGCGCATTATATATGTGATATGATTTTGTGCACTAGCTTGTATCATGTTTGATGATACATGCTTTTTGGTTAAGTGTAAAGTGTTAAACCTTGGTTAATGAATAGGTTAGGGTTTAT
This sequence comes from Agapanthus africanus, assembly GCA_030015575.1. NCBI lineage: Eukaryota > Viridiplantae > Streptophyta > Magnoliopsida > Asparagales > Amaryllidaceae > Agapanthus > Agapanthus africanus. The sequence goes on from CM057340.1 coordinate 289,137,294, forward strand.
TATTTGTTATTCATTTATCTTATTTAATTATCCATTTATTTATGATAAATGAATAAAAGAAAATGAAATGAAATGGTTGCTAATTTTGGATTCTAGTTGAAGCTTCTTGATCTTTTGACTAAGTGACCATTTTGTCTCTAGCTTGACCCTAACCATTCCTTTAACCATGATTGATTCTCTACACATTACCATGGTTAGAGATTATGATAAGTATTCTTTTATTTTATATTTTCATATTACTTATCATAACATTTTTACCATCTTCTTCTTCATTTTCTTCAAGTGAAGAAAGCTTGCCTCCATCAATGGCAAGTGATGAAAAAGAGTGTGAAATCCAAATCTAAAGTCTATCCACTTCCTATTTCTTCATCCTCTACCTCTTGCCAAGTAGTAGAGTGTGTTTACTTCACAAGTTTCTTGACTTGGTGATGTCGGAGCTTGATTTAGCGATGCCTCGACGTAGATTATCTTCGGCACGTCGTCGATGACCTAGCCCGCTTCTTCTCCGATGAAACCGACGCAAGAGCCCGGATTTCGGATTTGTACAGCGGAGATGACTTCTTCATGGAGCTATGGAGGTGGACAAACGGATCTACAAAGGTTGTATATCCGATTCTCATAGTTAAGTGTTAACTAGTTAGCTTTTTCGCCTAGTTTTCTAGCAAACGATCCATAGTCGGGTCTCTCGGCACCTAGAATTTTTGAAATTGGCATGGTTGATGCCTTGTGAGACCTCATTAGGGTGCCTAGGAACCCTACATTTTGTGGTGAAAAACTATTTAGTTTTGGAAAAGGAATAGTAATACTCTTGATTTAATTCAAAAGAAAGAAGAAGGTTTTAGAGCCTTGAGTTAGGAGAAGATCACAGATCTTGATTCATTTTTTTTGGGAGAGAGAAAAGGTTGTTGAGTTATTTTCATTATCTTTGCCTTTATAGGCTATACACTTTACATATAACCCCTTGGGCTTTACAAAAATGGCATTTTGCCCATCCCATACCTCATGTGCTATTTCTTTTTGCACATAAGCCATGGGCTTTACGAAAATTTGGCTTTATACCCATTTTCTTACATTTATTCATAAAATACACCAAAATTATTTATTACAAAATATTTTATTTTGGCATGTGGGGAGGCCAGCCGCTTCATGTTCGGGCCCGACCCGGGCATTAGCCCACTTGGCTTGAGGTTGACTTTGATTTTGACTTGGTCAACCGGGGTGTAAATTTTTACCCCAACAAGGGGTACCTACATATATACACATGTAGCATCATAAACAGAAATCACGCACGAAAACTAAAACGGCACGCGTATCACGCATAGGTTAAAACCTATGGTTTCGCATGCAAAACACCACAAAATAACCCTCGTCGTTGACGTTCAAATGCCACACGAAGGAATTTAAAACAAATACAAAACTAAGGTTTCAGAATCGCAAAATACGAAAAACAACAACTAAGGAAAACCACTTCCAGATTTCGTTTCAGGTAAAATTAGCAAATTTTGCATCGGGGGTTGCTCTAGATATCAGATAATAATGCCACAGACCAAAAATCACTCGATTTCATCACAACATGGCCGCAATTTGCGTCCAATCCTAATAAATCTACGGCCAAGGTAAGGGTATTGGGGCTCGTGTCTCTATGGTAGCTTCCTAGGTGCCTGCATGTATCACTGTGTTTGCAAAATAAATCCTAGGGTCCCCGGGTGTTAGCAGATCTCCAATAACTCCTTAAATTTCCACAAATTCCCGATATCGGAGTTTCTAAGTTCGTGTCTTGGAGCCTAATCCTCTGGTTTTGTCCAGAATTCTTACGCTAAAGGGGGTTGTAAGGCCTCTACTAACCTTAATTACCCTTTCTCAATTAAAAATTCCTCAAAACCCTAACTTGGAATTTTCTAACCTCACCAAACTTCACTATATCATTTCTAAGCATGCATGGAAGCTAAAGTGAATGGAATACTATGCTAAAGGTGAAAGAATTATCTCATTTGGCAACTCAAGAATTTTCTTGAGTTGCCCCACGTGCTCAAAATCCGATTTTTCTTGGTCCAAAGTGCTTGTAGGGAGCTTGTGCATGTTTTTAATGAAGTGGAGATGTTGTTTTGGGGTTGTTTGTAAGGATTTAGAGGAGGGGGAAGAGGAAGGCAGCCATAGAGGAAGTGGAGAGGGAAAAGATGAAGAGAAATGAAGAAGGAGAATAGCAAAGACCAAGGTTGACCCCTCACCCTCTCTCTCTCATGCCCATACCCCCTTTGTTTATTCAAATTCATTTTCATTTGTTTTCTTTTTCCTTTATCTTTTCTTCTCTTCTCATTTTAAAAAAACCAAACCAGGCAAGAAAAAGAAAGGGCCTTGGTATAAAAAAATGCAGCAAATGTGAAAAATGACTTGGTGCATGTCATATGCACAAAACAAGTTTAATGCACGATTAGCGACATTTAATCGCGATTAGCATTGACATGGAACATAATTAGTTATATAACAATCTATTAATGCTCAAATTTTATAATCTCTTTCAAATTTAATAATTGGCATAATCTCCAAAAATTTCCCAATTTATCGGTATTTAATTATACCGCATTAATAAAATATTCATAATATTTATTACTTAATTATAAAAATTCCCAAAAATAATATTTTATTTTTCTGAAATGTTACTGTCTTCCCCCCTTAAAGAAATTCGGTCCATGAATTTAAATTAAAACCCCTCAAATACTAAAACATTTCAGTAAAATGATTAAGTCGTCGGGGCTCCGAAATCATAAATACATAAAACACATCGTAGCGCAATGCATGCGCATTAAAAACGAGTATATAACCAAAATCCAAACTCCGTCAAGCATCCCGCAATCATCTGAGTTATGGTGAAGACACCAATGTCTAAATCCAATACGAAAACCAACATGATATACATCAAAACTATACGTGTAAACATCGTGGTAAATTCGTCAAAACATCTGAAAGAAAGGTATGCCAAACCTTTTCAAGTCGCTGTGCGATGCGCGTATTACTGCACAGTGGCGGACGTCCATTGTAAGAAAATAACTATATATATATATATATAAATATATATATATATATATATATATGTATCCTTCGTTTAACATACACGTCCCGCCGTTTTAAAAAATACTTTAGAAGGGTTTCCTTTGTAACATGTTTCATGTCAACTCGGACACATAGGAAAATACTAAGACTATAGCTCCTTTTTTTAGAAATCCATTCGATAACTATCAATGCATGCAAAAATATATTCAGTTACTGTCCTCGGACTTGTCCTGCCAGTCACTATACCAAATAGTAAATATCATAAAAACGTACTGCTCCAAAAGAAACCAATCCTAAAATGCGTACAAGAAGGCCCCGTGCGTCTAGTGCGCACGGAAAACGAAATCCATGAATGTGCCATACATGTGCATAGAAACAAAATCTAAGTGCAACGGGTGTGCACGAAACACCTGTCAGAGGCAACGGGTGTGCCTGACAGCAATATCAGGTGTATCTGATATGCACGAAGAATCTTTATTTAGTGCATCTGGCGCACACCAAAATCGCATCAAGCGCGTCAAGTATGCGCAAGAATCCAAATCAAGTGCACAAGGTGCACGAAAACAAATATAGAGTATCACAATCGAAATCGACGGTATACAACACATTTAAATCCAAATCCATGTCAGGTATACCGTGGTATATAATCTCACAACCATGTGCATCAGTGTGCACAAATCGAATCAGAATACTAAAAGTGCATGAAAACTATGCCGAAAACACAAGTCAAGTCACATGCATACCATAGGTATGAAATCAAAATCAGCATCTCGAATAACATCAAATCGAAGTCAAGTGAAACTGTGGTGCACAAAATCTCAATCATGCAAATAAATCGTCCAAAATACCGAAATGAAAGATGGCGGAAACAGTCCCGCTCTGGCACATCCTCTAAGGATCTCTGGCCAACTGTCCTGGTAAATCATGACATGTCTCGTCGACGATGCCAAACTCTGGCCTACTGGGTGTGCGTAATATGACCGATCCTTGGTCCAAGTCTCCTCGTATAGTACTCCAGAAAGGTTCTGTCGAAATCTCCCCCAAATCTCGTTTCTACCGAACTGCCCGGAAGTTATCATCTTTTACTAAATCTATTTCTTGTTCCGGAACGGCTGCATACTCGCCGCGACTCCTTCTAGAAGATATATCCATTTACAATGCTCTGCATGCGTATCACATCTCTGATGTCAGTGGAGTGGAACGTCATCTTATCAAGATCTCGTACGAACCACTTACTCCACTTTTCTTTAATGTCGACTGATTCGGACTCGTCTCTTCGTGGCTGCATGGACTGCGCTCCAATGGCTATACTCGTATCTGGAGTCTCCCAAGCAATGTATCCCATCACATGATATCCGAATGACGTCGAACCTTTTGATCGATTTGTCAAGGTTCCATAATCCCCCAAGAGCTAAACATCCTGAGTACAGTTTAATAATATCAAGTACATGCCACAGTACCTATGGACCAGCCGTAGAAGGGAAAACCCAAGCCTCATTAATGGCACCGCGGAACTGCCGCAAACCCTAAGGTTTCAAAGCGTCTCATAGTCATTATATCGAGTTAGGGTTTCATTCTTCTAGAGGGTCCACGAAATTACTTGCATGTTTTTCCGAATACTTTAAACTTGGAAAATGGGTTTCTGACATTCGAACGTTTTCCTTCGACTCCAAACGTGCAGGGTTACCTAGGACGGCAGCGAGGTTTCAGGAGGCATCGTCCATACCAAATTCAAAAATTTGCCGTTCTAGCTAACCCTAATTAAGAATCGTTAACAAGAAATCGATGGAAATGTAAATGCAAACACTTTGCAAGTATATTGAGCAAGGAATAAAACATTTGTAGACCGGCCTTCACTTCAATAGCTCCGTGTAGTAGTCCCTTTCGTTGCGATGGTGAACTCCGGACTCTAGAGAGGCCCCCATGAAGAAACAAACATGCTTACTTCGAAGACTTCGAGGCCGAAGATGATCTATGTCGAGGAAACACTAACACAAGCTATCTCTTCAGTAATTGTGGAATTAGTGAAGCAAACACCCTATACTAAATAGCAAGTAGTAGAGGATAATGAAGTAGGAAGTGGGCTCACTTTAGTTTATTTTTTGTCACAAATTTTCTTCAATCTCCTTTGAAGCTAGAAAGCTTTTTGAGGAAGAAGAAGAAGATAACTCTCATGATTATCAAGTGAATGAAAGAATAAAATCATGAGGTTAGAAAATAAACCATGGTGAGTATATGCCTTCCATTAACCCTTGTAGAGAGTTAACCATGGCTAGCTATGATGGTTGGGTTTATAAATATCTTAAGCTAAACAAAAATGGAAGACTAAGTCAATGCAACCTTAAGCTTCTCAAAGCTTCATGCCAAGACAAAATCCAACACATTTTTGAATAACTTTAAATAAATAAAACCGTAGATCAGCACTAGCATGCTGTAAGTCATACACACACCCATGTCCATATATCATCAAGCATGACACATAATAATGTACACTTGCATATATCACATATATACAAAGTGCACAAAACTAGTGAGAAAAGAAATCATAAGAGAGCTAATACTAGTTAATGTAAATTAATATATCAAATATATAATTATACATTAAATTATTAAATCAACAATTTATTTAATAATCCGGCTATATCACATTTAACCGACTAATATCGTAACAACTTATCGAATCAACACTTGATCCGATAACCCGGCTATATCACATATAACCAACTGATGTCACAAATAGCGAGAATAGAATATGGTATCTCATATCGTATTAATCTCGGTCCCGCACATATCACATATGTGCTCCTATTCCGTTTCGCTTGAGCCAGGAAACCTCTGTATAGGACTCTAAAGACTCGTCAATACGCCGGTAGTAGATGATGATCATATCAAACACCCACAAGCCGCAAGCGGTCTGCTAAACGTAACGGCAGCACGGGTATTGAGCGATCAGAAGATCAACAAGCAAGCCTACTCATACTCCTGCGAATCCAATCAATAACACTACCGTACAGTCCAGTCTCTTCGTCTGATCTGTCGCATATCTCGTATAGCAAACGTCAGACCTCAGTAACTCGGTAAGTCGTGCCGATTTGAGGATCATAACGGGTCAAGAAACTACTGATAAAACTTACCAGTATATCTCTGAAGATGCCCTGGCCAGGGACTTCCTGTTATAGCCAATCGAGCACAGCGCAACATCAACTCCCAATACCGAGAGAGACGAAACCCCTCCTATCGCTCATTGCCTCCATGTGACTTGGGACTGTACCCAAAAGCCACCATTTTGCACGTTCTCTTGAACGTGGTAAGTTGAAATCAAAGCACAGTAGGAATCACACAAGACTCTATGACGATCTAGGGTCTACAGACTAACCTGTACCAGTTTCACCAGAGAACTGCTATCTGACGATAGGTATAATACCATCTAGGAGTTCTCGGCGAGTCCGTCAGTGTACCCAGTCTCCACTGAGCACCCGTATACTGTCTCTGATGTCAAACACCAATGGATATGGTATCATCCATAGCCCATCTACATGGGTCGAGAAGCTATACGCTAGTATACTCTGGTATATCGTTGCCCTGTCTCGATACACCTACGACTAGGAACATTAGAAGGATGTACTTAGCGACTACACTGTCCCCACCAGTATGATGTGCATCATAATCCTGGTAGTCAAGTACACATCCTAAGGGCTTTATCAACATGTAACATAGAGACAATCAGTGCACATGCTAAGATAAAGAGCAACCAGATAGCTTACTATCATGTCGAGCAAGAAAGTCCTCCCTATATATTTCCAAGCATCCACTACAATATACATCGTATGTACAGTAATGGCCTCTAGGGCATACATATAACTAATAATCTCCCACTTGCACTAGGGCTATCTGTTGTAGTATCTCATACCCAACAATCAGCAGTGGTTGAAGTATCTCATACTCAACCATCCTATAAAAGTCTCTCCTGGGAATAGGCTTTTGTGAGTGGATCCGCTCTGTTCTCTTCTGTGTCTACTCTCTGACCTCGATCTCCCTAGAAATCAACCATCTCTATGATCAGGTGATACTGCCTTAGAATATGTCTGGATCACTGATGGGACGGGGGTTCCTAGGCCTAAGCCACAACTCCATTGTCACACAATGGTAGGAACGAAGTTCATCTCATGAACTATTATACATCCAGACTTCCTCTTTGTTAGTATCCTTGGTAGCAATGTATCCAGCCTTTCTTGTCTAGTTTGTCACGGCATCTAGCTTGGAACTCTTCCAATATACCGTCCCTGCACTGAGGGTAACGACAATGCCTGTGACTGACATTCAGTCGTCTTTACCACCTTGGAAGCAATCCAGTGATTCTCCCCAGGATCGATTTATACCATCTCACTACACCTAGTGAGAATCCTAACATCCACTTAGATGTATCTCAAAGATCCAAAACCCAGGAATTAGTAGGTATCACCTTCATCCTATATGGAGAATCTTTGTGATAAGAGGAGATTGACCAAGTGTAGCATAGGAAACTCCTTTCCTATCAAGAATATGTCATCCACGTACAATACGAGGATCACCACCATACTCCCTACTGCCTTTTTGTATATAGAAGGTTCATCTACCATTTTGATGAAGTCAAACTCTTTGACTACCAGATCAAAACAGATGTTCCAACTCTTCGATGCCTTCTTTAACCCATAAAGCAATTTGCACATGTTTCCGCTGCTCCCACTGTCTACGAAGCCCTCTAGCTGTGTGCTTATAGACCCTCTCTTCTAAATCATTATTTATAAAAGCAATCATGACACCCAACCGCCAGATATCGTAGTCATGGTATGTAGCAACAGCAAGTAGGATCCGGATGGACTTAAGCATAGGCACTAGAAAAGGTTTCATCATTATCCACACCTGGTCGATGACGATAACCTTTTACAACAAGCCTTAGCTTTGAAAGTCTCAACTTTTCCATGTACACCAAGTAATCTTCTCAAGATATACTTTCTCCTGATGGGGATTTAACCCTTCAGATAAAGTAACCAAAGTCCATACTTTGTTGGTGTACACAGATTCCATCTCAGATCGCTTAGCATCCAGCCATTCTCACAGAGTCCCCACTCCTGATGGCCTGCTCCAAACTAGTTGGGTCATCCTCTCATGATGCAATTCTTGATCCCACAGTCATAGAGAAAACCGAAGTATCTCTCAGGTGGGTGAGGAACCCTACCAGATCGGCGGAGAGGCTGAGGTTCGTTGGGAGCTATTGAATCCTCCGGTTCTACCAAATCATCAGCTGTAGTTTGTATAGCTGGAACTCCTTCCAGTTCTACCTCATAACCACTAATTTCTTCACATGAAATTCCCTTTCCAAAAGGTGGCATACTGAGAAATAAAATATCTTTTGCTCCTCAGTGTGGTAGAAGATATTCCCTTGCTAATGCTTGGGATATCCAACAAACTTCCACAGAACTGACATTGCCTCGAGCTTGTTTGGATTTTGCTTTTGACATAGGCCGGACAACCCCAAATCTTAACTTACTTAAGAGATGGGCTCTTTCCATACCATATCACATATGGAGTGGTAGGCACCTGATTTGGTTGGAACCCTATTCAATAGGTATGCAGCTTCATAAGTGCATAACCCCCCGAAAGGAAATAGGCTTCTCAGTAGTACTCATCATAGAGCGCACCATATCACATAGGGTGCGATTGCTCCACCCCGATACACCGACGTGTTGTGGTGTATACGGAGGAGTAATGCTGAGAGAGAATCTCATTTTCCTTTAGAATAGTCCAGGAATTCCATGCTCAAGTATTTTCCTCCCTGACCTCATCAAAGGACATAATACTTATAACCATTTTGGTTCTCTACTTCTAACTTATATTCTTTGAATTTCTCAAAAGCTTCGGACTTGTGTTTCAACAGGAACACATGTGTGAATCTTTAGAGATTATCAGTGAATGTAATGAAGTGCAAAAACCAGTCTTGGCATGTGTAGACAGAGGACCTACATACATCATCATGTTTCAATCCCAAGAGTTCAGTAACTCTTTTTCTGTTTCCAATAAACGGAGCTATGGTCATCTTATCTTTGTGACATGACTGGCAAGTTTCACAAGATGTAAATTTAAACTGATTTAAATATGCATCTAAATGTAAATTAGCTAGTCGGGTCGTAGTTGATATAAACTAGTCTACAATGCCTCAAGATGGATTCGTTCATTTTTGAACTCTTTCTCTTGTGTGTGTTCTGTACGTTAAGAACTGTAGTTTGAGTTAGAACGTTCATGCTTTTAGATAACTGCCTGAACCGATCAAATCTTGATATAGGAAATGTTCAAAACATTATCCAACAATACAAAATTATATCCTTCTTTACTAAATAAAGAGACTGATATGATGTTGTATATCAGGTTCGGTATCTAATAACATTCGTTTAGAATCAATGTATTTTGTAATACAGGGTAATAACTTCCAACTTGCTTTGGCTACAACAATTGCACCGTTTCTAACTCTTAAAACTTATCACCCTTTCCCAGTTTTTTACCTATCTGTAGCCCATGTAACAGATTACATATGTGGGATCCTGATCCGGTATCTCATACCCAGAACGTAAAGGATATTGAGAAACGGTTCTTAGTAATGAACACACCCGAAGATGATGCATCATCATGTACTTTCTTCGTTTGGGCTTCACGTGAATCCTCGTAATCCCCTATTTCCTACCCGGTCTTATAACAATTATAAGTTGGAGCGGGACCAACGTTCCCCAGCTCAGTATAACAAGCGGGTTCGGTCAATACATCCGTATTATTATCTTCATTAAGGCGTGACATGGTCGCTACCTGGAGAGAGTGAGAAGAAAACACTCAGCGTATGCTCTTGCAAGATTAGATTGGTTATTAATTTATGTAATCAGGATGGCTCCCACAGTTTTAGACAAATATTCCTTCAAACCCTAAAAGGAAAGACTAGACGGGATTAATTACACCCTACAAGTTCGCCAATCTTTCAGCCAGGCCAGTGCCGGTACTTTGAGAGAGCTTCCCCATGCTTTCGCACGGACCTAATTAAAATAAACCTTGTTTTCCCAGGGACGTAACCCCATTGACACCTTTCTAGACACCTACTTGATCGACTATTTGTAATGTGTAAAACACTCCCAAGAGTAACTCTTACTCACAGTGGGTATCGGGATCCAACTATCTCACAGGAGGTATGCAATCTCATTGCAAATTTCAACACTTGAAATTCCCGATAATATTTTACCCCTAGCATCCTATGACCTTGACGAAAGGCAAGAAACCATAGGCTGCTAGTAATGTTCAACCCGTACATTTCCTGATTGAATTAAACCCACCCGCACGACTCTTAACGAAAGCCAACAAAGTCGCACGACTACCCTAACTCAATCGCATCATATAGTTATGCATATAAGAATAAATAGCTACCGCACACTACGCCTTGACGAAAGCCAACAAACATAGCACGAATACTATGAAGTACTTATCCGAAATTACGGAGGGCTACGACAGGTTTTTAAGAAAACCTTTTGCGTAATGAACTTGATATCGTTGTAGAATCAAATGATTTTAAATGGAGTGTTTTTTAGGCCTTTGCTAGTTTTGCTAAAGAGGTCACTCCCGGTGAAGGGATCTCGGCTCTTTCCTCGTCGAATGAGGTGCAGGATATTCACAATACCACTATGCAAAGCAAGAACTAGAAAAGCAATCAAAAGGCAAAACCTTGGGTTGTAGCACATGCCAGTTATTGCAAAAGAGGTCACTCCCGGTGAAGGGATCTCGGCTCTTTCCTTATCGAATAAGGTGCTGGATATTCTACAAGGAATACCGCTATGCAAAACGACAACTAGAGCTACCTGTTTTTTTTTTAAAATTCGATTCCACAACATCTTTAGGTTTCTTTTATTTCATTAATCTCATTAATGAAGTCCCATCATTTTAAGTTTACCTAAACATCACTGATAAATACAACATACGCTTATGCCATCCGCATTCGCCTCGATCTCCCCTCGTGAACCGTTAGGTTAGGTAACTAACGGCAGAGCGGGGCAGTGCTAGCGCGGATGTAAAACAAAAGCAACGTCTATATGATATATCACATATACTATATCATGTATTCATCTTATCAATATATCAAATGATCACATCACAGATATCACAGCAGAAAACAACATATGAAATATTTAATATACTAGGATTTCCGTGTTTTACTTTAAGCCTGTATACAAAACGGATTCCACGGATGAGATGAATAGCCAAACCCACATCCCTAGACCCCTAAGAGAGCGGCAAGCAACCTTACCAATTCTAGAGTTAGGAGACCCGGTCTCGACTCCTCGAGATGGTCTCCCGCTGGACCCTAGAACCCAGTTACTTATGCTCCCCGCCTTGGGTCTATCCTATTGCGGAAAAGTAAATAATATACAATGGTGACATCATCCTCAACCCGGAAGTTCCCCAATAAAAGAATATTACATACAATGAATTTTACATGAATGAAAATAAAAACCATCATATCACATAAAACCCCCGGCTATTGGAAACACGACGATCCAATATAACATATTACAGCAACACATAACATCACATGTCGTCAACGTAAGTAAATATGCGTATCCCAATTGTCGTTGACATATAGCAACGAAACCGGCGATACACCACATATTACATTTACGGTCGCAGAAAAGAAAGTGAAAAACTACAACAGCTGGAATCCGCAACCACCTTAGACATCGCATGCCTAACCAAATGAATTCCTTAGATATCGCATGCCTAACAATTATAAACCCCGCATTTTAGTCTTGATCTTGAAAACACTTTTCAATATCTAGTCGGGCAATTCAACAAGATTCCCGACATCCTGATCGAATGCTCGTCGGAAACTTTAGTTGACGGCCGCACTCCCCGATGCCGTCGACGATGTGCACTAAGGAGGAACACCGCTGCAGCGAGCACCCGAATGGATGCTTTTGGCGACGGGGTTCTCCTACAGTCACTTGGTCGGGGCTATGGGGCGTGGCTATCTAATAAGGTTACCCGGCGAGTATCTATGTACGCTGCGTGATTGCGACGGACTTTTGATCACATCAAAATCCCGTGGCAACCGATCAAATGAGACTAAACTGCTAGATTTATAAAATTCAAATTAGTTATCTCATAACTACTTTTGTGGATTACAAATATTGTATCCCATCACATAATATCCGGACGACGTTAAACTTTTCGATCGATTCATCAAAATCCCACAATTTCCCGACAGCTCAACACTTAAGAACAGTTCAATAATACCCAGAAGATTCCACAGTTACCTATGAACCAGCCGTAGAAAGGTCAAAGCCTCACATATGACAACGCTGAAATACCACAAACCCTAGGGTTTAGTAGCGGTTCTGACGGCCACAAAATCATGTTAATCTTCCTTCTTCTAAAGGGTCCACAGAATCACTTGCATATTTTTCTGAATACGTTAAACTTGGAAAAATGGGTTTTTGACAATCGTTCGAACTTTTAAACATCGCCTAGACAATATGTGAATAAGCCGAAACAATTTTAAAACTACGAATACGAAACACTCCGAATTGCTTATAGTGTAAGATTACATCACATGTAAATTTAGAAAAAATAAACATCACCTGAAACATGAAAACCCAATCTCTGGAACACACAAAAAATTTCAGGGGGTGATCTCGGATTTGGGCCGAGATGAGATAGGTGGTGGCCGGCCAAAAATTCATGAAACCACCTCAAATTTTCACAGTGTTCATGTTATATCCCATATAGCACTCTGTACTTGTTTAAAAAAAATTTTGACAACTTTTTAGAATCGACAGAAACTACAATTTTGCGTTTCAACTTTCGGAGTATTTCGGTTTCGTAATCTTAACAAAATCCGTCTAAATTTCTAGCTTGGCTCTGATACCACTGTAGGGTTACCTAGGACAGCAGCAAGGTTTTGGGAGGCATCGACCATGCCAAATTCAAAAATTTTCCGTTCTAGCTAACCCTAACTAAGAATCGTTAACTAGAAATCGACGGAAATCTAAATGCAAACACTTTGCAAGTATAGTGAGCAAGGAATACAACCTTTGTAGACCGGTTCTTCACTTCAATAGCTCCGTGTAGTAGTCCCTTTCGCTCCGATCGTGAACTCTGGACTCTAGAGAGGCTCCCATGAAGAAACGAACATGCTTGCTTCAAAGACATCGAGGCCGAAGATGATCTACGTCGAGGAGACACTAACACAAGCTATCTCTTCACTTATTGTGGAATTAGTGAAGCAAACACCTTATACTAAATGGCAAGTAGTAGAGGATGATGATGTAGGAAGTGGGCTGACTTTAGTTTTATTTTTTCTCACAAATTTTCTTCAATCTCCGTTGAAGCTAGAAAGCTTTTTGAGGAGGAAGAAGAAGATAACTCTCATGATTATCAGGTAAATGAAAGAATAAAATCATGAGGTTAGAAAATAAACCATGGTGAGTATATGCCTTCCCTTAACCCTTGTAGAGAGTTAACCATGGCTAGCTATGATGGTTTGGTTTATAAATATCTTAAGCTAAACAAAAATGGAAGACTAAGTCAATGCAACCTAAAGCTTCTCAAAGCTTCTTGCCAAGAAAAAATCCAACACATTTTTGAATAACTTTAAATAAATAAAACCGTAGGTCAGCACTAGCATGGTGCAAGTCATACACACACCCATGTCCATATATCATTAAGCATGACACATAATAATGTACACTTGCATATATCACATATATACAATGTGCACAAAACTAGTGAGAAAAGAAATCATAAGTGAGCTAATACTAGTTAATGTAAATTAATATATCAAATATATAATTATACATTAAATTATTAAATCAACAATTGATTTAATAATCCAGATATATCACATATAACCGACTAATATCATGTGTAACAACTTATCGAATCAACACTTGATCCGATAACCTGGCTATATCACATATAACCAACCGATGTCACAAATAGCGAGAATAGAATACGGTATCTCATATCGTATTAATCTCGGTCCCGCACATATCACATATGTGCTCCTACTCCGTTTCGCTTGTGCCAGTAAAGCTCTGTGTAGGACTCTAAAGACTCGTCAATGCGCCGGTAGTAGATGATGATCATATCAAACACCCACAAGCCGCAAGCTGTATGCTAAACGTAACGGCAGCCTGGGTATTGAGCGATCAGAAGATCAACAAGCAAGCCTACTCATACTCCTGCGAATCCAATCAGTAACACTACCGTACAGTCCAGTCTCTTCGTCTGATCTGTCGCATATCTCGTATAGGGGTGGTAAACGTCAGACCTCAGTAACTCGATAAGTCGTGCCGATTTGAGGCTCATAACGGATCGAGAAACTACTGATAAAACTTACCAGTATATCTCTGAAGCAGCCCTAGCCAGGGACTTCTTGTTATAGCCAATCGAGCACAGCGCAACATCAACTCCCAATACCGAGAGAGACGAAATCCCTCCTATCGCTCATTGCCTCCATGTGACTCGGGACTGTACCCAAAAGCCACCGTTTTGGACGTTATCTTGAACGTGGTAAGCTAAAATCAAAGCACAGTGGGAATCACACAAAACTCTATGACGATCTTGGGTCTACAGACTAACCTATACCAGTTTCACCGGAGAACTGCTATCTGACGATAGGTATAATACCATCTTGGAGTTCTCGGTAAGTCCGTCAGTGTACCCAGTCTCCACTGAGCACCCGTATACTGTCTCTGATGTCAAACACCAATGGATATGGTATCATCCATAGCCCATCTACATGGGTCGAGAAGTTATACGCTAGTATACTCTGGTATATCGTTGCCCTGTCTCGATACACCTACGACTAAGAACATTTGAAGGATGTACTAAGTGACTACACTGTCCCCACCAGTATGATCTGCATCATAATCCTGGTAGTCAAGTACACATCCTAAGGGCTTTATCAACATGTAACATAGAGACAATCAGTGTACATGTTAAGATAAAGAGCAACCAGATAGCTTACTATCATGTCGAGCAAGAAAGTCTTCCCTATATATTTCCAAGCATCCACTACAATATATATCGTATGTACAGTAATGGCCTCTAGGGCATACATATAACTAATAATCTCCCACTTGCACTAGGGCCATCTGTTGTAGTATCTCATACCCAACAATCAGCAGTGATTGAAGTATCTCATACTCAACCATCCCATAAAAGTCTCTCCTGGGAATAGGCTTTTGTGAATGGATCCGCCCTGTTCACCTCTATGTCTACTCTCTGACCTCAATCTCCCTAGAAATCAACCATCTATATGATCTGGTGATATTGCCTTAGAATATGTCTGGATCACTGATGGGACGGGGGTTCCTAGGCCAAAGCCATAACTCCATTGTCACACAATGGTAGGAACGAAGTTCATCACATGAACTATTATACATCTAGACTTCCTCTTTGTTAGTATCCTTGGTAGCAATGTATCCAGCCTTTCTCGTGTAGTTTGTCACGGCATCTAGCTTCGAACTCTTCCAACATACCGTCCCTGCACTGAGGGTAACGACAATGCCTATGACTGACATTCCGTCGTCTTTACCACCTTGGAAGCTATCCAGCGATTCTCCCCAGGATCGATTGATACCATCTCACTACACCTAGTGAGAATCCTAACATCCACTTAGATGTATCTCATAGATCCAAAACCCAGGATTTAGGAGGTATCACCTTGATCCTATATGAAGAATCTTTATGATAAGAGGAGATTGACCGAGTGTATCATAGGAAACTCCTTTCCTATCAAGAGTATGTCATCCACGTACAATACGAGGATCACCACCATACTCCCTACTGCCTTTTTGTATATACAAGGTTCATCTACCATTTTGATGAAGTCAAACTCTTTGACTACCACATCAAAACAGATGTTCCAACTCCTCGATGCCTTCTTTAACCCATAAAGCAATTTGCACACGTTTCCGCTGCTCCCACTGTCTACGAAGCCCTCTAGCTGTGTACTTATAGACCCTCTCTTCTAAATAATTATTTATAAAAGCAGTCATGACACCCAACCGCCAGATATCGTAGTCATGGTATGTAGCAATGGCAAGTAGGATCCGGAAGGACTTAAGCATAGGCACTAGAAAAGGTTTCATCATTATCCACACCTGGTCGATGACGATAACCTTTTACAACAAGCCTTAGCTTTGAAAGTCTCAACTTGTCCATGTACACCAAGTAATCTTCTCAAGATATACTTGCTCCTGATGGGGATTTAACCTTTCAGATAAAGTAACCAAAGTCCATACTTTGTTGGTGTACACAGATTCCATCTCAGAACGCTTAGCATCCAGCCATTCTCACAGTGTCCCCACTCCTGATGGCCTGCTCGAAACTAGTTGGGTCATCGTCTCATGATGCAATCCTCGCTCCTACTGTCATAGAGAAAACTGAAGTATCCCTCAGGTGGGTGAGGAACCCTACCAGATCGGCGGAGAGGCTGAGGTTCGTTGGGAGCTATTGAATCCTCCGGTTCTACCAAATCATCAGCTGTAGTTTGTATAGCTGGAACTCCTTTCAGTTTTACCTCATGGCCACTAATTTGTTCATAAGAAATTCCCTTTCCAAAAGGTAGCATACTGAGAAATAAAACATCTTTTGCTCCTCAGTGTGGTAGGAGATATTCCCTTGCTAATGCTTGGGATATCCAACAAACTTCCACAGAACTGACCTTGCCTCGAGCTTGTCTGGATTTTTCTTTTGACATAGGCCGGACAACCCCAAATCATAACTTACTTAAGAGATGGGCTCTTTCCATACCATATCACATTTGGAGTGGTAGGCACCTGATTTGGTTGGAACCCTATTCAATAGGTATGCGGCTTCATAAGTGCATAACCCCCCGAAAGGAAATAGGCTTCTCAGTAGTACTCATCATAGAGCACACCATATCACATAGGGTGCGATTGCTCCACCCCGATACACCGACGTGTTGTGGTGTATACGGAGGAGTAATGCTGAGAGAGAATCTCATTCTCCTATAGAATAGTCCAGGAATTCCATGCTCAAGTATTCTCCTCCCTGACCTCATCAAAGGACATAATACTTATAACCATTTTGGTTCTCTAGTTCTAACTTATATTCTTTGAATTTCTCAAAAGCTTCAGACTTGTGTTTCAACAGGAACACATGTGTGAATCTTGAGAGATTATCAGTAAATGTAATGAAGTGCAAAGAACCAGTCTTGGCATGTGTAGACAGGGGACCTACATACATCATCATGTATCTATCCCAAGAGTTCAGTAACTCTTTCTCCGTTTCCAATAAACGGAGCTATGGTCATCTTATCTTTGTGACATGACTGGCAAGTTTCACAAGATGTAAATTCAAACTGATTTAAATATGCATCTAAATGTAACTTAACTAAGCCAATGCAACCTTAAGCTTCTCAAAGCTTCTTTCCATGACAAAATCCAACATATTTTTGAATAACTTTAAATAAATAAAACCCTAGATCAACACTAGATAGGTGTAAGTCATACACACACCTGTGTCCATATATCACCAAGCATGACACATAATAATGTACACTTGCATATATCACATATATACAATGTGTACAAAACTAGTGAGAAAAGAAATCATAAGTGAGCTAATACTAGTTAATGTAAATTAATATATCAAATATATAATTATACATTAAATTATTAAATCAACAATTGATTTAATAATCCAGATATATCACATATAACCGACTAATATCATGTGTAACAACTTATCGAATCAACAATTGATCTGATAACCCGGCTATATCACATATAACCAACCGTTGTCACAAATAGCGCGAATAGAATACGGTATCTCATATCATATTAATCTCGGTCCCGCACATATCACATATGTGCTCCTACTCCGTTTCGCATGTGCCGGGAAATCTCTGTGTAGGACTCTAAAAACTCGTCAATACGCCGGCAGTAGATGATGATCATATCAAACACCCACAAGCCGCAAGTGGTCTGTTAAACGTAACAGCAACCCGGGTATTGAGCGATCAGAAGATCAACAAGCAAGCTTGCTCATACTCCTGCGAATCCAATCAGTAACATTACCGTACAGTCCGGTCTCTTCGTCTGATATGTCGCATATCTCGTATAGTGGTGGTAAACGTCATACCCCAGTAACTCGATAAATCGTGCCGACTTGAGGCTCATAAAGGGTCGAGAAACTACTGATAACACTTACCAGTATATCTCTGAAGCAGCCCTGGCCAGGTACATCCTGTTATAGCCAATCGGGCACAACGCAACATCAACTCCCAATACCGGGAGAGACGAAACCCCTCCTATCGCTTATTGCCTCCATGTGACTCGAGACTGTACCCAAAAGCCACCATTTTGTACGTTCTCTTGAACGTGGTAAGTTGAAATCAAAGCACAGTGGGAATCACACAAGACTCTATGAAGATCTCGGTTCTACAGACTAACCTATACCAGTGTCACCAGAGAACTGCTATCTGACGATAGGTATAATAACATCTAGGAGTTCTCGGCGAATCCGTTCGGTGTACCCAGTCGCCACTGAGAACCCGTATACTGTCTCTGATGTCAAACACCAAAGGATATGGTATCATCCATCGCCCATCTATATGGGTCAAGAAGCCATATGCTAGTCTACTCTGGTATATCAATACCCTGTCTCGATACACCTACGGCTAAAAACATTTGAAGGATGCACATAGCGACTACACTGTTCCCACTAGTATGATCTGCATCATAATCCTGGTAGTCAAGTACTCATCCTAAGGACTTTATCAACATGTAACATAGACACAATCAGTGTACATGTTAAGGTAAAGAGCAACCAGATAGCATAGTATCATGTCGAGCAAGAAAGTCCTCCCTATATATGTCCAAGCATCCACTACAATATACATCGTATGTACAATAATAGCCTCTAGGGCATACATATAACTAACGCATCGTACCTGCGTGAAGTCGTCTATAGCTGGACATGATAGCGAGAAACCACCTAAATCTGAGTCGATATATATATATATATATATATAGTAGTCGGTGATTCCGCCTCAATAGTATCACGTACGATACAATATATAATATGACATCCTCCAGTCAAGAGTGCGGATCAATCATCAATATATAGCTCGTACGGTAAATCTATCGTACGGCCTCCCAAATCTGGGTACTGGTCAAATCTCACATTTATCTGGTATCATCATCATCATATACGAAATAAGGGTACTGATCTAAAGTCTAGTACATACTGATACCATCAACATATATCTATGTGTGTATGAAAACACATCGCAACATGATCCGCTAAAATATCAGGTCGTATCTTATAATACGAACCAAATCACATCACCGATCTCATGGCATCATTCCGAATCTCATCGACTCATCTGCAAGTACCATCCACTATCCTCATATCCAAGTATATGTATACATATATATATATATACATACTCATATACCTGTATGTATGTATATGTCACGACCCGAAATTCGACTCGTGACCGGCACATAACCACGCAACGTCTACATGCGTAACGCGACTATGTAAGCCAAACCCAGAAATCAAACCATTTAAAAGTAGTGAGTGTTGAAAACATTTGTTAAAAACATTTGGAAAACCTTAAGTAGTTTAATAACAATCTTTAAAGTTAAGTTATCATCTTAAAAATTTTAGCAGCATTTCCTCTGTAAAACTAACACCGAAAACGGGTACAAACAGGATATAAGTGAAAATGATACAGGATATAATAAAGCATCCCAAACGGGAGCAATCACGCCCAACGGCGGAAAACAAACACCATAAGAGTAATATACGACGCCGTAGCGAAAAAATGAGCAATAAGTGAAAAACATCATAGAATGATAAACTGCATAAGTTAAGTCGGCTCACACGAGCTCGACACCAGAATATAAATGATATACATCATCGTCCTCACACTGGTCTCTAAGTCCATACATAAAAGTAGATGGAGAATACTTGATACAAAAGTGCGTACAATAGAATAACCAGATACCACAACCCACCAAACAGCAAAACAGCTCTCGCACCAACTGTAGTGGTATCTGTAGCCAAAAGATGTAAGGAGGCAGCCTGCCGCGACTACTCTGAGGGACAACCTGTAAATACTGTGGCACAACGGGGGTGAGTTGCCAACTCGTGAATAGTAGATAACATATAAAGGTAATCGCGAGCATGCACGTACTGCGCTACTCTATCATATTCCAGCAGATAATATATACATGCGATAAGCAGTATGTGCAATAAACATGCAAGTGCTCTGCCAAATAAAATAACTACAGGATGAGATACATAATAATGGATGTTGAGCATGGGATGAAATAACATATACACGGAATGTCAACGTGGAAAAATAATCGGTGCCCATCAATGGACCCAAATCCCAATAAACTCAGGCCCCGGCACTCCCATCGGCCCTCAAATCCTGAAAATCTCAGAGAATCACGAATGCGCAACATCGGCACTCAAATATCATAAATACTCGTGTCCAGCATCGACACGCAAAACCTCATATATATATCGGGCTCCGTCAGTCCGGATCAGCCCACGGGCTCCGTCTGCGGTATCGGCCCTCGGCCCCGGCAGTACAGGTCATCCCGTATCCATCTATCGACTCTGGTCAGTATCCTCCGGATAACAGCCAAGTCCAACCAATCATCGGTAGGTACTCGCCACCTTGCCAGGCTCATCTTCTACTCCACGAAAAACATTTCTCGCCCCGGAGAACCATACCGGATCCACCACGAACTCGCAAACGGATAATCCAACTCCTCGAATCGGGTTCAAGAACACGTCTCAGAACCGAGAAAACGCATGGTGGACGCACCAAATATCATATCAAGAGGAACCGGGTTTTCAAATAGTGCATATTTTCTTAAATAACTCCACGGTCCTCAAAACCAGAAATCACAGGAAATCCAAAACCAATATGTAAATCAATGCGATGTGATAGGTGCTTCAAGTCGTACTATAAATAAAAGGGAGAACCCGCTCTTTAAAATAGTTTCAGTTTTTCAAAAGGTATCATGCGGCTCCCAGTTTCTATCAAAATCAGCATATCCAGGTAAGTACAGTTTGAATATGCATAAGTATGTAAATGAGTACGTGCACAAGTATCATAATCATATCGAATCATATTTGAGATGAACTACAGTATAATGATCATGGTAATTATATAGTGAGAGTGTCATGGCAATTACTAACGGTGTGTGTGTAACATGCAGATTAGTGCTCGTGCAACATGAACCGTTAGTAAAAGTGCAGTGTTATATCAATTCTAAATTCATATACATATAGCAGGGAATGCAGTATGCAACAAATAGTATCCATGTAGGTAAATGCAATATGCTGCTACAAGGTCCTATCAGCCCTGACGCATAACGCCATGCAGGCGATTTCCCCGTAGATGTTAAATCTACTCACCGTAGTCTCGCGCTAAGTGTAGCCGACGACTTGCTTCCCCTTCTTCACGGAGTCGATCGTACTCGCTTGCGAACCTAGAATTTCACCAAATATCACACATAAGCTCAAATCTACAAAAACACGACATTAAAGCCAAACTAGAAACCCGCGTCGCAAACCAAGAGCGCGTGCACGCGATACGCTAGAACGTGTGATTACGCGCCTGAAGCTACCCCGACGTGTCGCGATATGCAGAAAACCCCAAGCCCACACACGTATCACACGTGTCGCGAAGTTTAAAAAAATACGAGAAATAGGGTAATTGATCCCAGATTTTGCTAAAAAAGGATTTAAATAAAAATGCACATACCACAATTCTACAAATAGTAGCAGGCACCTACAGAAAAGACCCCAGCACCCAGGTCCTCCATCTGGCCGCAAATTGCGGCCAGAATGAATATTCCGGCGGCCAGGGTAGGGAGCTGGGCTTTCGGGTTTCGTGTATGTTCCCTATACCCTATGTACATGCTACAGTAATTACAGATTTGTTCTGAAATAATCGGGGTACAAGCAGATTCAATCAGAGCCCAAATTCTAGTTAAAAGTCCATTTCACACTAAAACGATACATTAGGGTATTTTAGTGCAACCCAAAGTGGAAACTTGACTTCAACACTCTAATAGCACACAAAAGAGTTAACCAAGCCAACAAAATACCAATCTAACCTATTCATCACACATATCCCCTTATTAGCACCAAAAACGCACAAAGACACGATTTTTAGCTAAAAATACTACAAGATATGAATTAGGGTGTTAAGTGTGAGTTTAATACCTCCCAAAGGCCTTAGGAAAACCAAAATTTCCAGCTCTTTCCTCAAGTGTACAGACTTGCCACCAAACACATCAAAATAGCCATTAAACCAAGGTTTTATGTGAAGAAAAATGAGGTTTTGGGTAGGGTTTTGTGCTTGGATCAAAAGAAAAGCAAAATGAAAAGAGAAAGAGGATGTAATGTTGATGTTGCTGCTGTCTCTCTGCAGTTTTTCCAGAAAATGGGAAAGGAGAGAGAAGAGGGAAGAAAAATAGTCAAAAAGTCAAGTTCTTCACCTACCCACCATACCTTCATTTTCTAAATAACAAAACAAAGTCAAAAGGGTTTTGACTTGGTTTAAAATGGGTGGGGGATAATTAAAATCATGAAAGAAAATGAAAAGGGTTAACATGTTAACACTTGCCTTGGTTACAAAAGGATAAGTGTGCAAGTGTACACTAACCTAGCTTAAGAAAGCAATTAAGGAAATAAAAATTTAATTAAGGTGGACACAAGCAAGATTATAATTAATACACCCCAAATATATATATAAACACCTCTCTTCACAATTGCGCTAGTTTACAAAAGAAATAAGTTTCACGGGTTTTTATGAAAAACACGCATAATTACTAATTAACGTGAAATTAACCTAAACGAATTTTCAAAGCGTTACAATCTACCCCACTTAAAGAAATTCGGTCCCCGAATTTGAAAATCTAGCTACGTGTACCTTCAAACAGATAGGGATATCTCTTCCTCATCTCTCCCTCGGTCTCCCAAGTGACCTCCTCGCTACTCATGCCAAATTATCTTGACGGACGGTATATCCTTCGATCTCAATTTCTTCACTTGTCGATCCAAGATAACTACCGGTTGCTCTGCAAAAGAAAGGTCGCGCTCAAGCTAGATCGTCAGGTGCTGAATCGCATGCAAAGGTTCATGAAGGTACTCGCGGAACATCGAAACGTGAAATACGGGGTGCACATCTGGAAAACTGGGCGAAAGGGCTAACCGATACGCAACTGCACCAACACGCTCGAGGATCTCGAAGGGGCCCACATATCTGGGACTAAGCTTCCCCTTCTTCCCAAATCTCATCACACCTTTCATTGGGGAGACCGTCAAGAAAACGTGATCACCAACAGAAAACTCAAGTCTGCTCCGACGACGGTCCGCATAAGATCTCTGCCTACTCTGGGCTGCTCTCATCCTATCGCGAATCAACCGAATCTTCATGGTCATCTCCTCTACAATCTGTGGTCCTAAGAAACTACTCTCACTGAGCTCTGTCCAACAGGCGGGCGATCTGCATCTCCTCCCATAAAGAGCCTCAAATTGTGCCATCTGAATGGTCTTCTGGTAGCTGTTGTTGTAGGAGAACTCTATTAAGCTTAAATGATGATCCCAGTGTCACGACCCGAAGTTTGGCCCGTGACCGGCATTTAACCACGTAACGTCTACAGGCGTAACGCAGCTAAGTGAACCGAAAACCTAGAAATCAAACCAGTAAAAGTATAGAGTGTTTAAGTTATAAATGGAAGTATTTATTAAAGTGACAAGAATTCTTAAGTAAATAATCACCAAGATAGCAATATTCGACGCCGTAGCGAAGATCAAGATCCACAAGTAGGAACATCACAGATAGGATAAACTGCAAAGTACAGTCGGCTCACAACGAGCACGACACCAGAATATAGATAATACACATCATCATCCTCACACTGTCTCTAAGTTAAATACATACATGGTAGATGGAGAATACTAGATACAACAATGTACATAACTGAAAGATAAACAGATACCGCACAAAACCCACCTATCAGCAAAAGAGCTAGTACACCAACTGTAGGGGTATCTGTGTCAAAAGATGCAAAACGCAGCCTGCCGCGACTACTCCGAAGGGCAACCTGCAAACACTGTGGCACAATGGGGGTGAGTTGCCAACTCGTGAATAGAGATAACATATAAAGGTAATCGCGAGCATGCACGTACTGCGCTACTCTATCATAAGCTAACAAATGATATCAATGTGCGATAAGCAGTATGTGCAATAATCATGCAAGTGCTCTATCTGGTAATATAACTACAGGATGAGATACAATAAAGAATGCTGAGCATGGGAAGTATAACATCCACACGGAATGTCAACGTGGAATATGTAATCGGTGTCCATCAATGCACCCCAAATCCCAACAACCTAGACGCCGGCACTCCCATCGGCCCTCAAATCCTGTACATCACTGAGAATCACGAGTGCCCAACATCGGCACCCAAATATCATAAATACTCGTGTCTAGGATCAACACGCAAATCTTCCTATATCGGGCATCCGTCAGTCCGGGTCAGCCCCCTCTCTCATATGTCTATTGGGCATCCGTCAGTCCGGGTCAGCCCCCCCTCTATCTCATATATATTGGGCATCCGTCAGTCCGGGTCAGCCCCCTCTATCTCATATATATCGAGCATCCGTCAGTCCGGGTTACCCCCCTCTATCTCATATATATCGGGCATCCGTCAGTCCGGGTCAGCCCCCTCAATCTCATATATATCGAGCATCCGTCAGTCCGGGTCAGCCCCCCTCTATCTCATATATATCTCTCTCTAGCACCGAGAAAACATAGGGTAGACGCACCGAAATATCATATCAAGGGAACCGGGTTTTTAAATGATTACATATTTGAAATAGCCACGGTTCCCAAATCCAGAAATCACATGTAATCCAAATCAATATGCAGGTCAATGTGATGTGATATGTGCATCAAGTATGAACTGCATGTCAAGTCGCATAAAAGATGAGCTACAACATAATGATCCGATGTGATATATGCATCAAGTATGAATATCATGTCAAGTCGCATAAAAGATGAGCTACAACATAATGATCCGATGTGATATATGCATCAAGTATGAATATCATGTCAAGTCACATAAAAGATGAGCTACAACATAATGATCCGATGTGATATATGTATCAAGTATGAATATCATGTCAAGTCGCATAAAAGATGAGCTACAACATAATGATCCGATGTGATATATGCATCAAGTATGAATATCATGTCAAGTCATAAAAAAGATGAGCTACAACACAATGATCCGATGTGATATATGCATCAAGTATGAATATCATGTCGTGTCGCATAAAAGATGAGCTACAACATAATGATCCGATATGATATATGCATCAAGTATGAATATCATGTCCAGTCGCATAAAAGTTGAGCTACAACATAATGATCATGGAAATTCTACAGTGTGAGTGTCATGGCAATTTCTAACGGTGTGTGTGTAACATGCGAGATAGTGCTCGTGCAACATAAACCGTTAGTAATGGTGCGGTGTTTTATCAATTCTAGTATATATACATATAGCAGGGAATGTGGTATGCACTAAATAGTAGCCATGAACAGTCAATGTACGGAAATGTAGCTATAAGATCCTATGAGCCCTGACGTAGAACGCCATGCGGGCGATATCCCCGTAGATGTTAAAACTACTCACCGTAGTCTCTCGCTAGGTATAGACGATAACTTGTTTCCCTTTCTTCGAGGCGTCCGTCGCACTAGCCTGCGAACCTTCAAATGACCTTAGAAAAACCAAAAGTTCCAGCTCTAGCATCAAGTGTGCAGATTTGCCTCCAAACACCTCAAAAAGCTCACTTTTCCATGGTTTTGTGATGAAAATGTGTTGATTGTGTAGGGTTTTTGTGTAAGGATCATAGAGAAGTGAAAAGGAGAGGGAAAGATGAAGGAAAGCTAGGGTTTTTCTGCAGGAAATTCTGTAGAGTTCAGAAATGAGGAGGAAGAGAGAGAAGAGAGAAGAAAAGGGTCAAAAGTCAAAGTCCTTTATTTAACACCATGTCTCATTTTCTTTTGGATTTGAATTATTGAAAAAAAAGGGTTTTATTTGATAAAATGGTGGGGTAAATAACAACCATGCATGAAAGAAAATGGTTAACATGTTAACACTTTTTACCTTGGTCACAAAAATTGTGCTAAGTGTGCAAGTGTACACTACAAAGGAAAATTTTACAATTAGGATAAACCCGACTAAAATAACTAATAATCCTATGTACACATATAATAACACGTACAATTTCTAATTAACACGAAAATCATTAAAACGAAATTTCAAAGTGTTACAATCTACCCCCCATAAGGAAATTCGGTCCCCGAATTTTCAAAATCTAACTACACGTACCTTCAAAAAGGTGGGGATACCTCTTCCTCATCTTGCTCTCGGTCTCCCAAATGACCTCCTCTCTGCTTGGACCACGCCAAAGTACCTTGACGGACGGTATCTCTTTCGACCTCAATTTCTTCACTTGTCGATCCAAGATCATCACCGGCTGCTCTGTATAGGAAAGGTCGCGCTCAAGCTGGATCATCAGGTGCTGAATCGCGTGCGAAGGATCATGAACATATCTGCGGAGCATCGAAACGTGAAATACAGGGTTCACGTCTGGAAAACTGGGCGGAAAAGCTAACCGATACGTAACTGGACCAACACGCTTAAGGATCTCGAAGGGGCCCACAAATCTGGGACTAAGCTTCCCCTTCTTCCGAAATCTCATCACACCTTTCATTGGAGAGACCCTCAAGAAAACATGGTCACCAACAGAAAACTCAAGTCTGCGCCGCCGACGGTCCGCATAAGATCCCTGTCTACTCTGTGTCCTAATCTCTGAACATCGGTCATCACTGTGCTATGCCTCGTGTATACGGTCGAGCAACTGTGGACGTGCATGAACTTGCGCAATCTGTCCTCCGATCGGCGTAAACTCGAACTGTACCCGGCTGTCGCATAAGATTTTCCAATCTGCCGACGACTGCCTCTGTATTGCGCTCAAACAAGATAGACTACCCCCGGGCCTCCGGCTCAAAGCATCCGCCACTACATTAGCCCTGCCCGGGTGATACAAGATCTCACAATCGTAGTCCTTCACTAACTCCATCCATCGGCGCTGTCTAAGGTTCAAGTCTCGCTGCTGGAATATATACTTTAAGCTCTTGTGATCAGTGAATATCTGGCACGACTCTCCTTATAGGTAATATCGCCAGATCTTAAGTGCAAAGACCACTGCAGCCATCTCCAAATCATGAATGGGGTAATTCTGTTCATGTTTCTTTAATTGCCGCGAAGCATACGTGATCACCCTGTCATGCTGCATCAAAACGCACCCTAGCCCCACTCGTGAAGCGTCACGGTAGACCACAAATCCGCCTGATCCTGAAGGCAATGATAGCACTGGTGTCGTAGTCAGTAGAGCCCGTAGCTGTTGAAAACTGTGCTCACACTCCTCCATCCAATCGAAACGAACTCCCTTCCGGGTCAACCCGGTCAAAGGTGTAGCAATGCGAGAGAAGTCCTGCACGAATCGCCTGTAATAGCCCGCCGGCCCTAGAAAGCTGCGAACCTCCGTCACTGACGTGGGTCTAGGCCAACTCCGAACGGCCTCAATCTTCCTCGGGTATACACATATACCATCTCGTGTAATCATGTGCCCCAAGAAATCTACGCTGCCCAGCCAGAAAGCACACTTGGAGAATTTGGCGAAAAGCTGATGCTCCCTCAAGGTCTGCAGTGTAACCCGCAGGTGCTGCTCGTGCTCCTCTCGACTCTGAGAATACACTAGAATATCTTCAATGAACACTTATGATGAACAGATCAAGATACGGCCGGAAAATACTGTTCATCAAGTCCACAAGTGCTGTTGGCGCGTTGGTGAGTCCGAACGACATCACCAAAAACACGTAATGGCCGTAGCGCGTGTGGAAAGCTGTCCTAGGAATGTCCTCCTGTCGAACCCGCGGCTGATGATAGCCTGATCGCAAATCGTTCCTCGAAAAGTATCCTGCCCCCTGAAGTTGGTCGAACAAATCATCGATATATGGCAAAAGATACCTGTTCCGCACTGTCACCCTGTTCAGCTGACGGTAGTCGATGCACAAACGCATACTGCCGTCCTTCTTCTTGACAAATAGGACTGGAGCAACCCAAGGAGAAACACTGGGTCGAATAAGTCCCTTATCCAGCAAATCTTGCAACTGACCCTTCAATTCTCTAAGTTCCGCTGGGGCCATCCGATAAGGCGGTACAGAATTAGGCCCCTTGCCAGGAACCAAATCAATACGGAAAGAAATATCACGCTCGGGCGGTAGCCCAGGAAGCTCGTCAGGGAACACATCAGGGAACTCACTAACAACCGGAACCTGATCCATCGAAACCTCTGTAGCTCTAATATCGCAAACATAGGAGAGAAATCCCTGACATCCCTTCCTCAAAAGCTGTCCAGCGTGAAAAGAAGAAATCACACTGTGAGGGGTGGAACCACGGTCCCCCAACACAACAAAAACCGACTTGCCGGGAAAACCAAAATTTAACTGTCTTCCCACGGCCGTCAACAGAAGCATAGCACGTGACTAAGCAATCCATGCCCAAAAGAACGTCGAAGTCCAACATCTCAAGAAGGATAAAATCGACCGGCAACTCTCTCTCGCCGATACGGACGGTACAGGATCGGAACACGTGACTAGAGACAAACGACTCTCCCACAGGAGTAGTCACAACAAGCGGCTGATCAAGCAAACCGGACTCTCTACCCAAACTCGGCACAAAGTGTGTGGAAGCATACGAGTGTAACAAAAAGGACATAGTGAAGGAGTACCTGAAACCACGACATTGGAGGTCTGAGCATCCTGATGAGTCGAAGCAAAGACTTGGGCCTGACCTTCATCTGCGACTGACCGAACTCCTTCTCTACTAGCCTGACCCCTCTGCGCGAACCTTCCGCGTCTACGACGTCTCAGGCTATGACCCTGACGTGGTGTGAAGGAACACTGCCTGATGAGGTGTTGAAGGCTTCCGCATCGTAAACATCTATGCGCTGACTGCTGTCCTTCCTGGGGATGAGAGCCAAACGACTGTCCTCGGCCTAAGCCTCTGCTGTGGGCTGGTACACCAGTACGATTCACCAACTGTTCTGGAACTCTCACGGTCTCTGGAAGACGTGTCCCGTAAACTGGGGCTGCCTCAACCGGTGCTATGTAGGGGATGGAATACTGCACGATAAACGCAAGGAACAACTGGGTAAAAGGGGTGACTACCACATGTCGCTGCGCTCGAACGACCTCCACCAACGAGCTCATCGCCTGGCGCAAGCCCTGCATCTCTACAACTAGTCTAGCGATCTGAGCTGTCGTAGGGGGAACAATCTGTCCTGGTACAACAGGGGTACTACTCGGATCAGTCCTCATCTCAGATGAATCAACTCGAACCTCGGCTCTCACGGCCGCTCTCTGCACCATCGTAGTCGTTGGCGGCATAATGGAAGAAAAGAAGGTAGGATTCGATGAGGATACGGAAATCGAATCGCAAGAATGTATATACTCAAGAAGGAATTTCAATCAATAAGTCCTAAGGTCGCTTAGGCGGAGTACCGTGTCGTGAGTACGCCGTGGAACATACGCACGCTACGCCACTCTGCTGCAGCTACCTTCTCCATCATACCAGGGTCATCCTACACTCCGAAGGTAAAACCTACGCTCTGATACCAACTTTGTCACGACCCGAAGTTTGGCCCGTGACCGGCACTTAACCACGTAACGTCTATAGGCGTAACGCAACTATGTGAACCGAAAACCCAGAAATCAAACAAGTAAAAGTATAGAGTGTTTAAGTTTTAAATGGAAGTATTTATTAAAGTGACAAGAATTCTTAAGTAAATAATCACCAAGATAGCAATATACGACGCCGTAGCGAAGATCAAGATCCACAAGTGGGAACATCATAGATAGGATAAACTGCAAAGTACAGTCGGCTCACAACGAGCTCGACACCAGAATATAGATAATATACATCATCGTCCTCACACTGTCTCTAAGTCAAATACATGCATGGTAGATGGAGAATACTAGATACAACAATGTACATAACTGAAAGATAAACAGATACCGCACAAAACCCACCTATCAGCAAAAGAGCTAGTACACCAACTGTAGGGTTATCTCTGTCAAAAGATGCAAAACGCAGCCTGCCGCGACTACTCCGAAGGGCATCCTGCAAACACTGTGGCACAACGGGGGTGAGTTTCCAACTCGTGAATATAGATAACATATAAAGGTAATCGCGAGCATGCACGTACTGAGCTACTCTATCATAAGCTAACAGATGATATCAATGTGCGATAAGCAGTATGTGCAATAATCATGCAAGTGCTCTATCAGGTAATATAACTACAGGATGGGATACAATAATGAATGCTGAGCATTGGAAGTATAACATCTACACGGAATGTCAACGTGGAATATGTAATCGGAGTCCATCAATGCTCCCCAAATCCCAACAACCTAGACGTCGGCACTCCTATCGGCCCTCAAATCCTGTACATCACTGAGAATCACGAGTGCCCAACATCGGCACCCAAATATCATAAATACTCGTGTCTAGCATCGACACGCAAATCTTCCTATATCGGGCATCCATCAGTCCGGGTCAGCCCCCTCTCTCATATGTCTATCGGGCATCCGTCAGTCCGGGTCAGCCCCCCTCTATCTCATATATATCGGGCATCCGTCGGTCCGGGTCAGCCCCCTCTATCTCTTATATATCGGGCATCCGTCAGTCCGGGTCAGCCCCCTCTATCTCATATATATCGGGCATCCGTCAGTCCGGGTCAGCCCCCTCTATCTCATATATATCGGGCATCTGTCAGTCCGGGTCAGCCCCCCCTCTATCTCATATATATCTCGCTCTAGCACCGAGAAAACATAGGGTAGACGCACCGAAATATCATATCAAGGGAACCGGGTTTTTAAATGATTACATATTTGAAATAGCCACGGTTCCCAAATCCAGAAATCACATATAATCCAAACCAATATGCAGGTCAATGTGATGTGATATGTGAATCATGTATGAACATCTTGTCAAGTCGCATAAAAGATGAGCTACAACATAATGATCCGATGTGATATATGCATCAAGTATGAATATCATGTCAAGCCGTATAAAAGATGAGCTACAACATAATGATCCGATGTGATATATGCATCAAGTATGAATATCATGTCAAGCCGTATAAAAGATGAGCTGCAACATAATGATCCGATGTGATATATGCATCAAGTATGAATATCATGTCGAGTCGCATAAAAGATGAGCTACAACATAATGATCCGATGTAATATATGCATCAAGTATGAATATCATGTCCAGTCGCATAAAAGATGAGCTACAACATAATGATCATGGAAATTCTACAATGTGAGTGTCATGGCAATTTCTAACGGTGTGTGTGTAACATGCGAGATAGTGCTCGTGCAACATGAACCGTTAGTAATGGTGCGGTGTTTTATCAATTCTAGTTTATATACATATAGCAGGGAATGTGGTATGCACTAAATAGTATCCATGAACAGTCAATGTACGGAAATGTAGCTATAAGATCCTATCAGCCCTGACGTAGAACGCCATGCGGGAGATATCCCCGTAGATGTTAAATATACTCACCTTAGTCTCTCGCTAGGTATAGCCGATGACTTGTTTCCCTTTCTTCGCGGCGTCCGTCGCACTCGCCTGCGAACATTCAAATGACCTTAGAAAAACCAAAAGTTCCAGCTCTAGAATCAAGTGTGCAGATTTGCCTCCAAACACCTTAAAAAGCTCACTTTTCCATGGTTTTGTGATGAAAATGTGTTGATTGTGTAGGGATCAAAGAGAAGTGAAAAGGAGAGGGAAAGATGATGGGAAGCTAGGGTTTTTCTGCTGGAAATTCTGTAGAGTTCAGAAATGAGGAGGAAGAGAGAGAAGAGAGAAGAAAAGGGTCAAAAGTCAAAGTCCTTTACCTAACACCATGCCTCATTCTCTATTGGATTTGAATTATTGAAAAAAAAGGTTTTATTTGATAAAAAGGTGGGGTAAATAACAACCATGCATGAAAGAAAATGGTTAACATGTTAACACTTTTTACCTAGGTCACAAAAATTGTGCTAAGTGTGTAAGTGTACACTACAAAGGAAAATATTCCAATTAGGATAAACCCGACTAAAATAACTAATAATCCTATGTACACATATAATAACACGCACAATTTTTAATTAACTCGAAAAACATTAAAACGAAATTTCAAAGTGTTACACCCAGCTACCTCCGAAGTCTAATACGCACGCTCGGAGTATGTCCTCGAGAGTCTGAATAGTCCACTCTGACTGTCCGTCGGTCTGCGGATGAAATGTTGTGCTGAAACTCAAGCGGGTGCCCAAAGCCTCCAGAAGCCTCTGCCATAGTCGGCTGGTAAACTGGGAGGCTCTGTCCGACACGATACACGTCTGAACTCCATGCAGTCGTACAATCTCGTCGATGTAAATCTGGGCATACTGAGCAAATCCGAAAGTCGTCTTCATCGGCAAGAAGTGAGGCGCCTTCGTCAAACGATCCACGATCACCCAGATGGAGTTATACCCTCGACTAGTCCTGGGTAGATCCACAATGAAGTCCATAGAAATCTGCTCCCATTTCCACTCCGGAATGGGTAACGGCTGTAGCTCTCCCGCTGGCCTCTGGTGCTCGGTCTTGACTTGCTGACAAGTCAGGCATCTCGACACGAAACCTACGATGTCCCACTTCATTCCGTCCCACCAGTAAACATCCCTCATATCATGGTACATCTTGGTGGAACCCGAATGAACACTGTATACCGATCGATGTGCCTCCTCAAGAATTTCGCGCCGCAGTCCCTCAGTATCTAGTATGCACAGTCTCGTCCCAAATCGCAGTATCCCCTGATCATCGATCACGAACTCGGAAAATCTGCCATGTCCAATCTGTGCCATGATCTCTGAACATCGGTCATCACTGTACTGTGTCTCATGTACACGGTCAAGCAACTGTGGGCGTGCACGAACATGCGCAATCTGTCCTCCGATCCGCGTAAACCCGAACTGCACCCGGCTGTCGCATAAAATCTTCCAATCTGTCGATGACTGCCTCTGTACTGCGCTCAAACAAGATAGACTACCCCCGGGCCTCCTGCTCAAAGCATCAGCCACTACATTAGCCCTGCCCGGGTGGTACAAGATCTCACAATCGTAGTCCTTCACTAACTCCATCCAATGGCGCTGTCTAAGATTCAGGTCTCGCTGCTGGAATATATACTTTAAGCTCTTGTGTTCAGTGAATATCTGGCACGACTCGCCGTATAGGTAATGTCGCCAGATCTTAAGTGCAAAGACCACTGCAGCCATCTCCAAATCATGAGTGGGGTAGTTCTGTTCATGTTTCTTCAATCGCCGTGAAGCATACGCGATCACTCTGTCATGCTGCATCAATACGTACCCTAGCCCCACTCGAGAAGCATCACAAAAGACCACAAATCCGCCCGATCCTGAAGGCAATGATAACACCAGCACCGTAGTCAGTCGAGTTCGTAGCTGTTGAAAACCGTGCTCACACTCCTCCGTCCAATCGAAAGGAACTCCCTTCCGAGTCAACCCGGTCAAAGGTGTAGCAATACGGGAGAAGTCCTGCATGAATCGCCTGTAGTAACCGGCCAACCCTAAAAAGCAGCGAATCTCCGTAATTGATATGGGTCTGGGCCAACTTCGAACGGCCTCGATCTTCCTCGGGTCTACACATATACCATCTCGTGTAATCACATGACCCAAGAAGTCTACGCTGTCCAGCAAGAATGCGCACTTGGAGAATTTTGTGAAAAGCCGGTGCTCCCTCAAAGTCTGCAATGTAATCCGCTGGTGCTGCTCGTGCTCCTCTCTACTCCGGGAATACATCAAGATATCGTCAATGAATACTATGATGAACAGATCAAGATACGGCCAGAAAATACAGTTCATCAAGTCCATGAATGTTGCTGGCGCGTTGGTGAGTCCGAACGACATGACCAAAAACTCATAACGGCCGTAGCGCGTGCGGAAAGCCAACCTAGGAATGTCCTCTTGTCGAACCCGCAGCTGATGGTAGCCTGATCGCAAATCGATCCTCGAAAAGTACTATGCCCCCTGAAGCTGGTCGAACAAGTCGTCGATGCGTGGCAAAGGATACCGGTTCCGCACTGTAACCCTGTTCAGCTGGCCGTAGTCGATACACAAACGCAAACTGCCGTCCTTCTTCTTAACAAACAGGACCGGAGCACCCCAAGGAGAAACACTGGGTCGAATAAGTCCCTTATCCAGCAAATCTTGCAACTGGCCCTTCAATTCTCTAAGTTCCGTCGGGGCCATCCGATAAGGTGGTATGGAAATAGGCCCCGTACCGGGAATCAAATCAATACAGAAAGAAATGTCGCGCTCGGGCGGTAGCCTAGGAAGCTCGTCAGGGAACACATCAGGGAACTTGCTAACAACCGAAACCTGATCCAACGGAACCTCTGTAGCTCTAGTTTCGCAAACATAGGCGAGAAATCCCTGACATCCCTTCCTCAAAAGCTGTCCAGCGCGAAAAAGAAGAAATCACACTGTGAGGGGTGACACCACGGTCCCCCAACACAACAAAAGTCGACTCGCCGGGAAAACAAAATCTAACTGTCTTCTCGCGGCAGTCCACAGAAGCATAGCACGTGGCTAACCAATCTATGCCCAAAAGAATGTCGAAGTCCAACATCTTAAGAAGGATCAAGTTGACAGGCAACTCTCTCTCGCCAATACGGACGGTACAGGATTGGAACACGTGCCTAGCAACAAACGACTCTCCCACAGGAGTGGTCAAACCAAGCGGCTGATCAAGCAAACCGGACTCTCTATCCGAACTCGGCACAAAGTGTGTGGACACGTACGAGTGCGTGGATCCGGGATCGAACAACACGTGTGCATCAACAGAACATACTGGAAGGATACCTGAAACCACCGCATTGGACGCCTGTGCGTCCTGATGCGTCAAAGCAAAAACTCGCGCCTGTTCTCCACCTGTAACTGACTGTCTTTTTCCTCAGTCACCCCGTCCTTTCTGAGCAAATCCTCTACGCCCACGACCTCTCTGAGCATGAGTCTGACGCGGAGCAACAGTAGGTACAACAGGCAACTTGCTCTGGGGTGGTGAAGGTAGTAAGGTGACATGTGGTACTGCTGCCTCCCTCCGGTGTATCTCGGGATAATCTCTAACGAGGTGAAGTAGACTGCCGCATCTAAAGCAACCCTGCGGCGACTGCTGACTCTCCCGTGGATACGAACTAAACATCTGGCCTCGTCCCGAATCTCTGCCACTCCTCGTACCTGAACGAAACATGTCGCGGTGTCTGAATGTCTGTCTCCGTGCTGATATACCAATACGAACTCTCTTCGGTCCTGGAACTACCGAAGTCTCAGCAAGGCGCTCCTCAACTAATAGGGCTGCGTCTACAACTGCTGCATATGTCTCGTAATGCTGTGCGCTGATCATAAGGAACAATGGTGTAAGCAAGCCTCGGACAAATCTCTTGATTCACATCTCCTCAGTAGCCACTAGGTACTGAGCATAAACTGATAGTTCGGTGA
The DNA here is from genome assembly GCA_030015575.1 of Agapanthus africanus. Taxonomy (NCBI): domain Eukaryota; kingdom Viridiplantae; phylum Streptophyta; class Magnoliopsida; order Asparagales; family Amaryllidaceae; genus Agapanthus; species Agapanthus africanus. The sequence continues at coordinate 289,173,101 of CM057340.1, forward strand.
ACAACACATCATACTCTGCCACTGACATCTCCGGAGTCTGGCGTAAGGACTCGAACCTGCGCGCTCTAGCATCTCTGACACTCAGTGGAAGAAAGCGGGCAAGGAATATCGTCACGAACTCTGTCCAGGTCATAGGAGGAAGACCTTCTGCTCTACCCTTCTCGACCGATTCACACCATTTCTGCGCAAGACCTTCCAGGTGAAAGCTCATGAACTCTACCCATCTCGCATCTACGCATCTATGTAAACGGCATATCCGAGTCATCCTATCAATGAAAGACTATGGGTCCTCGGGTGCATCGGTGCCTGTGAAGACCGGAGGCTTCAACCTCATAAACTCTGATAGCGATACTGAGATGACCTCTGTAGTTGCAGGGGTAACTGCCTACACAGTAGGTACCATCGCGGTCCCTGCAACGGGTGGAACTACCTCTGGTCGCTGCTCTCGAAGCGTCTTAACTAGCGACCCCATCATCTGGCGCATCTCCTGCATACTGGATCCCACCATCTGGCGCATCTCCTGCATACCAACCCCTAACATGGCGATCTGATCTGTCGTAGGAGGAACAGCCTGCTCAGGTACAACCAGTGTACTACCCGGATCAGTCCTCGTCTCAGACGAGTCAACTCGAATCTCGGCCCTCGCGGCCGCTCTCTGCGCCCTCGTAGTCTTTGGCGGCATAATGGCTGAAAAGAAAATAGGATTCGATAAGGATACGGAAATCGAATCGCAAGAATGTATATACTCATGAAGGAAATTAAATCAATAAGTCCTAAGGTCGCTTAGGCGGAGTACCGTGCCATGAGTATGCCGCGGAACATACACACGCTACGCCACTCTGCTTCAGCTACCTACTCCATCATACCAGGGTCATCCTACACTCCGAAAGGTAAAACCTACGCTCTGATACCAACTTTGTCATGACCCGAAATTCGACTCGTGACCGGCACTTAACCACGCAACGTCTACAGGCGTAACGCGACTAAGTAAGCCGAACCCAGAAATCAAACCATTTAAAAGTAGTGACTGTTGAAAACATTTATTAAAAACATTTGGAAAACCTTAATTAGTTTAATAACAATCTTTAAAGTTAAGTTATCATCTTAATAATTTTGGCAGCATTTCCTTTGTAAAACTAACACCGAAAACGGGTACAAACAGGATATAAGTGAAAATGATACAGGATATAATAAAGCATCCCAAACGGGAGCAATCATGCCGAACAGCGGAAAACAAACACCATAAGAGTAATATACGACGCCGTAGCGAAGAAATGAGCAATAAGTGAAAAACATCATAGAATGATAAACTGCATAAGTTAAGTCGGCTCACACGAGCTCGACACCAGAATACAAATGATATACATCATCGTCCTCACACTGGTCTCTAAGTCCATACATAAAAGTAGATGGAGAATACTAGATACAAAAGTGCGTACAATAGAATAACCAGATACCACAACCCACCTAACAGCAAAACAGCTCTCGCACAAACTGTAGTGGTATCTGTAGCCAAAAGATGTAAGGAGGCAGCCTGCCGCGACTACTCTGAGGGGCAACCTGCAAATACTGTGGCACAACGGGGGTGAGTTGCCAACTCGTGAATAGTAGATAATATATAAAGGTAATCGCGAGCATGCACGTACTGCGCTACTCTATCATATACCAGCAAATAATATCTACATGCGATAACCAGTATTTGCAATAAACATGCAAGTGCTCTGCCAAATAAAATAACTACAGGATGAGATACATAATAATGGTTGCTGAGCATGGGATGAAATAACATATACACGGAATGCCAACGTAGAAAAATAATCGGTGCCCATCAATGCACCCAAATCCCAATGAACTCAGGCGCCGGCACTCCCATCGGCCCTCAAATCCTGAAAATCTTAGAGAATCACGAATGCCCAACATCGGCACTCAAATATCATAAATACTCGTGTCCAGCATCGACACGCAAAACCTCATATATATATCGGGCTCCGTCAGTCCGGATCAGCCAACGGGCTCCGTCTGCGGTATCGGCCCTCGGCCCCGGCAGTACGGGTCATCCCGTATCCATCTATCGACTCTGGTCAATATCCTCCTCATAACCGCCAAGTCCAACCAATCACCAGTAGGTACTCGCCACCCTGCCAGGCTCATCGTCTACTCCACAAAAAACATTTCTCGTCCCGGGGAACCATACCGGGTCCACCACGAACCCGCAAACGGATCATCCAACTCCTCAAATCGGGTTCAAGCACACGTCTCAGAACCGAGAAAACGCGTGGTGGACGCACCAAATATCATATCAAGAGGAACCGGGTTTTCAAATAGTGCATATTTTCTTAAATAACTCCACAGTCCTCAAAACCAGAAATCACAGGAAATCCAAAACCAATATGTAAATCAATGCGATGTGATAGGTGCATCAAGTCGTACTATAAGTAAAAGGGAGAACCCGCTCTTTAAAATAGTTTCAGTTTTTCAAAAGGCATCATGCGGCTCCCAGTTTCTATCAAAATCAGCATATCCAGGTAGGTACAGTTTGAATATGCATAAGTATGTAAATGAGTACGTGCACAAGTATCATAATCATATCGAATCATATGTGAGATGAACTACAGTATCATGATCATGGCAATTCTACAGTGAGAGTGTCATGGCAATTACTAATGGTGTGTGTGTAACATATAGATTAGTGCTCGTGCAACATGAACCGTTAGTAACAGTGCGGTGTTCTATCAATTCTAAGTTCATATACATATAGCAGGGAATGCAGTATGCAACAATTAGTATCCATGTAGGTAAATGGAATATGCTGCTACAAGGTCGTATCAGCCCTGACGCATAACGCCATGCGGGCGATTTCCCCGTAGATGTTAAATCTACTCACCGTAGTCTCACGCTAAGTATAGCCGACGACTTGCTTCCCCTTCTTCGCGGCATCCGTCGTACTCGCCTGCGAACCTAGAATTTCACCAAATATCACACATAAGCTCAAATCTACAAAAACACGACATTAAAGCCAAACTAGAAACCCGTGTCGCAAACCAAGCGCGCGTGTGCGTGATACGCAAGAACGTGTGATTACGCGCCTGAAGCTACCTCGACGCGTCGCGATACGCAGAAAACCCCAAGCCCACAAACGTATCACACGTGTCGCGAAGGTTTAAAAAAAATACGAGAAATAGGGTAATTGATCCCAGATTTTGCTAAAGAAGGATTTAAATAAAATTGCACATACCAAAATTCTACAAATAGTAGCAGGCACCTACAGAAAAGACCCCAGCACCCAGGTCCTCCATCTGGCCGCAAATTGCGGCCAGAATGAATATTCCGGTGGCCAGGGTAGGGAGCTAGGCTCTCGGGTTTCGTATGTGTTCTCTATAACCTATGTACATGCTACACTAATTACAAATTTGTTCTGAAATAATCGGGGTACAAGCAAATTCAATCAGAGCCCAAATTCTAGTTAAAAGTCCATTTGACACTAAAACGATACATTAGGGTATTTTAGTGCAACCCAAGGTGGAAACCTGACTTCAACAGCTCTAATAGCACACAAAAGAGTTAACCAAGCCAACAAAATACCAATCTAACCTATTCATCACACATATCCCCTTATTAGCACCAAAAACACACAAAGACACGATTTTTAGCTAAAAATACTACAAGATATGAATTAGGGTGTTAAGTGTGAGTTTAATACCTCTCAAAAGCCTTAGGAAAACCAAAATTTCTAGCTCTTTCCTCAAGTGCACAGACTTGCCACCAAACACCTTAAAAGAGCCATTAAACCAAGGTTTTATATGAAGAAAAATGAGGTTTTGGGTAGGGTTTTGTGCTTGGATCAAAAGAAAAGCAAAATGAAAAAAGAAAGAGGATGAAATGTTGATGTTGCTGCTGCCTCTCTGCAGTTTTTTCCAGAAAATCGAAAAAGAGAGAGAAGAGAGAAGTAAAATAGTCAAAAAGTCAATTTCTTCACCTACCCACCATACCTTCATTTTCTAAATAACAATACAAAGTCAAAAGGGTTTTGACTTGGTTTAAAATGGGTGGGGGATAATTAAAATCATGAAAGAAAATGAAAATGGTTAACATGTTAACACTTGCCTAGATTACAAAAGGATAAGTGTGTAAGTGTACACTAACCTAGCTTAAGAAAGCAGTTAAGGAAATAAAAATTTAATTAAGGTGGACACAAGAAAGATTATAATTAATACACCCCAAATATATATATATATAAACAACTCTCATCACAATTGCGCTAGTTTACAAAAGAAATAAGTTTCATGGGTTTTTATGAAAAACACGCATAATTACTAATTAACGTGAAATTAACCTAAACGAATTTTCAAAGCATTACAATATATATGTGTATATACGCATATACACACAAGTAATAAAATGTAAGCGTGTGTGTGTGCGTGTGGGTGTAATCTTATTCTAGGGTTTCGCGACCAAGAAACTACACTATAAGCGTTTTCCTACAACTACGCTAAACTAACCCAAAGTCACATAATCATTTCTTGTTAAGTATGCGCATCACATAAAATACATAAGTATATATATAACATAATGCATTCGCGTTCTATACTACAAAACTGCGGGGGTGCTATACGCCATCCTCCCGACTTCCCCCGTGGATATATATCTACTCACCTTGATCCTTGCTTACCGAAGTCGATGTCGCCATCCCCTTCTTCATCGTCCGACGTCAACTTAGGGGTACCTACATATATACACATATAGCATCGTAAAAAGAAATCACACATGAAAACTAAAACGGCACGCGTATCACGCATAGGTTAAAACATATGGTCTCGCATGCAAAACACCACCAAATAACCCTCGTCGTTGATGTTCAAACGCCACACGAAGAAATTTAAAACAAATACAAAACTAAGGTTTAAGAATCGCAAGATACAAAAAAAAACAACCAAGGAAAACCACTTCCAAATTTCATTTCAGGTAAAATTAGCAAATTTTGCATAGAAGGTTTCTCTAGATATCAGATAACAATGCCACAGACCAAAAATCACTCAATTTCATTACAACATGGCCGCAATATGCGGCCAATCCTAATAAATCTGCGGCCAAGGTAAGGGTATTGGGGCTCGGGTCTCTATTGTAGCTTCCTAGGTGCCTGCATGTATCACTGTGTTTGCAAAATAAATCCTAGGGTCCCCGGATGTTAGCAGATCTCCAATAACTCCTTAAATTTCCATAAATTCCCGATATCAGAGTTTCTAAGTTCGTGTCTTGGGGCTTAATCCTCTGGTTTTGTCCAGAATTCTTACGCTAAAGGGGGTTGTAAGGCCTCTACTAACCTCAATTACCCTTTCTCAATTCAAAATTCCTCAAAACCCTAACTTGGAATTTTCTAACCTCACTAAACAACACTATATCACTTCTAAACATGCATGGAAGCTAAAGTGAATGGAATACTATGCTAAAGGTGAAAGAATTACCTCATTTGGCAACTCAAGAATTTTCATGAGTTACCCCAAGTGCTCAAAATCCGAATTTTCTTGGTCCAAAGTGCTTATAGGGAGCTTGTGCAGGTTTTTAATGAAGTGGATGTAGGGTTCCTAGGCACTCCCAAGAGGTCTCACAAGGCATCAACCATGCCAATTTCAAATTTTACGGTGCCGAGAAACCCTAGACTACGGATCGTTAACTAGATTTTAGGCGAAAAAACCAACTAGTTAACAAATTAACTAAGTGATAAACGGAAATACAACCTTTGTAGATCCGGTGCTCCGCCTCCATAGCTCCGTGATGATGTCTCCTCGCTGTCCAAAACGGATCCCGGGCTCTAGCATCGGCTTCATCGAAGAAAGAGCGGGCTAGGTCATCGACGACGATGCCGAAGATGATCTACGTCGAGGCATCACTAGATCAAGCTCCACCTTCAACAAGCCATGATAACTTATGAAGGAAACACCCTATACTACTTGGCAAGAGGTAGAGGATGAAGAAATAGGAAGTGGGTTCACTTTAGAATTGGATTTCTCACTCATTTTCATCAATCACCATTGATGGAATCTAGGTATTCTTCTTGAAGAAGAAGAAGAAGAAGAAGATAGAAAAATTATGATAAGTTATTTAAAACGAAAAGAAAATGAATACTTATCATAATGTAAACTATAGTCAAGTGTAGAGATTAAACCAAGGTTAGTTAGAATGGTTAGGGTTAAGGATGAGATAAGAATGGTTGACTTGATCAAAGCTTCAAGAAGCTTCAACATAAAAACAAAATAAGCCACCATCCTTAAAAATTTCCAAAAAGAATAAACAAATAAATAAATGAATAAATCAAAACCCTAAACATTAACATGTAACCATGGTTTGATCTTTACACAAAAACCCTTGCAAACATGTATCTTCAAACATGATACAATCATTTGCACAAAAAGTATATCACATATACAACTTGTACATCCAAGTGAGAAAATCCATTTAAAGTGAACCAATACTAGTTAATGCAAAGTAATATATCAAATATATAATTATACATTAAATCATTAAATCAACACTTGATTTAACGATCCGGTCATATCGCATATAACCGACTAGTATCCTTTGTATCAGTTTATCGAATCAATGCTTGAATCGATAACTAGGTTATATCGCATACAACCAATCGATACATTTATCGCGAGAATGGAATACGGTATCACATACACGCATTATTCTCGGTCCCGCACATATCTCATATGCGCTCCTATTTCGTTTCTCTTGAGCCAGGAAACCTCTGTGTAGGACTCTAAAGACTCGTCAATACGCCGGCAGCAGGTGATGATCATATCAATCACCCACAAGCCGCAAGCGGTCTGCTAAACGTAACGGCCACCCGGGTATTGAGCGATCAGAAGATCGACGAGCAAGCCCGCTCACACTCCAGTGAATCCAACCAGTAACACTACCGTACAGTCCGGTCTGATCGTCTGATATGTCGCATATCTCGCCTAGGGGTGGTAAACGTCAGACCCCAATAGCTCGATAAGTCGTGTCGATATGAGGTCTATAACAATTCAAGATACTACTGGTAACACTTACCAATAAATCTCAGCAACCCTGGCCAGGGATTTCCGGTTATAGCCAATCGAACACAGCGCAACATCAACTCCCTATACCGGGAGAGACGAATCCCCTCCTATCGCTCATTGCCTCCATGTGACTCGGGACTGTACCCAAAAACCACCGTTTTGCACGCCCTCTTGGACGTGGTAAGATGGAAATCAAAGCACAGTGGGAACCACACAAGACTCTATGACGATCTCGGGTCAACAGACTACTATGTACCAGTGTCACCAGAGAACTGCCATCTGACGTAAGGTATAATACCATCTGGTAGTTCTCGGCGAGCCCGTCGAGTGTACCCAGTCTCCACTGAGCACCCGTATATCATCTCCGATGTCAAACACCAATGGATATGGGATCATCCATCGCCCATCTGTATGGGTCGAGAAGGTATACGCTAGTCTACTCTGGTATATCGATGCCCCGTCTCGATACACCCACGACTAGGGACTTTGAAGGATGTACTTATGGACTACCATGTCCCCACTAGTATGATCCGCATCATAGTCCAGATAGTCAAGTACACATCCTAAGGGCTTTACCAACATATAACAGAGAGACAAACAGTGTACACGTTAAGGTAAAGAGCAACCAGATAGCATACTATCATGTCGAGCAAGAAAGTCCTCACTATATATGTCCCAGCATCCACTACAATATACATCTAATGTACAGTAATGGCCTCTAGGGCATACATATAACTAACAATCTCCCACTTGCACTAGGGCCATCTCATAGCAGTGGTTGTAGTATCTCATACTCAACCATCCCATAAAAGTCTCTCTCTGGGAACAGGCCTTTGTGAGTGGATCCGCTGTGTTGTTCTCTGACTCTACTCTCCTAACCTCGATCACCCTGGAGATCAACCATCTCCATGATCAGGTGACACTGCCTTAGAGTTTGTCTGGATCACTGATGGGACGGGTGTTCCTTGGCATAAGCCACAACTCCATTGTCACACAATGGGAGGAACATAGTTCATCTCATGAACCAACATACACCCAAACAGCCTCTTTGGTAGCATCTTAAGTAGCGATGTATCCTGCCTTTATCGTCTAGTATGCCACGGTATCTAGCTTGGAACTCTTCCAACATACCGTCCCTTTACTGAGGGTAAAGACAATGCCTGTGACTGACTTTCAGTCATCTTTATCACTCTGGAACCATTCCAGTGATTCTCCCCAGGGTCGATTGATACCGTCTCACTACAACTAGTGAGAATCCTAACATCCATTTAGATCCATCTCATAGATCCAAAACCCAGGATTTAGGAGGTATCACTTTGATCCTATATGGAGAATCAGTGTGATAAGCGGAGATTGATCGAGCGTAGCATAGGAAACTCCTTCCCTATCAAGAGTATGTCATCCACGTACTCTACGAGGATCGTCACCATACTCCCTACTACCTTTTTGTTTATACAAGGTTCATCTACCATTTTGATGATGTCAAACTCTTAGACTACCACATCAAAACAGATGTTCCAACTCCGCGATGCCTGCTTTATCCTATAAAACATCTTGAACACGTTTCCGCTGCTCCCACTGTCTACGAGGCCCTCTGGCTGTGTACTTATAGACTCCCTCTTCTAAAACATCATTTAGAAAAGCTGTCATGACACCCAACCACCAGATATCATAGTCATGGTATGTAGCCGTGGCAAGTAGAATCTGGATGGACTTAAGCATAGATACTGGAAAAAGGTTTCATCATTATCCACGCCTGGTCAATGACGAAAACCATTAATAAGTCTATCTTTGAAAGTCTCAACTTTTCCATCTACACCAAGTAATCTTCTCAAGATATACTTGCTCCTGATGGGGATTTAACCCTTCAGATATAGCAACCAAAGTCCATACTTTGTTGGTGTACATGGATTCCATCTCAGATCGCTAAGCATCCAGCCATTCTTACAGAGTCCTACTCCTGATGGCCAGCTCGAAACTAGTTGGGTCATCATCTCATGATGCAATCCTCGCTCCCACTGTCATAGAGAAACCGAAATATCTCTCAGGTGGGTGAGGAACCCTACTAGATCGGCGGAGAGGCCGAGATTCGTTGGTAACTATTGAATCCTTTGGTTCTTTCAAATCATCAGCTGCAGTTTGTATAGCTGGAACATTTCCAGTTCTACATAACTGACCTTGCCTCGAGTTTGTCCGGATTTTGCTTTTAGACATAGGCCGGACAACCCCAAATCTTAACTAGCTTAAGACATGGGCTCTTACCATACCATATCTCATATGGAGTGGTAGGCAACTGATTTGATTCGAACCCTATTCAATAGGTATGCAGCTTCTTAAGTGCATAACTCCCAAAAGGAAACAGGTAACTCAGTAGTACTCATCACAGAGCACACCTTATCATATAGGGTGTGATTGCTCTGCCCCGATATACCATCGTGCTATGGTGTATACGGAGGAGTAATGCTGAGAGAGAATCTCATTCCCCTTTAGAATAATCCAGGATTTCCGTGCTCAAGTATTCTCCTCCTTGATCACATCAAAGGACATAATACTTATACCCGTATTTTGGTTCTCTACTTCAAACTTATATTCTGTGAATATCTCAAAAGGTTCTGACTTGTGTTTCAACAGGAACATATGTCTGAATCTTGAGAGATCATCAGAGAACGTAATGAAGTATAAAGAATCGGTGTTGGCATATGTAGACAGGGGACCTTACATACATCAACATGTATCTTCCCAAGAGTTTACCAACTCTTTCTCTGTTTCCAATAAACAGAGCTGGTGTCATTATATCTTTGTGACATGACAGGCAAGTTTCACAAGATGTAAATTCAAATTGATTTAAATATGCATCTAAATGTAACTTCAGCCAGTCGGGTCGCATTGATATGACCTAGTCTACAATACCTCAAGAAGGATTCGTTCATTTCTGAACTCTTTCTCTTGTGTGTGTTCTGTATACTAAGAACTGTAGTTTGATTTAGAACATCAACGCTTTTAGATAACGTGCCTGATCCGATCAACTTTTGATATAGGAATGTTCAAAACATTATCCAGCAATACAAAATTTTATCATTTCTTTACTAATAAAGAGACTGATATAATTTTGTATATCAGGTTCGGTATCTAATAGCATTTGTTCAGAATCAATGTATTGGTAATACAGGATGACAGTGACCAACAGACTTGGCTGCAACACTTGCCCCGTTTTCTGCCTCATGAAACTTATCACCCGTTCTCAGTTCTCTACCTTTCTGTAGCCCTACGTAACAGATTACATATCTGGGATCCTGATCTGGTATCACATACCCAGGACGTAAAGGATACTGAGAAACAGTTCTCTGTAATGAACACACCCGAAGATGATGCATCAGCATGCACTCTCTTCGTTTGGGTGGCACGGGAATTCTGGTAATCCCCAATTTCCTGCTCTGTCTTATAACAATTATAAGTTGGAGCGGGACCAACTTCCCCAGCTCAGTATAACAAGCGGGTTCGGTCAAATATCCGTATTATTATCTTGATTAAGGCGTGATATGGTCGCTACCTGGAGAGAGAGAGAAGAAAAACACTCAGCGTCCGCTCTTGCAAGAATAGATTGGTTATAATTTTATCTAATCAGGATGGCTCCCACTGCTTTTTATCAAATCTTCCTTCAAACCCAAAAGGAAAGACTAGCCGGGATTAATTACACACTACAAGTTCGCCAATCTTTCAGCCAGGCCAGTGTCGGTACTTTGAGGGAGGTCCCTCGTGCTTTCGCACGAACCTAATTAATGTAAACCTCGTTTTCCCAGAGCCGTAACCTCGTTGACACCTTTCTAGACACCTACTTGATCGGCTAATTGTAATATGTAAAACTCTCCCAGGAGTAACTCTTACCCGCAGCGGGTATCGGTATCCAACTATCTCATAGAAGGTATGCAATCTCATTGCAAATTTCAACACTTGAAATTCCCGATAATATTTTGCCCCTAACGTGCTATGACCTTGACGAAAGCCAACAAACCATAGCCCGCTAGTCAAGTTCAACCCGTTCATTTCTTGATTGAATTAAACCCACCCGCACGACCCTTGACGAAAGCCAACAAAGCCGCACGACTACCCTAATCCAATCGCATCGTATGCTAGCAGATAAGTAGCATATAGCTACCGCACACTGCACCTTGACGAAAGCCAACAAATGCAGCACGAATACTATATACAACTTATCTGAAATGACGGAGGGCTACGACAGGTTTTTCTGAAAACCTATTGCGTAATGAACTTGATTTTTCTGAAAACCTATTGCGTAATGAACTTGATATCGTTGTAGAATCAAATGATTTTAAAATGGAGTGTTTTGAGGCTTTTCTAGTTTTGCTAAAGGAGTCACTCCCGGTGAAGGGATCGTCGGTCCTTTTCTCGTCGAATGAGGTGCGGGATATATCACATATATCACTGTGCAAAGCAAAAACTCTTAAAAGCAATCAAAAGAAAAACCGAGTGTGTAGCATCTGCCAGTTATTGCTAAAGGAGTCACTCCCTGTGAAGGGATCTCGGTCCTTTCTGTAAGTCCGTGTTGCCCACCCCGGTGCTTACGGGGAGGCGGAAAACATAATAAAAATCGGATTTTTAATGACTTAGGCAACATGGACTATGCTTGTGAGGATCTTTGCTAAACTAAAACTAGCTAACCCTAACTACAAAGTAGCTAAGTGATGAAAGGTTATACCTTTGGTCTTTAGTCCTTCTCTCCTTGCTCCTAGGTATGGTAGAAAAGGATCACCTTGCTTGTCTTCTCCCGTCAAAGAAGGATCCACCCGAAAGCCACCACCTTTAGCTTCAACTCCAAGCTAGGAGTAACTAGAGTGCAAGAAATGCTAAGACTTGAACCCTAGAAGTGAGTAGAGAAGATCAAGAGAGGGTTTTTCTCAAGCTTTTTGTTTCTCAACACATGAGAGGGAGAGAGCTTGAGGGAGAGGATGAGCAAGAGAGAGAAAAGAAATGAGAGAATGAGAAAAATAGTGAGCCATTCTCACTAATATATGAGGATAAGTTTAATTAGATAATTAGCTTGAAAATTGTCATGATAAATCATGAATTGACCATTATCATTTCATTTTTTGCAAAGATCAAAGAGCATCTTCCAAATGAAATGATTATGGTCAAGTTGTCAACATGGTCAACAAGTCAATGAAGTCAAATTGTCAACAACAACCATGCACAATAATTAAGCTAATTATCAATTAACAATAATCCACACAAAAACAATAGGGTTAATAAAATGACAAAGGCCATTAACCCTAAACAAGGTCCTCTCCCCCAATCTCAAGCAACTGTGCATACGCACCCGCATTCGTGATCCGAGGAACACGAACACAATGAGAAAAACCAATCTCAAATCATATACTAGGATCCGGCTTAAACCAAAGCCCGCTAGTATAAACTGTCCGGACAGCAAACGTGCACAAGTGCGCGGATGCGAACGAACCCTGTCGCAAAACCATGCGACCTCTACTCGTTTTGCCTAAAGGCGAATAGCTCTCTGTGTGGGACTCTAAAGACTCGACACTACGCTGGCAGTGGGTTTAACCACAGACCGCAAGCGGCACTAGCTGTACGTAACGGTCCCCAGGTAGATGTCGATAAGAAGACTGACGAGGTGAACCCCATCTGCACTCCTACTGAGCCTGTATGTGACAGTCTCCGTACAGTCCGGTCTGTTCGTCTGATACATCGCATGGCGGGCCTAGGGGGGCGGTGAACGTCAGTCCCCTAATAGCGGTACAAGTCGTGTCGGAGTGTAGCCCAGAACACCCTGAGATAACACTGGAAACCTACCAGTATATCTCGCTTGCCCTGGCCAGGGACTACTCGTGTAATGGCTCTCCTAGACACAGCGCGATGTCAACCCCCAATACCGGGAGAGACGAATCCTGTCTAACCGTCACTGCCTCCAAGTGCTTCGGGACTGCACCCAAAAACTACCTGTTTGCACAGCTCCTTTGAGCCGTGGTAGGGTAGTAATCAAAGTGCAGTGGGAACACACTCGAGGCGAAGTGACAGTGTCAAGTCAGCGGACTAAGCTGTACTCATGTCACCTGGGAACTGATAACTGACGATAGGTATATTACCAACCAACAGTTCCCGACGAGTCCTGTCCAGTGTACTCGTAACCTAACGAGCACCCGCATACTATCCCAAGTACGACGTACTAACGGCTGTGGGACAGACCGTCTCCCACACTGGGATGAGAAGCGCATACGCTAGTCTACTCCGGAGTATCGATGCCCTGTCTCGATAGTCCAACGACCAGGGACCTGTATAAGGATGTGCTTATAGATTACCCAGCTCCCACGTGTGCGAGCGCCATCACAACGCTGGTAATCAAGCAAAGATCCTAAGGGCTCTACTAATATGTATACCAGCAATATGCCAAAAAGAAACACATGCACATATTAAAGCAGAGACAAACCAAGTAGCATACTACCATTTCGAGCAAGATTGTATATACAACTGTGAATATCCCAAGCTTCCATTAAGTAATATACAAGCTAGTATGATACAGTAATGGCCTCTAGGGCATATACACTAACAATCTCCCACTTGCACTAAGGCCATGTACTGGCGTATCGAAGACCTATCATCTCGATCAGCCGCTCGAACTGAGTCTGGGGTAAGGCCTTGGTGAATGGATCTGCTGTGTTATCCTCTGATGCAACTCTCCGGACCTCGATCTCCTGGCGATCCACGATCTCCCTGATCAGGTGATACCGCCTTAAGATGTGTCTGGATTTCTGATGGGACCTGGGTTCCTTCGCTAAAGCTATAGCCCCGTTGTTGTCGCAATACAGAGGTATTGGGTCAACAATGGACGGAACCACCTGAAGTTCTTTCAAGAACTTCCTCATCCAGACAGCTTCTTTTGCGGCATCAGATGCAGCGATGTATTCCGCTTCCATAGTCGAGTCAGCGACGGTTTCCTGTTTGGAGCTCTTCCAACACACCGCCCCTCCATTGAGGGTAAAGACAAAACCCGACATGGACTTGGAATCATCCTTGTCACTCTGGAAGCTGGAGTCAGCAAAGGCCTCAACCTGCAGGTCTTTTCCGCCATACACCAAGAACATCTCCTTAGTCCTTCTCAGGTACTTGAGAATGTTCTTTACTGCTATCCAATGTTTCTCCCCTGGGTTTGACTGATACCTGCTTACCACACTCAGTGCATAAGCCACATCTGGTCTGGTACATAACATCGCATACATTATAGAGCCTACCGCAGAAGCGTAGGGTATAATAGACATGCGATCCCTCTCCAAATCAGTCTTGGGAGACATCTCTTTGGAGAGGGTGATCCCGTGACAAGCCGGTAGATTACCGCGCTTGGAATCTTCCATACTGAATCTCTTCAGTATGGTGTCGATGTACCTGGACTGCGAGAGTCCTAATATCCTCTTGGATCTGTCACGGTAGATCCGGATACCCAGAATGTAGGAGGCATCACCCAGGTCTTTCATGGAGAACCTGTGTGACAAGAATCCCTTGACAGATTGTAGCATAGGAATGTCATTTCCTATTAAGAGAATGTCATCCACGTATAACACGAGGAATACTACAGTTCTCGCTACAAATCTACAATAGATGCATGGTTCATCTGGATTTTTGATAAAGCCAAATTCTTTGACCGTCTCATCAAAACAGATGTTCCAACTCCGCGATGCCTGCTTGAGTCCATAAATGGACTTGAGCAACTTGCACACCTTTCCGCTGCTCCCACCCTGAATGAAACCCTCTGGCTGGTCCATATAGACACACTCCTCTAAATGACCATTTAGAAAAGCTGTCTTTACGTCCATCTGCCAAATCTCATAATCGTGGAAAGCAGCGATGGCAAGAAGGATCCGAATGGATTTCAGCATAGCTACTGGAGAAAAGGTTTCGTCATAGTCCAAACCAGGTCGCTGACGAAAACCCTTTGCTACCAGTCTAGCTTTATAGGTCTCGACCTGTCCATCTACACCAATCTTCCTTTTGAAGATCCACTTGCATCCTACGGGTTTTACCCCGTCTGGAGCAATGTCCAACGTCCATACTTTGTTGGTGTACATGGACTCCATCTCGGTCCGCATTGCATCCAGCCATTTTACCGAGTCGACGCTCTGAATGGCTTGCTGGAAGCTAGTAGGCTCATCACAATCTAGGATGCAGTCCTCTCTATCCCCGTCAATGAGAAAACCGTAGTATCTCTCGGGCGGATGAGACTGCCTACTACTCCTGCGGAGCGGCGTAGGAATGTCCTGTTCTTTTGAACCTTCTGGTTCCACTAAACTTTCAGTAATAGTTTGTGGTTCTGGAATTTCTTCCAGTTCTATTGCGCTCCCACTTATTTCTTTTTCTAAAAACTGATGTTCCAGAAAGTGGGCATTGCGAGAAACAAGGACTTTTTGTTCCTCTGCGTAATAGAAAAGATACCCCCTGGAGTTCTTTGGGTATCCCACAAACTTGCACAGTACTGAGCGTGCCTCGAGCTTGTCCGTATGCTGCTTTTTGACATAAGCTGGACATCCCCAAATCTTCAAGTATTGAAGATAGGGTTTCTTCCCACTCCATAACTCATATGGTGTGGTAGGCACAGTCTTAGTGGGAACACGGTTCAAAAGATATGCAGCTGTTTCTAGCGCATATCCCCAGAAAGATCGCGGTAACTCAGCATTACTCATCATGGACCGTACCATATCCAATAGGGTTCGGTTCCGTCTCTCCGATACACCGTTATGTTGCGGGGTGTATGGAGGAGTAAGCTGAGAGAGAATTCCATTCTCTTTTAAGTAATTCAGGAATTCGGCACTTAAGTATTCTCCTCCTCGATCCGATCTTAGGATCTTGATACTTTTGCCGGTCTGTTTTTCTACTTCATTCTTATATTCCTGGAACTTATCAAAAGCTTCGGATTTATGCTTTATTAAGAAGACATGTCCGAATCTTGAGAAATCATCCGTAAAAGTTATGAAGTAAGAAAAACCGCTTCGCGCATGTGTAGACATTGGACCGCACACGTCGCTGTGTACGAGTCCCAAGAGCTCGCTCGCTCTTTCTCCGTGTCCAGAAAACGGAGCCTTTGTCATCTTTCCTTTGAGACAGGATTGACAAGTTGCATACGATTGATATTCGAACGAATCTAAATATCCTTCAGTATGTAACTTAGTCAATCTTCTCTCGTTGATGTGACCCAGTCTACAATGCCATAAGAAAGTTTTATTAATATCTGGAGACTTTCTTTTATGTGTATTCTGGATATTGAAAACCTGTGGTTGGTTTAAAACGTAAATACCGTTGTTTAATGTACCTGACCCAATCAAAACTTGATTAAGGTGAATGTTCACTACATTACTTACAAATGCAAATTCATAACCTTCTTTAGATAATAAAGATACAGAAATGATATTACAGGTTGCATTTGGTACATAATAACAACTACGCAAAACCAAAAAGTGTCCATCTGATAATCCCAGGTGATAGTCCCCCACGGCCTCTGCATCCATGCTAGCACCGTTCGCAACTCTGAGGGTCATGTCACCTGCCTTCAAAACTCTACGCTTTCTCAACGCCTGCAAAGAATTACAGATATGAGATCCTGATCCGGTATCCAATACCCAGGATGTAGAGTTTATTGATAGACAGTTTTCAATAACATACACACCTGAAGCTGAAGCTGCAACTCGCTTCAAATCCTGTGTTCTGGCTTTCCAAGCCTTGCAATCTTGTTTCCAGTGGCCACTTTTGTGACAATAGAAGCATTCTTCCTTCCCCACCAGCTTCCCCGCTACCTTTGTTGCTTTACCCTTTCCCTTCGTATCCACTTTACCGACACCGCCTCTTGGTTTGGCGGGGGCTTTCTTCTTCTTGCCCTTGGCTTTCGCCCTGGACCTAGAAGAGGAAGATCCTCCTACAAACAAAGTGGATGTCTCCCTACCCTTCTGTAGGGTGCCCTCAGCAGTCCTCAACATGTTCAGAAGCTCGGCAAGTTCAACCTCCTTTCCTTGCATGTTGAAGTTAAGAATGAACTGGGCGTAAGTGGAAGGAAGGGACTGGAGAATCAGATCAGTATAGAGTTCATTCTCCAACGTGGTCCCAAGGTCCGCGAGCTCCTCTATGTAGCCGATCATCTTAAGCACGTGGTCCGCTACCGATGATCCGACGGCCAACCTTGCCGAAAAGAGCTTCTTCGACACTTCGTATCTTGCGATACGAGACTGCTCTCCATACAGTTCTTTTGTATGGAGAAATATGGACTCTAGGTCCATATTCTCGTGCCTCCTCTGATGGTCGTTGTCCATCGAGGCTAATACGAGGCATTTGGCCCTCGCGCAATCTATCTCCCATGTCTTACGGATTTCTACATCCGCGACGCTGGAGGTGGGACCTGGGACGGGGGGAGCTTTGGTGGTAAGTATATACCCCAGCTTGTCATAAGTGATAGCCATCTTGACATTCCTGAGCCAATCTTTGTAGTTTGGCCCTGTCAATATGTTTTTATCTAATAGTAACTTAAGTCCGGTCATCTTGAATGGTCGCTGCAATTAGGAGAGAGAAAAGAAACACTTTAGCATGATGCTCTTGCAAGTTTAAAGTGGTTTTTAGTTTGTCTAAACTGGATGGCTCCCACTGTCTCTCGAATCCCTTCTCAAACCATAAAGAAAAGGATTAGCCGGGATCATTCTCACCGTACAATACTTGCTTAACCGTTCAGCCAGGCCAGTGTCGGTACTTCGAGGGAGGTTTTCCAACGCTTTCGCGAAGTTCCTTAATTAAGTAACCTCTTTTCCCTGTGGGCGTAGCCCCGCTAACACCTTTCTAGGCACCTACTAGGTTTATAGCATTGATCGTTAAGTGAGAGTTTTCCCGAGGAGTAGCATATACTCACAGTAGGATCGGGATCCAAATATCATCGCGTGATAAAACCGAAGGAATCCTACCAGAATTATCACACTCCAAATGGTATGCAACGCTAGCAAGTTTCAGTACTTATGAAACTCCCGATGTGGATTTTTGCCCCATGCTCTTATGACCTTGGCGTGAGGTCAAAATGTCATAAGTCACATGTCAAGTTCTTCCCATCATTATCCTGGTTAATTTGAACCCACCCGTACCTACCCTTGACGTAGGCCAAAACGGCAGTACGACTGTCTCAAATCAACGCATTCTATCTATGCAACGGATAAATATCCGGCAGCTACCAATCACTATGCCTTGGCGTGAGGTCAAAATACATAGCTTGAATACTACCGAATATTTAACCGAAATGATGGAGGGCTACGGATGGTTTTGGCGAAACCGTGAACGTAGTGAACTTGATATAATCGATGGAACGAGATAGCTTTTAAAAGGAGTGGTTCAAGCTCCGCGTTTAAAAGTTTTAGTTTTGAAAAAGAACCGAGTGGTTTTCAAAGTGTTCCAATCGACTTTTACTTGGTTTATTTCTTGCATTAGTTCTTTTAATGCGTCCCATCATTTAATCCTACCATTGCAGAAAACAACCAAAATATGACGTACGCTTATGCCATTCGCATTCGCCACGGGGCCCCGTCATCACCCGTTAGGTTACTTAACTAACGACAGAGCGGGGGCTGGGCTAGCGCGGCTGTAAAACATAAGCAACGCCTAAATAGTTATTATATATAAATATATAGCAATGATAGACATTACAGATCACAGATGAATACATTGGATATACTAGGAATCTGCAATGCGTTCGAGCCTGCAACGCAAAGCGGATTACACGGTCGCGGTGAATAGCCAATACCCCACCCAAGACCCCTACGGGTGCGGCAAACTACCCGCCAAGCACCCGAAGCGAAGCAACCTCCCTCACCACCGTGAGTAGGCCACTCGGCGCTTCGAGATACCCGGTAGTTTGTGCACCCCCTCCATGGGTCTATCCTAGGAGCAAAAACAGTAAAAAGAATTATACAATGACGGCTACAACCCCGACCCGGTTGTGCGGCCATACAAAGAATATTATTACATCAATTTACATGTTACAAATGAATGAAAGAAAATAACACTCATCTCACATCCAACCCGGCTATTCACCCGCGACAATCCAATCCATTCATATCCACAAACCAACAATCACAGATCATGTATAACCCCGACTAATCGTCTTATAGCGATTAGCCGACGTTCAATACATGCAAGCATTACAGATATAACCGATGTAGTTAAAGTGTAGTGAAGTTCCGAAAAATACGGATTTATAGGCCCCCAAAAGTAAATTTTAGTTCTGGAAAATCTGGGCATATATTATATATCCTAAAAATCCTAAAACCAACTCAGAAACAATCTGCACCAAAAACGATACAGAGAGTTGACAAGACGGCCGCGCTTCCGCGGCAAGAGCTTCCTTATGCCGCGGAAGCGCGGTCCTCTTGGCTCCTCTCTGGTTCGTATTTGGTGGTGTTTCACACAAAACCCTGAGACAATTTTACAAGTATACAGTTTTTCATTTTAACCAGGAAAAATTTTAACAGAAAGTTGGATTTTGAAAAAGTTTGGTTTTAGGGTTTTTCGGTTTCGAAACTTCGTTACACTTAACTACTTAGCTAGTTTGAGTTTAGTTAGGCTCTGATACCACTGTAATTCTTGTTGCCCACCCCGGTGCTTACGGGGAGGCGGAAAACATAATAAAAATCGGATTTTTAATGACTTAGGCAACATGGACTATACTTGTGAGGATCTTTGCTAAACTAAAACTAGCTAACCCTAACTACAAAGTAGCTAAGTGATGAAAGGTTATACCTTTGGTCTTTAGTCCTTCTCTCCTTGCTCCTAGGTATGGTAGAAAAGGATCACCTTGCTTGTCTTCTCCCGTCAAAGAAGGATCCACCCGAAAGCCACCACCTTTAGCTTCAACTCCAAGCTAGGAGTAACTAGAGTGCAAGAAATGCTAAGACTTGAACCCTAGAAGTGAGTAGAGAAGATCAAGAGAGGGTTTTTCTCAAGCTTTTTGTTTCTCAACACATGAGAGGGAGAGAGCTTGAGGGAGAGGATGAGCAAGAGAGAGAAAAGAAATGAGAGAATGAGAAAAATAGTGAGCCATTCTCACTAATATGTGAGGATAAGTTTAATTAGATAATTAGCTTGAAAATTGTCATGATAAATCATGAATTGACCATTATCATTTCATTTTTTGCAAAGATCAAAGAGCATCTTCCAAATGAAATGATTATGGTCAAGTTGTCAACATGGTCAACAAGTCAATGAAGTCAAATTGTCAACAACAACCATGCACAATAATTAAGCTAATTATCAATTAACAATAATCCACACAAAAACAATAGGGTTAATAAAATGACAAAGGCCATTAACCCTAAACAAGGTCCTCTCCCCCAATCTCAAGCAACTGTGCATACGCACCCGCATTCGTGATCCGAGGAACACGAACACAATGAGAAAAACCAATCTCAAATCATATACTAGGATCCGGCTTAAACCAAAGCCCGCTAGTATAAACTGTCCGGACAGCAAACGTGCACAAGTGCGCGGATGCGAACGAACCCTGTCGCAAAACCATGCGACCTCTACTCGTTTTGCCTAAAGGCGAATAGCTCTCTGTGTGGGACTCTAAAGACTCGACACTACGCTGGCAGTGGGTTTAACCACAGACCGCAAGCGGCACTAGCTGTACGTAACGGTCCCCAGGTAGATGTCGATAAGAAGACTGACGAGGTGAACCCCATCTGCACTCCTACTGAGCCTGTATGTGACAGTCTCCGTACAGTCCGGTCTGTTCGTCTGATACATCGCATGGCGGGCCTAGGGGGGCGGTGAACGTCAGTCCCCTAATAGCGGTACAAGTCGTGTCGGAGTGTAGCCCAGAACACCCTGAGATAACACTGGAAACCTACCAGTATATCTCGCTTGCCCTGGCCAGGGACTACTCGTGTAATGGCTCTCCTAGACACAGCGCGATGTCAACCCCCAATACCGGGAGAGACGAATCCTGTCTAACCGTCACTGCCTCCAAGTGCTTCGGGACTGCACCCAAAAACTACCTGTTTGCACAGCTCCTTTGAGCCGTGGTAGGGTAGTAATCAAAGTGCAGTGGGAACACACTCGAGGCGAAGTGACAGTGTCAAGTCAGCGGACTAAGCTGTACTCATGTCACCTGGGAACTGATAACTGACGATAGGTATATTACCAACCAACAGTTCCCGACGAGTCCTGTCCAGTGTACTCGTAACCTAACGAGCACCCGCATACTATCCCAAGTACGACGTACTAACGGCTGTGGGACAGACCGTCTCCCACACTGGGATGAGAAGCGCATACGCTAGTCTACTCCGGAGTATCGATGCCCTGTCTCGATAGTCCAACGACCAGGGACCTGTATAAGGATGTGCTTATAGATTACCCAGCTCCCACGTGTGCGAGCGCCATCACAACGCTGGTAATCAAGCAAAGATCCTAAGGGCTCTACTAATATGTATACCAGCAATATGCCAAAAAGAAACACATGCACATATTAAAGCAGAGACAAACCAAGTAGCATACTACCATTTCGAGCAAGATTGTATATACAACTGTGAATATCCCAAGCTTCCATTAAGTAATATACAAGCTAGTATGATACAGTAATGGCCTCTAGGGCATATACACTAACACTTTCCTCATCGAATAAGGTGCAGGATATATCACATATACCGCTGTGCAAAGCAAGAACTGTAGCTACCTGTTTTATTTTGAAATTCGATTCTACAACATCTTAGGTTTCTTTTATTTCATTAATCACATTAATGAAGTCCCATCATTTAAGGTACCTAAACATCACAGATAAATACGACGTACACTTATGCCATCCGCATTCGCCTCGATGTCCCCTCGTGCACCGTTAGGTTAGGTAACTAACGGCAGAGCGGGGCAGGGCTAGCGCGGGTGTAAAACATAAGTAACGTCTATATAATATATCATATATACTATATACAGTATCTATCACAGAACATCACATGATCACATCACAGATATCGCAGCAGAAGAAACATATGAAATATTAGATATGCTAGGACGTCCGTGTTTTCAATACGAGCCAGTATAAAACACGGATTCTATGGTCGCGATGAATAGACAAACCCACACCCCTAGACCCTTACGAGAGCGGCAAGCAACCCTACCAATTCTAGAGTTAGGAGACCCGGACTCGACTCCTCGAGTTGGTCTCCCACTGGACTCCAGAACCCGGTTACTTGTGCTCCCCTCCTAGGGTCTATCCTAGTGCAGAAAAGTAAATAATATACAAACGGTGACATCTTCCGCAACCTGGAAGTGCCCCAATAAAAGAATATTACATACAAGTTTTTACATGAATGAAAATGAAAAACACTCATCTCACATAAAAAACCCCGGCTATTCAAACACGACGATCCAATATAACATATCTGGCAATACATAACATCACATGTCATCAACGTAAGTAAACATGCGCATCCCAATTGTCGTTGACATATAGCAACGAAACCGGCGATATCACATATTACACTTACGGTCACAGAAAAGAAAGTGTAAAACTACAACAGTTGGAATCCGCAATCTCCATAGACATCGCATGCCTAATCAAATGAATTTCTTAGACATCGCATGCCTAACAATTATAAACCCCGCATTTTAGTCTCAAAATCGAAAACACTTTTCAATATCAAGTCGGGCAATTCAACAAGATTCTCGAAATCCTGATCGAATGCTCGTCGCAAACTTTAGTAGGCGGCCGCACCCCCGACGCCGTCGACAAAGTGCACCAAGGCGGAACACCGCTACCGCGAGCACCCGAACGGATGCTTTCGGCGACGGGGTTCTCCTACAGTCACTTGGTCGAGGCTATGGGGCGAGGCTGTCTTTTAAGTTTATCCGGCGAGTATCCGCGTACGCTACGTGATTGCGATGGACTTTTGATCACATCAAAATTCCGTGGCAACCGATCAAGTGAGACTAAAGTGCTATGTTTATAACATTCATTCAGTTATCTCATAACTGCTTGTGAATTCCAATTATTGTATCACATTCCGAATAAGATAGAAAATGTTAAACTTTCCGATCGAACAGTCGAACACCCAAGTTTTCCCAAAACAGATCAACACATGAAACAAGTCTAAAAACATTCAGTTCGTGCCTCTGTACCAACGGTCCAGCCGTAGAAGGGTCAAGCCAACGCCTCACATGTGGCACGCCGTACTGCCCCAAACCCGAAGGTTCAAAGGGCAGTTCAAGACGGTCACATAATCGAGTTAAGGTTTGTTGTCTTCTAGAGGGACTATCGCATTACTTGCACTACTTAGAACGTCGTTAAACTACGGAAAAATCCAACACTTGGAAATTTCCCGACAGGGGAAAAATTGGGTATTTATATCCGGTCGAACTTTTTAACATATCCAAAAATTATCCGGAAAGCCACACAGATAAAATTTGATAATCCGATCGAACATACGAATCCTCAAAACAACCCCAGAAAATTCAACTCTTGAATAAGTATTAAAAATTCCCAGAAAATCCAGCATAATATAATAGGAGTTACTGTGCAAACAGGGGATGATGATGTCATCCTTTGGCCGCGGAACAGCCGCAGAAGCCAGGCTTCTGCCGCGGTTCCGCCGCACTTTGGTGGATTCATGGGTACGGGCTTCACAGTAATTCTTACAATTCCCTGCTGATTTTTCTGCATATTTTTAATATCGAAAAACTCCAGATTTTAGAAAAAGTCCAGAGAGCATGTTTGGTTTAGGGTTTCGGGTTCGTTCGGGTTTCAAACTTCGTCTACGCATCGCCTAAGGCTCTAGCTAGGCTCTGATACCACTGTAGGGTTCCTAGGCACTCCCAAGAGGTCTCACAAGGCATCAACCATGCCAATTTCAAATTTTACGGTGCCGAGAAACCCTAGACTACGGATCGTTAACTAGATTTTAGGCGACAAAACCAACTAGTTAACAAATTAACTAAGTGATAAACGGAAATACAACCTTTGTAGATCCGGTGCTCCACCTCCATAGCTCCGTGATGATGTCTCCTCGCTGTCCAAAACGGATCCCGGGCTCTAGCATCGGCTTCATCGAAGAAAGAGCGGGCTAGGTCATCGACGACGATGCCGAAGATGATCTACGTCGAGGCATCACTAGATCAAGCTCCACCTTCACCAAGCCATGATAACTTGTGAAGGAAACACCCTATACTACTTGGCAAGAGGTAGAGGATGAAGAAATAGGAAGTGGGTTCACTTTAGAATTGGATTTCTCACTCATTTTCATCAATCACCATTGATGGAATCTAGGTATTCTTCTTGAAGAAGAAGAAGAAGAAGATAGAAAAATTATGATAAGTTATTTAAAATGAAAAGAAAATGAATACTTATCATAATGTAAACTATAGTCAAGTGTAGAGATTAAACCAAGGTTAGTTAGAATGGTTAGGGTTAAGGATGAGATAAGAATGGTTGACTTGATCAAAGCTTCAAGAAGCTTCAACATAAATACAAAATAAGCCACCATCCTTAAAAATTTCCAAAAAGAATAAACAAATAAATAAATGAATAAATCAAAACCCTAAACATTAACATGTAACCATGGTTTGATCTTTACACAAAAACCCTTGCAAACATGTATCTTCAAACATGATACAATCATTTGCACAAAAAGTATATCACATATACAACTTGTACATCCAAGTGAGAAAATCCATTTAAAGTGAACCAATACTAGTTAATGCAAAGTAATATATCAAATATATAATTATACATTAAATCATTAAATCAACACTTGATTTAACGATCCGGTCATATCGCATATAACCGACTAGTATCCTTTGTATCGGTTTATCGAATCAATGCTTGAATCGATAACTAGGTTATATCGCATACAACCAATCGATACATTTATCGCGAGAATGGAATACGGTATCACATACACGCATTATTCTCGGTCCCGCACATATCTCATATGCGCTCCTATTCTCGGCGAGTCCGTCCAGTGTACCCAGTCTCCACTGAGCACCCGTATATCATCTCCGATGTCAAACACCAATGGATATGGGATCATCCATCGCCCATCTGTATGGGTCGAGAAGGTATACGCTAGTCTACTCTGGTATATCGATGCCCCGTCTCGATACACCCACGACTAGGGACTTTGAAGGATGTACTTATGGACTACCATGTCCCCACTAGTATGATCCGCATCATAGTCCAGATAGTCAAGTACACATCCTAAGGGCTTTACCAACATGTAACAGAGAGACAAACAGTGTACACGTTAAGGTAAAGAGCAACCAGATAGCATACTATCATGTCGAGCAAGAAAGTCCTCCCTATATATGTCCCAGTATCCACTACAATATACATCCAATGTACAGTAATGGCCTCTAGGGCATACATATAACTAACAGTGGAGATGTTGTTTTGGGGTTGTTTGTAAGGATTTAGAGGAGGGGGAAGAGGAGGGCAGCCATGGAGGAAGTGGAGAGGGAAAAGATGAAGAGAAATGAAGAAGGAGAATAGCCAAGACCAAGGTTGACCCCTTACCCTCTCTCTCTCATGCCCATACCTCTGTTTATTCAAATTCATTTTCTTTTGTTTTCTTTGTCCTTTATCTTTTCTTCTCTTCTCATTTAAAAAAACCAAACCATGCAAGAAAAAGAAGAAGCAATGGTAGAAAAAATGTAGCAAATGTGAAAAATGACTTGGTGCATGTCACATGCACAAAACAAGCTTAATGCACGATTAGCGATATTTAATCGCGATTAGCATTGAAATGGAATATAATTAGTTATATAACAATCTATGAATGCTCAAATTTTATAATCTCTTTCAAATTCAACAATTAGCAAAATTTCCAAATATTTCCCAATTTATCGGTATTTAATTATACCGCATTAATAAAATATTAATAATATTTATTATTTAATTATAAAAATTCCAGAAAATAATATTTTATTTTTCTGAAATGTTACAAAACCGTGGCAGACTCGACGATGGAGGCTGAATACATCGCTGTCAACGATGCTGCCAAGGAGACTGTCTGGATGAAGAAGTTCTTAACCGAACTTGGAGTGATTCCTTCTATTGTGTATCCAATACCTTTGTATTGTGATAACAATGGAGCGGTGGATTTGACCAAGGAACCCAGGTTCTATCAGCGATCCAGACATATTCTAAGGCGGTATCACCTGATCCGGGAGATAGTTGATCGTCGGGAGATCGAGGTTAAGATAGTTGATACGAAGAACAACACAGCGGATCCACTCACGAAGGCCATTCCCCATATACAGTTCGAGTGACTCTTAGGGATGTTGGGTATGCGATACTACAACAGCTGGTCCCAGTGCAAGTGGGAGATTGTTAGTTCTATGTATGCCCTAGAGGCCATTATTGTACATATGATGTATATTATAGTGGATGCTTGGACATATATAGAGAGGACTTTCTTGCTCGACATGATAGTATGCTATCTGGTTGATCTTTATCTTAACATGTATACTTATCTCTTGATACTGTCTCATAGTTGCATGTTGGTAAAGCCCTTAGGATGTATACTTGACTACCAGGATTATGATGCAGATCATACTAGTGGGGCCATGGTAGTCCATAAGTTCATCCTTTAAAGCTCCTAGTCATGGGTGTATCGAGACAGGGCATCGATATACCAGAGTAGACTAGCGTATACGCTTCTCGACCCAAGAGATGGGCGATGGATGATCCCATATCCATTGGTGTTTGACATCAGAAATGGTATACGGGTGCTCAGTGGAGACTGGGTACATTGGACGGACTCGAAGAGAACTCCTAGATGGTATTATACCTAACGTCAAATAGCAGTTCTCTGGTGACACTGGTACAGGTTAGTTTGTAGGCCCGAGATCGTCATAGAGTCTTGTGTGATTCCCACTATTCTTTGATTTCCACCTTACCACATTCAAGAGGACGTGCAAAACGGTGGTTTTTGGGTACAGTCCTGAGTCACATGGAGGAAATGAGCGATAGGAGGGGATTTCATCTCTCCTGGTATTGGGGGTAGATGTCGTGCTGTGCTCGATTGGCTATAACTGAAAGTCCCTGGCCAGGGCTGATTCGGAGATCTACTGGTAAGTGTTATCGGTAGTTTCTCGACCCGTTATGAGCCTCGTATCGGCATGACTTATAGAGTTATTTGGGTCTGACGTTTACCACCCATAGACTGGATATGCGACATCTTAGACGAAGAGACCGAACTGTACGGTAGTGTTACTGACAGGCTTTACAGGAGATAGAGCAGGCTTGCTTGTTGATCTTTTGATCGCTCAATACCCGGATAGCCGTTACGTCCAGCTAGTATCGCTGACGCCTTGTGGGTGCTTGATATGATCATCACCTACTGCCTGCGTATTGACGAGTCTTTAGAGTCCTACACAGAGGTTTTACTGGCTCAGGAAAAACGAAGTAGGAGCACATATGTGATATTTGCGTGACCTAGAATAATACGAGTATCTGATACCATATTCTATTCTCGCGATTTATTTGTATCGGTCAGTTATATATGATATAGCCGGGTTATCGAATCAAGTGTTGATTCGATAAGTTGATACATATAATATTAGTCGGTTATATGTGATATAGCCGGATTATTAAATCAAGTGTTGATTTGATAATTTAGTGTATAATTGTATATTTGATATACTAGTTTACATTAACTAATATTAGATCACTTAAATGTTTCTTTTTCTCACTTGTGTGCATAAGTATATATGTGATATATATTAATGTACATTTTTTAGTGTCATGCTTGATGATACACACTACATGTGTGTATGAGACTTACACCATGCTTATGATAATTGTGAGGATTATTTATTTTAAGTAAATCCAAATTAGATGGAAAATGGTCATATGCATGAAGCTTGTGGATGCTTGTGGATGCATTGACGTAGTCCACTAATTTTGTTTTACTTAAGATATTTATTAACCTAACCATTATCACTTAACCATGGTTATGTCTCTATATGAGTTAGTATATGATACAAACTCACCCATGGTTGCCATTCACTCTCTCATCTATTATTTCTTCATCTTCTTCAAGCTCAAGAAAAGCTCTATAGGTTTTTGAGAGAAGAAGAAAAAGAGTGAGAAATTAATTCTAAAGTGAGCAAAAATCCTACTTCATCATCCTCTACTAGATTAGCCATTTAGTTTAGGGTGTTAACTTCACTAATCCCTCATTAGTGAAGTAGTAGCTTGGGTTAGTGTCTCCTCGACGTATATCATCTTCGGCCTTGAAGATTTCGTGCAAGCTCGTTCCTTTCACCTTGTGAAGCCATGCTAGAGTCCGGAAGATCACTACTTGGAGCGAAGGGATTACTACACGGAGCTATTGATGTGAAGGACCGGTCTACAAAGGTTGTATTCCTAGTTCACTTAGTTATAAAGTAGTTTACACTATGTTTCGTATGATTCTCTAGTTAAACATCCTAGGTTAGAGTTCTTTAGCATGATAAAAATTTGAAAATGGCATGGACGATACCTCCCGAAACCTTGCTGTCGTGCTTACGAACCCTACACTTTCGCAGTCCAGGTACATAGAGACCGTACTAAAGAGATTTAGTATGGAAGATTCCAAGCGCGGTAACATACCCGCATTGCACGGAATCACCCTCTCCAAAGAGATTTCTCCCAAGTCTGATGAGGAGAGGGTTCGCAAGAGCACTATACCCTATGCTTCGGTGGTAGGATCTATAATTTATGCGATGCTATGTGTAATGGTCGAGATTTCTAATAAAATAACTTTCATTTTGAATTCCTAGAGTCGAGTTCTTATTTACATTTTTTTTTTCTTTGAGTAAAGGAATGTTTTTAATAATTTTTTTCTGAACATTGAATAGGATTAAAAGAATTTTCTAATTCTACATATTCTTTTTATAGTCATAAAATGTTTTAATAAAATTTTATAATACCTTAAAATAATCTACATATTTTTATTATCAATTAAAGTAATTAAGTCGTAATTAAAAATATTTTAAAGATAAACTAGATATTATATAATTATTATAACTGGCTAACAATTTATAAATGGATGTATTATTTGTTTTTAGCCCAAAATTATTTTTATAGTAAATCTAATAATAAAATATATTTTCTGGAATTTTTCCTAAATTTTCACGTATTTTTAATTATTTTTAACATTTTTTGGAAGCAAAATCCAATTTTTAAATAATAAACAGAAATATTATTTTTATATAAAAAAATAAAATAATAATAATTAAGCCCCTTTAACCTGGACCGTTGGATCACAAGATCCAACGGCCCAGAACCCGCTGACGGCGCCCACGTGGTGGGGACCACGCGAAAGCGCGTGATCCCCAAACGCGCGGGCGCGTGGCGACGCGTGGTGTGGCGGCGGGGGCTGGCGGTGCGATCTGGGCCGTTTGATGCAGATCCAACGGCCACGAAACGTGGCGGCGGGCGCAATCATTAACTGAATGATTCGCAATGATTGGCCGGCGTGATTTCCCGTGCGATTTAACTACTTTTTTGGATTTTATTGTTACCTTTTGAACCCTATAAATAGGCACTTTAAACCTAAATTTCTCACACCACCGAACTCCAAAAATTCTGAAAAAAATACCGGTGCCTTCGTATCGACGACGCGGACGCTACGGGTACACCAAATCGCCAAGGAAAAATCGGGACGTGGAGCTGTTGCGGAATTTTGTACCAGCCTACGTTTTCCACCGTCTACGTCCAAACTCTAAACAAAGGTAGGATTCGCCTCTCACTCCTTTCCCTGTCACCTTCTTATATCTCAATAACCTAGTTCCAATCTATAATCCTCAACCCCTACTTAAAAAAGTTGTTATAATAATTGTGCATACCTTTTTCTTTGTACCCTCAATAATAATAATGTTAACCCCCATTTAAAACGGTGTTAAATTTCCTTTGTACATAGAAGTATATTGCATACCCAAAACACCTTGAATCTAATATGCTTAATGTCATGAATTATCATTCTACCTCTGACATACCCACACTATAAAAATGATCTCATAATAGGTTACTTCCACAAGATACACTCGTTTAATTTAAATATTATATTTGTTTAAATAGCTATAAGAACTAAAAGATATATGAAATAAATATTTTAGATACAGTATATGTATATTCTACTTACAAATAGTTCTAAAACCCCTCAACTTTTTAAGAGAGAAAATATTAAATTTAAACAACGATATCTTTTTTTTTAAAAAGGGAATAGTTAGTATCTTTTAAAAGGTAATTTTAAAATAACACCAATCTAGAATAAAGGAACGGTTGTAGGCATCGATCGTTTATCTAAACCAGTCTTTGTGTTGTCTAGGCAAGTGTGTCTAAGGCTAGTGGTTATTAATTAGGCCCACTACTTACGTAGTGGAGTACCTTCCCACTTACCTGGCACTTACCTAGCCACAATTGGTGGTGAAGAGGCGATTTGAGGACCTTATAACTTGTCCTTTTGGAATATTAGGAACCGTCTAGATTTTTTTAAATAAAAATCCCTTTTAAAAGATTTTTCAAATAAACATCACAACCTTGTATCAAAAGGATATTTTATATAAAACCTTATTCTTTTCCAAAATAAAAA
The DNA here is from genome assembly GCA_030015575.1 of Agapanthus africanus. Classification (NCBI taxonomy): domain Eukaryota; kingdom Viridiplantae; phylum Streptophyta; class Magnoliopsida; order Asparagales; family Amaryllidaceae; genus Agapanthus; species Agapanthus africanus. The sequence continues at coordinate 289,203,753 of CM057340.1, forward strand.
ATATCCCAAATATCATGATTTTTCATAGAAGAAATAAATGATATTTAAACCTTATTATTTTAACTAAGCTTTTTCCGAAGAACACGAAGCACTAGACAAATTCTAGGAAATAAAACGAGTGGTTGTGGAAAGCCATATTAAATGAGATCAAATACACTTTCTAAAATTCCAGTTTATGACAACATGACATATACAAAAAAAATGATACGGTTAGGGTTAGAATGCGCGGACCTAGGTATGGAATACTTTATGAAGATCCCGATATTACGGGTGAACAGTCCAAAGTGTGTGCGACTATACAAATATGAAGATCCCGATATTACGGGTGAACAGTCCTAAGTGTGGGCGACTATACAAATATGAATATCCCGATATTCCGGGTGAACAGTCCAAATTGTGGACGACTATATAATGTGGAAATTCCATGCCTAGAAGTATACGCACTAACTCTAATCCGTCCAAATCTTTATACTGAATAACGGGGACGGGTAGTTTGATTAGGCAAGGATAATTCGGAACTCGGATTCCCCTACTACTCGATCATGATCCCAGGAAGTGAAACGGTACATTTCACTTCCCCAGTTGTTATTCCGTGGCCACAACGGAATAATCTCGAGTATCCGGACCCTTGTTTAACAAACTAATACAAACTATTACCTTCATCTACACATAACTTACAACATATGAAACCTACTCATATTCACATATCCAATCTATACTTAACCTCATACCTTTATACTCACGTACATCATATTCATTATGCACACCTGTTCGTTTCTATACCTTTACTATCTTATGAGGTAATCCTACCCGAGTATAACTCGCTGACGGACTTTCTCTCTTTTACCCTTTTGGAATGTCCGTTAGATGGGAATGAGTTTTATGAAGAAGATCTAGGCGACGAACCAACTAACGAAGATTTTGCAGAGATGGCATCGGAGGATTAATTAGTTTTCTTGTTGCCCACTTGTTTAGGGCTTTGTTTCCTTTGATGTAATTGAACCAATTAGTTTGCTTTGCTCTTTCTTTGAGATGTAATAAAGTTGGTTAATGGAAATAAATGCTTTTCGCTTTATTGTCTTTGTTTTTGTACACAACCCTGCATACTATGATTCATTTTTTTCGCTTAACGTAACTGTATTGAATAGAACACCTTCAATACAGTTAGGTTGCGGACCATGCCACGCCACTCTTCACCTTCTTTGGGAAGTGGGGCGTGACAGGTTTTTGTGGTGGCCCATACAGGTCAGTCTTGTGTACTAAAATGAAACTGTTAACCGACTTATTATATTTGTGAATCCTATCCGTTTGTATCAATTTCATAAAGTTTTCCCATTCCTCGTCCTTTCCTTGACATCTCTGTATCCTGACCATGACCGTCCTTCTCAGGCCATGGCACATCTTCCGGATGAGGACAGTACGTCAGTCATCACCTTTGAAGCTACGCTTGGGTTTTCGGACGACGAAGTAATAGGTCCCCAAATAAATATCCCCAAGGACGATATGGAAGAGGACGAAGAGGAAGATCCCATGGAAGAGGACGAAGAGGAAGATCCCGTTGAGGAAGAGGAAGATGAGGAAGAGGAAGAGGAAGATCCCGTTGAGGAAGAGGAAGATCCCGTTGAGGAAGAGGAAGAGCCCGAACTGGAGGCTCCCGCTGAGGAAGAAATCCCAGTAGAAGAAGAAGAACCAAGAGAATACGGGCCACACATATGGTTCATTGGGAAGACCCTCTATATTCGGGGGCACGCTTATCGATGTGTTCGTCGTACCCCTCCGCAACTCTACCGCCGGGATGTACCAGGCTCTCCTTTCTTTTACAGTTTTGCAAGAAAAAGATCAACAAGCGCCCGCCGCCACCATCACCGCAAAAACCTGTTTAGCTCTTAGTTTTTAGTGAACAGAATAAAATGTGTATAGAAGTAGGATCCTATTTAAATAATTCCTTGTAGTCCCGTTGGCATTTTTTTAATAAAATCTTGATTTCGACAATTGCACTCTCGTGTCTCTCATTTTTTTATTCCTTACTAGTTTCCCTCTGGCATGAATCGTTACTCCTCCTGCAAGTTACTATTCTATGTCTTTGACCTACAGTTTTAGCCTAACCCCTTCTGATTCAGATACCCATGGCTGGACGACACCATCACCGCAACCGAAGGGGAAACAGAGACATTGAACCCACTGCTCAAAACGCAGCGATGCTACAAATGCTGCAAGGACTACTGGAGCAACAGCAGCAGCAGACAGCTGCCCTGCATCAAGAGCTGCGCGAGAGTAGGCAGCAACAAGTAGAAGTCTTAAAGCAGGCACTGGTCCTAGTTCCTCAAGGAGCGGCGGGAGTGAAACAGTTCAGATCACTCCACCCTAAGGCTTTTCAAGAAAGGAAACTCCTTTAGAAGCTGAAGAGTGGCTCAATGGAACAATCAATGACCTCGGTGCCGCCCAAATCCCGAAGGACGCGTGGGTGAACATTGCCAAACTACAACTCACTGATAATGCCCGAATATGGTGGGAGGCCGAGGAAAGCAGGTTGAAGGAGCCCGTCGACTGGGAAACATTCAAACGACGGTTCGATACTCAATACTTTCCCGCCGTAGCACGCCTAAAAATGGAACGGGAGTTTGTACAGTTCCAACAGGGGAGTATGTGGGATAAATCGGTGGACGAGTACGCTTCGGAGTTCGCGAGATTAAGTCGGTTTGCGCATCACCTGGTGGCAACTCCGGAACTGTATGCCAAAAGATTCCGGCAGGGGTTGGATCTGAAGACGCAGTCCTCCATGTCTTCTGCCACCTTAACAACTTATGATGAAATCCTAGAGGCGGCACGAAACTTCGAAGACCTTCAGAGACGCATAAGGAAGGATGATCGATTGACTGGCATTAAGCGACCGGCCAATCAAGTTCTTAGAGGAGCCTCTTCCAGATTTCACGCGAGGCAACAACCTAAGAGACCAGCAGGACCAGCTACTTTCAGGAAACCAGCGGTCACATGCAACCATTGCGGCAAAGTCGGACACTTCATGAAGGATTGCCGCTATTTGAACAAGCTCTGTATAATCTGTGGGTCTCCGGAACATGCCATAGGGGATTGTCCACAGAGAAGACGGCCATTACTCCCGGACAGCAGACCAGCCAATCTTAGAGCACCTCAACAGGGAGCCCGGCCACCACCCGCTAATAAACCGAACGGGCAAAGAACAGCAGCTAGAGGACCACCCTTACCCCAACAGAAGCGAGTTTTTCAGCAAGCTCAGCGCAACGGACCGAAGCGTCAGGCCTTTACTATGACCGCAGAAGAGGCTGAAGCAACTGGTGAAGTAATTACAGGTATCGCTGTTTTGACTAGCATATTTCCAAGTTCACTCCCATCTTGCATACATATCTTGTTAGGCTCTTTCCTAATCTTCTTTCACCTATAACTTAGGTATCCTCCTAGTAGCCTCTTTACCTGCATTCACACTTTTTGACTCTGGTGCGTCGCATTGCTTTATGGCACAAAAGTTTGCGACCACCAACTCCATCCCCGTAACACCTCTCATCACCGAGTGGAACGTCAACACGGGAAACGGTGTGATCATATCCACTTCAGGATACGATCTGTGCCTCGTGGCAGTCTGCGGGCGAGGTTTCTATGCCAACTTTATGGTAATAGATATGCCCAATTTCGACGTGGTCTTGGGTATGGACTGGTTGAGTACTTTCTACGCTACTATCGACTGTCGTCAAAGGAGGGTAGTGTTTGAAATCCCTGACCACCCGCTGTCATATTCGAGAGTGGAAGTAAGTCCTTGGACCCAGCAACCTACCGAGCTGTACCGAGAAAGGAAAAGACTTTGTACGTCGTACAAAGGGAGGAAAGGATGCCGATGGTCGTACGAGAGTTTGAAGACGTATTTGCAGAAGTGTCGGGTTTACCGCCGGATCGGGCGTTTGAGTTCACCATAGACTTGGTACCAGGAACTCAACCCATATTGAAGGCACCGTATCGAATGGGGCCAGCAGAATTGAAGGAGCTTCGGGCGCAAGTGGAGGACCATCTCAATAAGGGGTTCATTCGGCCCAGCTCGTCACCTTCGGGTGCCCCAGTTCTTTTAGTACCTAAGAAGGATAGAACTAAGCGGATGTGCATCGACTATCGGGAATTAAATAAAGTGACAATCAAGAACAAATATCCCTTACCATGGATAGATGACCTGTTCGATCAGCTGGAGGGAGCCCGAGTGTTCTCGAAGTTGGATTTACGAATAGGCTACCATCAACTCAAGGTGAAAGCGTCTGACATACCCAAGACGGCTTTCAGGACTAGGTATGGACATTATGAATTCCTAGTGATGCCCTTTGGAGTAACCAATGCCCCCGCAATCTTTATGAACTTGATGAATCAAGTGTTTTACGAGCAATTAGACAAGTTTGTGGTTGTCTTCATCGACGATATTCTAGTGTATTCTAAGAATCAAGAAGAATACGCAGAACACTTGCGTGCGGTGCTCGAAACCTTGCGACAACACCAAATTTATGCAAAGCTCAGCAAATGCGAGTTTTGGTTAGAGAAAGTGGCGTTCCTGGGACACGTGGTGTCAGGCGAAGGGATTTCAGTGGATCTAGCCAAGATTGTCGCAGTACAGGCATGGCCGATACCAAGAACTGTTACCAAGATCAGGAGCTTTTTGGGACTTGCTGGATATTACCGTCGTTTCATCAAAAACTTCTCCAAGATTGCGGAACCACTGACGACTTTGACTCGGAAAGATGTACCGTATGTATGGTCCGAGAGTTGCGAGGAGGCATTCGCAGAGTTGAAGACACGGTTAACCTCTGCACCCATTCTTACGATTCCCGACAGAACTGGAGGATTCGACATACATTGCGACGCCTCGGGAAAAGGCTTGGGATGCGTTTTGCACCAACATGGTAGGGTAGTGGCCTATGCATCCAGACAATTAATGGTGCATGAGCGAAACTACCCAACGCACGATTTAGAACTTGCCGCAGTTGTTTTCGCACTAAAGATTTGGAGGCACTATTTATTGGGGGAGAGAGTAGATATTTACACCGACCACAAGAGCTTGAAGTATATCTTCACCCAGAAGGAACTCAATATGAGGCAGAGGAGATGGCTGGAATTAATGGCAGATTTCGACGTAAATTTACAATACCATCCGGGAAAGGTGAATGTAGTCCCGGATGCTTTGAGTCGTCAACCCATGCTTTCAAGTCTAACTACTCATTGGAGGAATCGCCAAGATCTTAATGAACTAGAGACCGAGTTGTTAATGCCCGGAATGTTTACATCCTTCATGAATTTGCAAATTCACTCAACATTAGTCGAACGGATCAAGACCGCTCAAATGGAGGACCCGAAGTTGCGAAGGATCAAAGAACAAGTGGACGCCAATCTGCGGACGAATTTCATCATACACGAAGATGGTTCTTTGAGATATGGAAGCAGAGTCTGTGTACCTAAGGGGGAGATGAGGGAGGAATTATTAAAAGAGGCACATAATTCTCCCTACTCTGTTCATCCGGGAGGAACAAAGATGTACAAGGACCTCAGGCAAAACTATTGGTGGCATGGGATGAAGCGGGAGATAGCCAAGAGTATATCCAAATGTCTTGTTTGCCAACAAGTAAAAGCCGAACACCACAGGACGGCGGGTCTATTACAGCCGTTACCAATACCTGAATGGAAATGGCAAAACATTACTATGGATTTTGTGACCGCACTCCCTCGCAGCTCTAAGGGAAACGACGCTGTATGGGTGATTGTGGACCGACTCACCAAGTCGGCGCATTTCATTCCTTTTCGAGTGGGTCAATCAACCGAAAGCCTTGCAAAAAGGTATATGGAGGAGATTGTCAGATTGCACGGCGTACCGATTTGCATCGTGTCCGACCGAGATACGCGGTTCAGATCTCAGTTTTGGCAAAGCCTACAAGAAAGTCTGGGCACGAATCTGAGTTTCAGTACCGTCTATCATCCTCAGACCGATGGCCAATCAGAAAGGGTTATTCAAATTCTCGAAGACATGCTCCGGGCCTGTATGCTGGATTTTAAAGGATCTTGGGAAGATCACCTGCACTTGGTAGAGTTTGCTTACAACAATAGCTACCAGTCTAGTATCGGCATGGCGCCTTTCGCCGCTTTGTATGGACGAAAGTGTAAGTCACCGTTAAGTTGGGACGATATTGGGGATCGAGAACTTCTAGGCCCCGAGATGATTGTCGAGACAGTGGAGGTGATAAGAACCATCAAAGAACAATTACGCATAGCATAAGATCGGCAGAAGCATTGGGCGGATACAAAGAGAAGGCCACTAGAGTTCTAACCAGGAGAACACGTGTTTCTGAAGATTTCTCCTAATCGGGGAGTGATACGTTTTGGAAAACGCGGAAAACTCAGCCCACGGTTTATAGGTCCCTTCGATATTCTCGAACGAGTTGGAGAGGTTGCGTATCGTTTAGCCTTGCCCCCTTCTCTGGAGGGCGTACACAACATTTTTCATATCTCTCAATTGAGGAGATATGTCAGCGATCCCGGTCACGTTTTGGATCATTCTGAAATCACCGTGGGAACTGACCTAACTTATGAACAACAACCGGTGGAGATCCTTGATCGGAAGGAAAAGATCTTGAGAGACAAGACAATCAAATTGGTTAGGGTCATGTGGAGGAAGGACTCTCCCGGAGAATCCACGTGGGAAAGAGAAGACGAAATGAGAGAACGACATCCTCACTTATTTGAAGTTTCCTTTATGTAATTTTTTTTTCTTTTTTTTCCTTCTCTCCCTCCCTTTGACCTACCTTCTGAATTTCGGAGACGAAATTATTCTAAGGAGGGTAGATTGTAATGGTCGAGATTTCTAATAAAATAACTTTCATTTTGAATTCCTAGAGTCGAGTGGTTATTTACATTTTTTTTTTCTTTGAGTAAAGGAATGTTTTTAATAATTTTTTTCTAAACATTGAATAGGATTAAAAGAATTTTCTAATTCTACTTATTCTTTTTATAGTCATAAAATGTTTGAATAAAATTTTATAATACCTTAAAATAATATACATATTTTTATTATCAATTAAAGTAATTAAGTCGTAATTAAAAATATTTTAAAGATAAACTAGATATTATATAATTATTATAACTAGCTAACAATTTAGAAATTGATGTATTATTTGTTTTTAGCCCAAAATTATTTTTATAGTAAATCTAATAATAAAATATATTTTCTGGAATTTTCCCAAAATTTTCCCGTATTTTTAATTATTTTTAACAATTTTTGGAAGCCAAATCTAATTTTTAAATAATAAACAGAAATATTATTTTTATATAAAAAAAATAAAATAATAATAATTAAGCCCCTTTAACCTGGACCATTGGATCACAAGATCCAACGGTCCAGAACCCGCTGACGGCGCCCACGTGGTGGGGACCACGCGAAAGCGCGTGATCCCCACACGCGCGGGCGCGTGGCGACGCGTGGCGTGGCGGCGGGGGCTGGCGGTGCGATCTGGGCCGTTGGATGCAGATCCAACGGCCACGAAACGTGGCGGCGGGCGCAATCATTAACTGAATGATTCGCAATGATTGGCCGGCGTGATTTCCCGTGCGATTTAACTACTTTTTTGGATTTTATTGTTACCTTTTGAACCCTGTAAATAGGCACTTTAAACCTAAATTTCTCACACCACCGAACTCCAAAAATTCTGAAAAAAATACCGGTGCCTTCGTATCGACGACGCGGACGCTACGGCTACACCCAATCGCCAAGGAAAAATCGGGACGTGGAGCTTTTGCGGAATTTTGTACCAGCCTACGTTTTCCACCGTCTACGTCCAAACTCTAAACAAAGGTAGGATTCGCCTCTCACTCCTTTCCCTGTCACCTTCTTGTATCTCAATAACCTAGTTCCAATCTATAATCCTCAACCCCTATTTAAAAAAGTTGTTATAATAATTGTGCATACCTTTTTCTTTGTACCCTCAATAATAATAATGTTAACCCCCATTTAAAACGGTGTTAAATTTCCTTTGTACATAGAAGTATATTGCATACCCAAAACACCTTGAATCTAATATGCTTAATGTCATGAATTATCATTCTACCTCTGACATACCCACACTATAAAAATGATCTCATAATAGGTTACTTCCACAAGATACTCTCGTTTAATTTAAATATTATATTTGTTTAAATAGCTATAAGAACTAAAAGATATATGAAATAAATATTTTAGATACAGTATACGTATATTCTACTTACAAATAGTTCTAAAACCCCTCAACTTTTTAAGAGAGAAAATATTAAATTTAAACAACGATATCTTTTTTTTAAAAAAGGGAATAGTTAGTATCTTTTAAAAGGTAATTTTAAAATAACACCAATCTAGAATAAAGGAACGGTTGTAGGCATCGATCGTTTATCTAAACCAGTCTTTGTGTTGTTTAGGCAAGTGTGTCTAAGGCTAGTGGTTATTAATTAGGCCCACTACTTACGTAGTGGAGTACCTTCCCACTTACCTGGCACTTACCTAGCCACAATTGGCGGTGAAGAGGCGATTTGAGGACCTTATAACTTGTCCTTTTGGAATATTAGGAACCGTCTAGATTTTTTTAAATAAAAATCCCTTTTAAAAGATTTTTCAAATAAACATCACAACCTTGTATCAAAAGGATATTTTCTGTAAAACCTTATTCTTTCCCAAAATAAAAAATATACCAAATATCATGATTTTTCTTAGAAGAAATAAACGATATTTAAACCTTATTATTTTAACTAAGCTTTTTCCGAAGAACACGAAGCACTTTACAAATTCTAGGAAATAAAACGAGTGGTTGTGGAAGGCCATATTAAATGAGATCAAATACACTCTCTAAAATTCCAGTTTATGACAACATGACATATACAAAAAAATGATACGGTTAGGGTTAGAATGCGCGGACCTAGGTATGGAATACTTTATGAAGATCCCGATATTACGGGTGAACAGTCCAAAGTGTGGGCGACTATACAAATATGAAGATCCCGATATTACGGGTGAACAGTCCTAAGTGTGGGCGACTATACAAATATGAAGATCCCGATATTCCGGGTGAACAGTCCAAATTGTGGACGACTATATAATATGGAAATTCCATGCCTAGAAGTATACGCACTAACTCTAATCCATCCAAATCTTTATACTGAATAACGGGGACGGGTAGTTTGATTAGGCAAGGATAATTCAGAACTCGGATTCCCCTACTACTCGATCATGATCCCGGGAAGTGAAACGGTACATTTCACTTCCCCACTTGTTGTTCCGTGGCCACAACGGAATAATCTCGAGTATCCGGACCCTTGTTTAACAAACTAATACAAACTATTACCTTCATCTACACATAACTTACAACATATGAAACCTACTCATATTCACATATCCAATCTATACTTAACCTCATACCTTTATACTCACGTACATCATATTCATTATGCACACCTGTTCGTTTCTATACCTTTACTATCTTATGAGGTAATCCTACCCGAGTATAACTCGCTGACGGACTTTCTCTCTTTTACCCTTTTGGAATGTCCGTTAGATGGGAATGAGTTTTATGAAGAAGATCTAGGCGAGGAACCAACTAACGAAGATTTTGCAGAGATGGCATCGGAGGATTAATTAGTTTTCTTGTTGCCCACTTGTTTAGGGCTTTGTTTCCTTTGATGTAATTGAACCAATTAGTTTGCTTTGCTCTTTCTTTGAGATGTAATAAAGTTGGTTAATGGAAATAAATGCTTTTCGCTTTATTGTTTTTGTTTTTGTACACAACCCTGCATACTATGATTCATTTTTTTCGCTTAACGTAACTGTATTGAATAGAACACCTTCAATACAGTTAGGTTGCGGACCGTGCCACACCACTCTTCACCTTCTTTGGGATGTGGGGCGTGACACTATGTACCCGACCAGATGTAGCTTACGCGCTTAGCATGGTGAGCCGGTATCAGTCTAACCCAGGTGAGAACCACTGGACAGCTATTAAGAACATTCTGAAGTACCTGAGGAGGACTAAAGAACTGTTCCTGGTATTCGGTAATAGGGACCTCCAGGTGGAGTCTTTTACCGATTCGAGCTTCCAGAGTGACAAGGATGACAGCAAGCCTGTTTCGGGTTTTGTGTTTACCCTTAACGGAGGGGCGGTCTGTTGGAAGAGTTCCAAACAGGACACCGTCTCAGACTTGACGATGGAGGCAGAATACATTGCTACCAACGATGCCGCAAAAGAAGCCTTCTAGATTAAGAAGTTCATTACTGAATTTCAGGTGGTTCCATCCATTGTTAACCCAATACCTGTGTATTGCGACAACAATGGAGCTATGGCTTTAGCAAGGGAACCACGGTCCCATCAGAAATCCAGGCACATCTTGAGGCAGTATCACCTGATCAGGGAGATCATTGATCGCCGGGAGATCGAGGTACGGAGAGTGGACACAAAAGACAACACGGCGGATCCATTCACCAAGGCCCTTCCTCAAGCACAGTTCGAGAGACATTTTGACATGTTGGTTGTACGGTATGCCAACAGCTGGCCTTAGAGAAGAAGTTGGGTATTCGGTACGCCAATATATATGGCCTTAGTGCAAGTGGGAGATTGTTGGATATGTATGCCCTATAGGCCATTATTGTATATGTATACATGTGGATGCTTGGACATATATATGTATAGGGCAGTCTTGTTGGATATATGTTTGCCCTAGAGGCAATTATATGTATAGTGGATGCTTGGACATGTATATATATACAGATGACTTTCTTGCTCGACATGATAGTATGCTATCTGGTTGTACTTTATCTTGATATGTTCATTTGATAATGCATCTTACTCTTTTGGTACATGTTGATAAAGCCCAAAGGATATTTGCTTGACTACTGGGACTATGATGCAGATCATACTAGTGGGACACGTGTAGTTTATAAGCATATCCTTGAACTGTTCCTAGTCATGGGTGTATCGAGACAGGGCATCGATATTCCAGAGTAGACTAGCATATACCATTCTTCTCCCATATAATGGGCGATGCATGATCCCATATCTATCTGGTGTGGTGACACCAAAGATTGTATACGGGTGCTCAATGGAGACTGGGTACACTGAACGGACTCGTCGAGAACTCCTTTGTGGTATTATATCTATCGTCGGATAGCAGTTCTCAGGTGACACTGGTACAGGTTAGTCTGTAGACCCGAGATCGTCATAGAGTCATGTGTGTCCTCCCACTGTACTTTGATCTCCACCCTACCACGGCTCTACTGAGGCGTGCAAACAGGTGGATTTTGGGTACAGTTCCGAGGCACATGGAGGCAATGAGCGATTGGAGGGGTTTCGTCTCTCCCGGTATTACGGGTTGATGTTGCGCTGTGCTCGATTGGCTATAACAGGAAGTCCCTGGCCAGGGTTGCTGAGATTTACTGATAAGTATTATCAGTAGTTTCTCGATCTGTTATGAGTCATACACTGGCATGACTTATTGAGTTATTGGGGTTGACGATACTATCCCTAGACTCGATATGCAGCATATCTGACGAAGAGACCGAACTGTACGGTAAGTGTTGCCAGTTGGCTCGACGGGAGTTTTGACAGGTTTGCTTGTTTTTCTTCTGATCGCTCAATACCCGGGTGGCCGTTATGTTTAGCTGACCGCTTGCGGCTTGTGGTTGTTTTGATATGATCATCACCTATTGTCGGCGTATTGACGAGTCTTAGAGTCCAACACAGGAGTTTCCTGGCTCAGGCGAAACGATGTGGTGTGCATATGAGATATGCGCGGGAGCTTGAGTAGATGCGTGTATATGATTTCGTATATTAATCGGGCACTTACTATTGGTCGGGTCATATGTGATATGATCGGTTTGTTAAATCAAGTGTTGATTTAACATTGACTTTTTACCTCACTTTTATTAAACCTTTTCTTTTATTGTCTGCATGCATGTATGCATATATTTATGTTCATGAACATGATGATGTAAATGCACACATACATATATACAATTGTGTCATGGTTGTTGATACAAATAAGATGGCAATGCAAGACTCGCATGGTAAATGAAAACTACGAAATCTGGCAGATGGACGTCAAGACCGCTTTTCTAAATGGTGATTTAGAAGAGACCGTGTACATGACACAGCCAGAGGGGTTCGTAGACAGTGGGAGTAGCGGAAGCATGTGCAAGCTGCTTAAATAAATCTACGGATTAAAGCAGGCACCACGGAGCTGGAACATCTATTTTGATGAAGCTATCAAAGAGTTTCACTTCATCAAAAACGTAGATGAACCTTGTATATACAAAAAGATTGTAGAGAGTAAGGTTGTCTCCCTCTTATTGTACGTGGATGATATACTCTTGATAGAAAATGATGTTTCTATGCTACACTCGGTCAAGCTCTTCTTATCACAAAAGTTCTCCATGAAAGATCTAGGTAATGCCTCCTACTATAAGTCAAAGTCGCGCTCCCCGCGTATCCGCGGGGAGGCGGATTTTCCAAAAACCGATTTTTAGAACTTTGCAACAACGACTTGAAACAACAGGATCATTAAATAAACCTTAACAAACAAAAGAACTTAGAGGTTCTAGCTACTAAGGAAGAAGTTTATACCTTCATGAACAAAGTCCTTCGTCTTTCGTTGTCCGCCTCCTCTTCTTAAGCTCCTAAAAGAGTGTGCGGATCTCGCTCGACCGTCGTTCTTCCCACGGCAAAGATGATCCACCCGAGAGTGTCAACTTTGAGCTCCTACGTCTAATATAAGGTAACTAAGGAACCTAGTGTGCTAATTGTAGGGATTCTCTAGCACCATGCATAGGGCTTGGGTAGCATCAAACATGCTATAACAAAAATTTAGGAGTGCTAAACAATAGCAACCATGAATCGAACTAGAAATTTAGAGTAACAAAGAACTAGTATCACATACTATTAAGTGTTTAACACAAAGAGGTGATAAATACAACATTTGTAGACCTCCCTCCTTGACTCCTTGGATCAACAAAGGTTTGAACCGGTTCGTTTGAATCCTTCCAAGTCCACGACGATCCACCACGGAGTCCTTTTACTCAAGCTCCTAGCTTCACTTGATCTTTGAAAAAGTGGAGCAAACAAACTACACTAGTGGGCTAGACTAATATAGATTGGTTATGTGGGTTGTAATCTCACTTAAAAACCTTTTCCTTTGTGTTTCCTTCACTCACTTGAAAAAGGGTAGAGAACAAGAAGGAGGAAGAAGAAGGAGATGGCTAAGCTTGAGCTCTTTTTGTGATAATTCTCAAAATATTGAGAAAAGAAAATATAAATATGAGAGTCACACTTACATACAACCATGGTCAATAAATATCTAGATATTTTGTTAAAGGGTTAAAATACAAATGGAAATTAAAGCATGGTTAATATTAGGTCAAGTAAAGAAGAGTGTAGAATATTTGCAACAATGATTTAATATCATTTTCTTTTTCTCAATAAAAAATATATATATAAATATTTATACCATGTGAGTCTTGCATTGTCATCTCCTTTGTATCATCAACCATGACACATGTATGCATGCATGTGTGCATTCATATCAACATATATGTACATACATACATTCATGCATACAACTATAAAGAAAAAGGTTTTAAATAAATGAGCTGAAAGTCAACAATATTAAATCAACACTTGATTTAATAATCCGGTCATCTCACATACGACCCAACCAATAGAAAACACCCGATTAAAATACGGTATCAAAATATACGCATTTAATCGAGCTCCCGCGCATATCCCATATGCACCCCCACATCTTTTCGCCTGAGCTAGGAAACCCCTCTGTGGGACTCTAAGACTCGTCAATATACTAACAGTAGGCAGTGATCATATCATATACCCACAAACCGTCAGCGGCACAAGCTGTACGTTACGGCTCCCAGGTATTGAGCGATCAGAAGAAACACAAGCAAACCTGTCAAAACACCCGTCGAGCCAACTGGCAACACTTACCGTACAGTCCGGTCTCTTCGTCAGATATGCTGCATATCGAGTCTAGGCATGGTATCGTCAACCATAATAACTCAATAAGTCATGCTGGTATATGGCTTATAACAGATCGAGAAACTACTAATAACACTTATCAGTAAATCTCATCAGCCCTGGCTAGGGACTTCCTGTTATAGCCATTCGAGAACAGCGCAACATCAACCCCCAATACCGGGAGAGACGAAACCCTCATATCGCTCATTGCCTCCATGTGCCTCGAGACTGTACCCAAAATCTACCTGTTTGCACGACTCAGTAGAGCCGTGGTAGGGTAGAGATCAAAGTACAATGGGAGGACACACAAGACTCTATGACAATCTCGGGTCTACAGACTAACCTGTACCGGTGTCACCTGAGTACTGCTATCCGACAATAGATATAATACCATATAGGAGTTCTCGGCGAGTCCGTTCAGTGTACCCAGTCTCCACTGAGCACCCGTATACAATCTTTGGTGTCACCACACCAATGGATATAGGATCATTCATCGCCCATCATATGGGTCAAGAAACGTATACGCTAGTGTACACTGGAATATCGATACCCCGTCGCGATACACCCACGACTAGAAATATTTCAAGGATATGCTTATAAACTACAGATGTCCCACTAGTATGATCTGCATCATAATACCAGTAGTCAAGAAAATATCCTAAAGGCTTTATCAACATGTACCAAATGTGTAATATGCATGATCAAATGAACATGTCAAGATAAAGTACAACCAGATAGCATACTATCATGTCGAGCAAGAATGTCCTCTGAATATATATATACACATACCGATACATCCACTATCATATAATGGCCTCTAGGACATACATATATCCAACAATCTCCCACTTGCACTAAGGCAAATTATTAGCGTATCTCATACCCAACATCTCAAAAAGTCGCTCATTCTGCGGCAGAGGGAGGGCCTTTGTAAGTGGATCCGTGGTGTTATTCATTGTATCTACTCTCCGAATCTCGATCTCGCGGCGATCAACTATCTCCCGGATCAAATGATATCGCCTCAGGATGTGTCTGGATCGCTGATGGGACCTGGGCTCTTTGGCCAATGCCATAGCCCTATTATTATCCTAATATAATGGTATTGGATCAATAACGGTTGGAACTACTCCTAGCTCCGAGATGAACTTTCTCATCCAGACGGCTTCCTTAGCAGCATCATTTGCAGCAATATACTCAGCTTCCATCGTGGAGTCTGCAACGGTATCCTGTTTGGAAGTCTTCTAACATACCGCACCTCCATTGAGGTTGAATACAAATCCTGAGATAGATCTGTTGTCAACCTTATCACTCTGGAAGCTTTAATCGGTAAAGGCCTCCATTTGGAGATCCCCGTTACCATACACCAGGAACATTTTTTTAGTCCTTCCCAAGTACTTAAGAATGTTCTTCACAGCTGTCCAGTGATTCTCCTCTGGGTTGGTTGATACCTGCTTACTACACCCAGTGCATAAGCTACATCAAGGCGTGTACATAACATCGCATACATTATAGATCCTACGGCTGAAGCGTAGGGTATAATGCTCATGCGAGCTCTCTTTTCATCATTCTTTGGGCAATAGTCCTTGGAGAGAGACTCCATGACTAGCGGGTAAGGCACCCCGCTTGGAGTCTTCCATAGTAAACCTCTTTAGGATGGTGTTAATGTACCTGGTTTGGGACAATCCCAACAACCTTTTAGATCTATCCCTATAGATCTTCATGCCCAATATGTACGAGGCATCACCCAGGTCCTTCATGGGGAACCTTTGTGATAAGAACAGTTTGACCGATTGTAGCATAGGAACATCGTTTCCTATCAGAAGAATGTCATCCACGTACAATACGAGGAATGTGACAGTACTTCCTACAATCTTCTTATAAACACAAGGTTCATCTGGATTTTTGACGAAATCAAACTCTTTGATAACATCATCAAAACAGATGTTCCAACTCCGTGATGCCTGCTTTAATCCATAAATAGATTTAAGCAACCTACATGCTTTCCCGCTGCTCCTACTATCAATGAAGCCCTCTGGCTGATGTATATAAACGCATTCTTCTAAATCACCATTTAGAAAAGCAGTTTTAACGTCCATCTACCAAATTTCATAATCGTAGTGAGCAGCAATAGCAAGTAGGATCCGTATGGATTTAAGCATGGCTACAGGAGAAAAGGATTCGTCATAGTCTAGTCCTGGTCTTTGATGAAATCCTTTCGCCACAAGCCTTTCCTTATAGGTCTCTACCTGCCCATGTACACCGATCTTTCTCTTAAAGATCCATTTGCACCCTACGGGTTTTACCCCAGAGGGTACAACATCCAAAGTCCATACTTTGTTGGTGTACATAGACTCCACTTCGGATCTCATGGCATCCAGCCACTTCACAGAGTCACCACTCGTGATAGCTTGCTGAAAACTGGTAGGGTCATCACTATCCATGATGCAATCTTGTCACGACCCGCAGGGTACGGAACGTGACTGGCACTTAACTTTACGAAACGTCTAAAGACGTCCGTAAAGTAAGTAAGCCAAAGCCCAGAAAACAAAACCATTTAAGCAAAAGAGTGAAGAAAACCCAATCAATTGAAAGCGAGTTATCAAATAAGTCATGTACAACACTTTTTTAAAAACAATACCAATTTTTCCGAAAATTTCGGCAGAGTCTCCTTTGTAAATACTGGCCCCCAAAATGGGTACAACAAAAATATACATGAATCCAACAAAATAGGGCATCCCCAAGCGGGAGCTAGCTCTTCGCCACAAGGCGGTCACAAATCCCACGCAATGTAAATGACAGCAAGCATAATAATCATAATAAAGCATAAGAAAACATCATGTCGACTCAAGTGAGCTCGACCCCAAAATACAGCATAAAAGTCCCCAAACCTCACAGTCTCATCTCTAGGTCAATATACAAAAAATCTGGTAGAAACAGTAGATGGAGTACACTAGATACAAGAATATACAAGGTGGTACAAAATAATAACATAACCCACCTATGAGCAAATCTCGAGCTCAGGCAAAAGAGGCAAAAGGACAAGTGCGCCCGCCGCTACTAAACTGACGGAGCGGACCTGCAAAAGACTGTGGCACAACGGGGGTGAGTTGCCAACTCGTGAGTAATAAATAACATCTACAAAGGCTATCGTATGCATGCACACAAGCATCCTAGCATCTAAAATACAGGTATGACGGGATGCACTAGCAGGTGTGTATACAACATCAGTGTACTAATATGTATGCAACATGAAAATCTGAGGTCTCATAGGTATATATAAGAAACATTTTGTCTCTTTTTGTTTTTGAAACTCTTTTAGAATGCCAGCATAATACTCAAAGAATCGACGAGAACCGGTGTCCAGCAACGACACCCAAAAGCTGTCTCAAATCTCATAAATGTATCTCTGGCCTCAGCCGTCCGGCTGACCCATCTCAAATATCAATATCTCATCATCTAGCGGCCACGGTCGGTATCCTCTGGATATCCGCCGTCCCAAACAGTCACCGGTAGGTAATCCGTCCCCTGCCAGGCTCAACGTCATCACCACATTCCTCTTGCCCCGGGGTACCTTACCGGGCCCACCATGTACCCGTGCCGGTTCCTCCACTCCTCGACACGGATTTCCAAATCCACAGCAAACTCATGGTGGACGACACTTACATCACTAGAAAACCGCAATTTACATATTTTAAAAATATAATAAGTTTAGAAATTTTGCGGCTTTCCCCCTGAAATCCAGCAATATCATAAAATCTCAAGAAATCCTCATAAGTGCATATATCAATGATAATGAATGCATATGGTATCAATAATCAAGTTGCGATGTGTGATTAATGTATTAAGCATGAACAATTAATATGATGAAGTACATGCACATGAATAGCAATACTACGGTTTCATTTTTAAGGAATTAAAGGCAATAGCACAAGTTTAAGTATCAATTAGTAACAGGTTTAAATTTAAATGTTATCTAGTGTGGTGGCATGGCAATTACCAGGGTGTGTGTGTAAGCATGAATAGTGCTCGTGCTGCATATAAAAACCCTGGCAATGGTGCAGGTGTCCTATAAAATGGTTTCGTATAGGTATGTCAATATAATGCATGGATGCAGCAAATAGTCAAATAAGTATTTCACCCCTAATTACTAACATCACTAAGGGTCTTGTAAGTTACTAAAACTATCGGGCGGCTTGCGCCATCCAACGATAGTCCCCCGTAGATATTACATCTACTCACCGGAATCCCTGGCTAGCTGTGTCCAATCACCGCTTTCCCCTTTCGCGCCGCGTCTGACGTCTCCGCGACCGAACCTGGAATTAACATCAATACCAAACATAAGGTTACATATCAAGAACGACGCAAAAACCCAAACGAAACTACTAACGTTCGCTAGCTAGGTACAATGTGCACAAAGTGCGCGGAACACACGCGAAAATCGCAAAAACTGCCAAAAAAAACGCCGATTTGGTCGCCCGGCAAAACTAAAACCCGACTACCCAAAAATCCGCACTCACGCATCCTAAAAGTCGTAGGACAAGCCATTACAATCATCAAGATATCAAAAATAATTCATCACATATCTTTATAAGAAAACTAGTAAGCATCTGCATTCCAAAATCGGTGCAAAAATCGCCGATTTGCGACAAAACGACTACAATAGCATAATCACCCAACCACACTACAAGCAATCTACAAACACTAATTACAATACAATAACAATGATTCCAATCCTATTTTCCCTAAACAACCATTTCTTGAATTTATAACCTAGCAAATTCCAATCAATTTCCACACTTGAAAACTTAAATTAACACAACAAAAGCCCACATAAGAAGATTAATCTCTTAGATTAGGTTAGCAAAATACTAGATAACAAATTGGGTTTAATCAACTAAATAATGTTTTCTAACCCTAATCAACTCATTATCATGTTTCACAAACCATTTCCATACATAACCCTCTCTTGAAAATCCTAAAACAACAATTTACAACTAAAATCAAAATTCTAAAATTACCTAAATTAGCAAAATTGAAGACTACATAACAAGGTAACCTTATAGATTAGATCATTAACAACTAGATTAACTATAAAACAACTTAATTAATTATCATGGCTTCAAAACCCTAGTTTAACAAACTACTCTTTTTTTTTTTTAAACTAGATTAGAAATTAGTTAACTTTTAACACTAAACCATACAATTAAAGGAATTTTAGAAAAAGAAAGTAACTTGATGAGAATTATACCTCAATTTGGGATCTAGCAAGAATAAATTTGCTCCAAGTGATGGCCTCAAGCACCAAGATTCAAGCAAGAATGGCTAAGGATAATGATAGCATAAGGATTTTGTTTGGATTTTGGAATAAAGTGTGGATTTTGATGTGTTTTCTTGAAGAAATTGAAGAGAAATGAAAAGAAAAGAGATGAAGAAGAGGAGGTTCAGGTTCCAGAGGAGGGCATGGGGGAGGGTGTGGGCAAGTGGGGAAAGTCAATGGTCAAGTCTCCAAAGTCAAATGCACCATACCTTATCCATTATATTTAAAATAAATCCATAAACTATCAAATTCAACTCAAGAAAGCAACCCAAGAAATGAGGCCAGAAATTTCTGGACTTGCACAAGGTGGGGCTGTCCTAGGGCTGAGGAAAAAGAGAGAGGGGTTTTACAAAAGAAATTTTATGCAAAAAGGCCCCTTACAAGTCAAAAATTGCAAGTTTTAGCTCAAAATTCAATAAATTCGTTTCATATCATAAAAATTTGTTAAAAATCAAAATAAATTACTAAAATTTTTTGTTATCACTAGATTATAATTATCATAATTTTATAGATTAAAATTAGCCCGGAAAAATTTGTATTTATCGCTAATTTAATGTATTTTCTTACCGGCTTAAAATAATATTAAAAAATTGAAAAATTAGGGAAAATTTTTAAACGACCAGAATTTCATAATTAACTCATTAGCTACTAAAAACAAGCAATTACCTATCCATTTTAAGTATAATTAGCCCTAAACTGCAAAATAACAAGAAAGACGGTTTTCGGAAAAATACCGAATTTTCACCGAATTTCAAGAAAACACCAAAACGACTTTTCAAGACGCTACAATCTTCCCCCTTAAAGAAATTCGGTCCCCGAATTTAAAAATATATCTACGTGTTCCTTCAAAGAGATGGGGATATTTCTTCCTCATCTCGCCCTCGGTCTCCCAGGTAACCTCCTCGCTGCTCGGGCTACGCCAAAGGACCTTGACGGTTGGTATAATCTTCGACCTCAACTTCTTCACCTGCCGATCTAGGATGGCCACCGGCTGCTCTGCAAAAGAAAGGTCGCGCTCTAGCTGGACTGTCGGGTGCTGAATCGCATGCGAAGGGTCGTGAAGGTACTTGCGGAGCATCGAAACATGGAAGACGGGGTGAACATCGGGAAAGCTGGGTGGAAGAGCCAAACGATAAGCAACAGCGCCGACACGCTCGAGGATCTCGAAGGGACCTACGAATCTAGGGCTAAGCTTCCCCTTTCGCCCAAAACGCATCACGCCCTTCATCGGGGAGACTTTCAGAAAAACATGGTCGCCAACTGCGAACTCTAATCTGCGACGGCGCCTGTCTGCATACGATTTCTGTCTGCTCTGAGCTGCCCTCATCCGGTCTCGGATCAACTGGATCTTCGATGTCGTCTCCTCAACAAGCTGCGGCCCCAAAATGCTGCTCTCGCTGAGCTCTGTCCAACAAACGGGCGATCTGCATCTCCTCCCATACAATGCCTCGAAAGGTGCCATCTGAATAGTATCCTGGAAGCTGTTGTTGTAGGAGAACTCCACTAGAGGTAAATGATGATCCTAGCTACCACCAAAGTCTAAAACACACGCTCTGAGCATGTCCTCGAGAGTCTGAATGGTCCGCTCTGACTGTCCGTCTGTCTGCGGATGAAACGCTGTGCTGAAGCTCAAACGAGTGCCCAAAGCCTCCTGAAGTCTCTGCCAAAGTCGGCTTGTGAACTGAGTGCCTCGATCTGACACGATACAAGTCGGTACGCCATGTAGTCGCACGATCTCGTCAATATAGAGCTGAGCATACTGAGCGAAGCTGAAAGTCGTCTTCACTGGAAGGAAGTGAGCCGCTTTCGTCAATCTATCCACGATCACCCAGATGGAGTCGTACCCTCGACTGGTCCTGGGTAGACCCACAACGAAATCCATCGAAATCTGTTCCCATTTCCACTCTGGAATGGGTAACGGCTGTAGCTCTCCTGCAGGCCTCTGGTGCTCGGCCTTGACTTGCTGACAAGTCAGGCATCTCGAAACGAACTCCACAATATCCCTCTTCATCCCGTCCAACCAGTAGGTCTCTCTCATATCATGGTACATCTTGGTGGAACCGGGGTGGACACTATACACTGATCGGTGTGCCTCCTCAAGAATGTCGCGCCGCAATCCATCAGCATCTGGTACGCACAGTCTAGATCCATATCGTAAAATCCCCTGATTGTCAACCACGAACTCGGAAAGTCTGCCCTGTCCCATCTGTGCCATGATCTCTAAACAACGGTCGTCACTGCGCTGTGCCTCATATATACGGTCAAGCAACTGTGGGCGTGCACGAACATGCGCGAGCTGTCCCCCTGTCTGAGTGAACTCGAACTCAACTCGGCTGTCGCATAACATCTGCCAATCTGCTGACGACTGCCTCTGCACTGCGCGCAAAAAGGATAGACTACCCCCGGGCCTCCTACTCAACGCATCTGCCACCACATTTGCCTTGCCGGGGTGATATAAGATCTCGCAGTCGTAGTCTTTCACCAACTCCATCCAACGACGCTGTCTGAGGTTCAGGTCTCGCTGCTGAAATATGTACTTTAAGCTTGTGATCGGTGAATATCTGACACGATTCGCCGTAAAGGTAATGTCGCCAAATCTTCAGTGCAAAGACCACTGCAGCCATCTCCAAATCATGAGTGGGGTAGTTCCGTTCATGCTTCTTCAACTGCCGAGAAGCATAAGCGATCACCCGGCCATGCTGCATCAATACGCATCCTAATCCCACTCGCGAAGCATCACAGTAGACAACAAATCCGCCTGATCCCGAAGGCAAAGATAATACCGGCGCCGTAGTCAAACAAGTCCGTAGCTGCTGAAAACTGCGCTCGCACTCCTCTGTCCAAGCGAAAGGAACTCCCTTTCGGGTCAAACCGGTCAACGGTGCAGCTATACGGGAGAAGTCCTGAACAAAACGCCTGTAGTAGCCCGCCAAGCATAGAAAACTACGGATCTCAGTAACGGATGTAGGTCGGGGCCACTGCTGAACAGCCTCAATCTTCTTCGGGTCCACACAAATGCCGTCTCTCGTAACCACGTGACCCAAGAATCCGACGCTGTCCAGCCAGAATGCACACTTGGAGAACTTCGAGAACAGCTGGTGCTCCCTCAGAGTCTGTAACGTAATCCGCAAGTGCTGCTCGTGCTCCTCTCTGCTCTGGGAGTACACCAAGATATCGTCGATAAACACGATGATGAACAAGTCAAGATACGGCCTGAATGTACGGTTCATCAAATCCATGAATGCTGCCGGGGCGTTGGTGAGTCCGAACGACATCACCAAAAACTCATAGTGGCCGTAGCGCGTGCGGAAAGCTGTCCTCGGTATATCCTCCTGTCGAACTCGCAGCTGATGGTATCCTGATCGCAAGTCGATCCTCGAAAAATACCCCGCACCCTGAAGCTGGTCGAACAAATCATCAATGCGCGGCAACGGATATCTGTTCCGAACGGTAACTTTGTTCAGCTGGCGGTAGTCGATACATAAGCGCAAGCTTCCATCCTTCTTCTTGACGAACAGGACCGGAGCACCCCACGGAGAAACACTCGGTCGAATAACCCCCTTATCTAACAAATCCTGCAACTGATCCTTCAGCTCTCAAAGCTCTGTCGGGGCCATCCGATAAGGCGGTATAGAAATAGGCCCCGAACCGGGAATCAAATCAATGCAGAACTCAACATCGCGCTCAGGCGGTAGCCCAGGTAGCTCATCAGGGAAAACATCAGGGAACTCACAAACTACCGGGACCCGATCTAACGGAACCTCTGCAGCTCGAGTATCACAAATAGACGCTAAGAATCCCTGACATCCCTTCCGCAAGAGCTGACCAGCGCGAAGAGACGAAATTAAGCTGGGAAGGGTGACACTGCGGTCTCCCTGAATAACAAGGACTGGCTCTCCCGGAAAGCTAAATCTGACTGCCTTCTCACGGCAGTCCACCGAAGCATAACAAGTGGCTAGCCAATCCATGCCCAGAAGCACATCAAAGTCCAACATATCGAGGAGTATCAAATCAACTGATGAATCCCTCTCCCCGATACGAACGGAACACAAACGAAATACAAACCGAGCGACAAACGACTCGCCTACCGGAGTAACAACAACAAGCGGCTGATCTAACGACGACGACTCACAGCCCAACATCGGTGCAAAGTGTGTAGATACGTACGAATGTGTGGAACCTGGGTCGAATAATACCCGTGCGTCGAAAGAACAAACTGGCAAGGTACCTGTCACAACGGCATTGGATGCCTGCGCATCCTGCGGTGTCAAAGCAAAAACTCGGGCCTGTCCTCCACCGATAGCGGGCTGACCTCGACCTCGGCCTCTGCCTCCTCGTCCTCTCTGAACAGGACCGCCGCGTCCACGGCCTCTCGGTGCACCTAACTGGCGTGTAGCATCGCCTGGGGTAGGAAGTAGGGCTCTCTGAGGAGGGGGTGGTGATGGTGGTAGGGTCACATGCGGAACTGTCGCTACTCCCTGTCGTCTCACCGGACAGTCTCTGACCAGATGGTGCAAACTCCCGCACCCAAAACATCCTGGCGACGGCTGCTGCCCCTGGGGATAAGAACCATATAACTGTCCCCGCCCAAATCCTCTGCCAGGCCTATCTCTCGGAAAGAATCTGGCGCGCTGCCTCTGAGATGGTACATCGGTGCGCATCCTCTTCGGCCCAGAAACGGCCGAAGTCCGTGATATGCGTGCCTCCATCCGCAATGCTGTATCCATAGCCGCTGAATAAGTGTCGTAGTGCTGGGCGCCAATGGCAAGATATAGCTGGGCATCAAGTCCCTGTACGAACCTCTTCACCATCTTCTCCTCGGTATCCACCAAATACTGAGCATAACGGGATAACTGTGTAAACTGGATGTCATACTCAGACACCGTCATCCCAGGTGTCTTGACTAAGGCCTCGAAGCTGCGAGCTATGGCGTCACGAACGCTCTCTGGAAGGAAACGGGCTAGAAAGACCGCTGTAAACTCGGCCCAAGTCATAGGCGGCAGACCTGCAGCTCGACCTCTCAAGACTGACTCCCACCATGTCTGCGCGAGACCCTCTAGTCGGAAACTCACAAGCTCTACCCATCGATCATCCGAACATCTCAGCGAACGGCAGATCCTGGCTAAACTGTCAAGGAACGTCTGTGGGTCCTCCGCTGTCTCGGTGCCGGTGAATACTGGAGGTCTCAGCCTCATGAAATCCTGTAGTGAAACCGGAATGGCCACGGTGGTAGTAGTAAGAGCAGGTATCATGGTCGTCTGTGATGTAGTAGGTACGTCATCCGGCCTCGGTGTACGACTGGCTGCAACTAGGGATCCTACCATCTGACGTAGCTCCTGCATGCCTCCCATCATCTGTCGCAACTCTTCCATACCGGTCTCGAGCCTATCCATACGGCCTGGGGAAGGTGGATCGGTCTGTCCCTGCGGTGTAGGCATACCACCCTGCTCAGTCCTAGTCTCGGACGAGCCAGCTCGAATCTCGTCTCTGGCGGCAGCCCTCTGTGCCCTCGTAGCCTTCGGCGGCATAGTGGCTGTTATAGGAAAACGGATAGTAAGGACAGTGCAATAGGATCATAGGATACACGGAATTGAAGAAGGAATTTTTCAAGCAAGTATATCCTAAAGTCACTTAGGCGGAGTACCGTATCGTAAGTATGCCGCGGATATACGGACGCTACGTCACCCTGCTTAAGTCACTTACTCCATCTACCAAGGGTCATCCTACACTCAAAAAGGTAAAACCTATCGCTCTGATACCAACTTTGTCCAACCCGCAGGGTACGGAACGTGACTGGCACTTAACTTTACGAAACGTCTAAAGACGTCCGTAAAGTAAGTAAGCCAAAGCCCAGAAAACAAAACCATTTAAGCAAAAGAGTGAAGAAAACCCAATCAATTGAAAGCGAGTTATCAAATAAGTCATGTACAACCCTTTTTTAAAAACAATACCAATTTTTCCGAAAATTTCGGCAGAGTCTCATTTGTAAATACTGGCCCCCAAAATGGGTACAACAAAAATATACATGAATCCAACAAAATAGGGCATCCCCAAGCGGGAGCTAGCTCTTCGCCACAAGGCGGTCACAAATCCCACGCAATGTAAATGACAGCAAGCATAATAATCATAATAAAGCATAAGAAAACATCATGTCGACTCAAGTGAGCTCGACCCCAAAATACAGCATAAAAGTCCCTAAACCTCACAGTCTCATCTCTAGGTCAATATACAATAAATCTGGTAGAAACCGTAGATGGAGTACACTAGATACAAGAATATACAAGGTGGTACAAAATAATAACATAACCCACCTATAAGCAAATCTCGAGCTCAGGCAAAAGAGGCAAAAGGACAAGTGCGCCCGCCGCTACTGAACTGACGGAGCGGACCTGCAAAAGACTGTGGCACAACGGGGGTGAGTTGCCAACTCGTGAGTAATAAATAACATCTACAAAGGCTATCGTATGCATCCACACAAGCATCCTAGCATCTAAAATACAGGTATGACGGGATGCACTAGCAGGTGTGTATACAACATCAGTGTACTAATATGTATGCTACATGAAAATCTGAGGTCTCATAGGTATATATAAGAAACATTTTATCTCTTTTTGTTTTTGAAACTCTTTTAGAATGCCAGCATAATACTCAAAGAATCGACGAGAACCGGTGTCCAGCAACGACACCCAAAACCTGTCTCAAATCTCATAAATGTATCTCTGGCCTCAGCCGTCCGGCTGACCCATCTCAAATATCAATATCTCATCATCTAGCGGCCACGGTCGGTATCCTCTGGATATCCGCCGTCCCAAACAGTCACCGGTAGGTAATCCGTCCCCTGCCAGGCTCAACGTCATCACCACATTCCTCTTGCCCCGGGGTACCTTACCGGGCCCACCATGTACCCGTGCCGGTTCCTCCACTCCTCGACACGGATTTCCAAATCCACAGCAAACTCATGGTGGACGACACTTACATCACTAGAAAACCGCAATTTACATATTTTAAAAATATAATAAGTTTAGAAATTTTGCGGCTTTCCCCCTGAAATCCAGCAATATCATAAAATCTCAAGAAATCCTCATAAGTGCATATATCAATGATAATGAATGCATATGGTATCAATAATCAAGTTGCGATGTGTGATTAATGTATTAAGCATGAACAATTAATATGATGAAGTACATGCACATGAATAGCAATACTACGGTTTCATTTTTAAGGAATTAAAGGCAATAGCACAAGTTTAAGTATCAATTAGTAACAGGTTTAAATTTAAATGTTATCTAGTGTGGTGGCATGGCAATTACCAGGGTGTGTGTGTAAGCATGAATAGTGCTCGTGCTGCATATAAAAACCCTGGCAATGGTGCAGGTGTCCTATAAAATGGTTTCGTATAGGTATGTCAATATAATGCATGGATGCAGCAAATAGTCAAATAAGTATTTCACCCCTAATTACTAACATCACTAAGAGTCTTGTAAGTTACTAAAACTATCGGGCGGCTTGCGCCATCCAACGATAGTCCCCCGTAGATATTACATCTACTCACCGGAATCCCTGGCTAGCTGTGTCCAATCACCGCTTTCCCCTTTCGCGCCGCGTCTGACGTCTCCGCGACCGAACCTGGAATTAACATCAATACCAAACATAAGGTTACATATCAAGAACGACGCAAAAACCCAAACGAAACTACTAACGTTCGCTAGCTAGGTACAACGTGCACAAAGTGCGCGGAACACACGCGAAAATCGCAAAAACTGCCAAAAAAACGCCGATTTGGTCGCCCGGCAAAACTAAAACCCGACTACCCAAAAATCCGCACTCACGCATCCTAAAAGTCGTAGGAAAAGCCATTACAATCATCAAGATATCAAAAATAATTCATCACATAGCTTTATAAGAAAACTAGTAAGCATTTGCATTCCAAAATCGGTGCAAAAATCGCCGATTTGCGACAAAACGACTACAATAGCATAATCACCCAACCACACTACAAGCAATCTACAAACACTAATTACAATACAATAACAATGATTCCAATCCTATTTTCCCTAAACAACCATTTCTTGAATTTATAACCTAGCAAATTCCAATCAATTTCCACACTTGAAAACTTAAATTAACACAACAAAAGCCCACATAAGAAGATTAATCTCTTAGATTAGGTTAGCAAAATACTAGATAAAAAATTCGGTTTAATCAACTAAATAATGTTTTCTAACCCTAATCAACTCATTATCATGTTTCACAAACCATTTCCATACATAACCCTCTCTTGAAAATCCTAAAACAACAATTTACAACTAAAATCAAACTTCTAAAATTACCTAAATTAGCAAAATTGAAGACTACATAACAAGGTAACCATATAGATTAGCTCATTAACAACTAGATTAACTATAAAATAACTTAATTAATTATCATGGCTTCAAAACCCTAGTTTAACAAACTACTCTCTTTTTTTTTTTAAACTAGATTAGAAATTAGTTAACTTTTAACACTAAACCATACAATTAAAGGAATTTTAGCAAAAGAAAGTAACTTGATGAGAATTATACCTCAATTTGGGATCTAGCAAGAATAAATTTGCTCCAAGTGATGGCCTCAAGCACCAAGATTCAAGCAAGAATGGCTAAGGATAATGATAGCATAAGGATTTTGTTTGGATTTTGGAATAAAGTGTGGATTTTGATGTGTTTTCTTGAAGAAATTGAAGAGAAATGAAAAGAAAAGAGATGAAGAAGAGGAGGTTCAGGTTTCGGCCAGAGGAGGGCATGGGGGAGGGTGTGGGCAAGTGGGGAAAGTCAATGGTCAAGTCTCCAAAGTCAAATACACCATACCTTATCCATTATATTTAAAATAAATCCATAAACTATCAAATTCAACTCAAGATAGCAACCCAAGAAATGAGGCCAGAAATTTCTGGACTTGCACAAGGTGGGGCTGTCCTAGGGCTGAGGAAAAAGAGAGAGGGGTTTTACAAAAGAAATTTTATGCAAAAAGGCCCCCCACAAGTCAAAAATTGCAAGTTTTAGCTCAAAATTCAATAAATTCGTTTCATATCATAAAAATTTGTTAAAAATCAAAATAAATTACTAAAAATTTATTTTATCACTAGATTATAATTATCATAATTTTAGAGATTAAAATTAGCCCGGAAAAATTTGTATTTATCGCTAATTTAATGTATTTTCTTACCGGCTTAAAATAATATTAAAAAATTGAAAAATTAGGGAAAATTTTTAAACGACCAGAATTTCATAATTAACTCATTAGCTACTAAAAACAAGCAATTACCTATCCATTTTAAGTATAATTAGCCCTAAACTGCAAAATAACAAGAAAGACGGTTTTCGGAAAAATACCGAATTTTCACCGAATTTCAAGAAAACACCAAAACGACTTTTCAAGACGCTACAAATCTTCTCCATCACCATCAATGAGAAAACCATAGTATCTCTCCGGTGGACGAGAAGTCCTACCAGAACTACGGAGTGGCTGAGGTTCATAAGTTTCTGTTGCAACATCAGGTTCAACCAAGTCGTTATTTGTAACTTGTGTCTCTAGAACCTCTTCTAGATCAACCACATTGCCATCAGTATCATTTGGAAAAATCTCATTTTCTAAAAATGTGGCATGTTGAGAAACGAACACCTTTTTTTCCTCTTTGTGGTAGAAAAGATATCCAAACGAATGTTTTGGATATCCCACAAATATACATTTGACCGATTGTGTCTCGAGTTTGTCTGGATTCTGCTTTTTTACAAAAGCCGGACAACCCCAAATCTTAACCCGCTTAAGAGATGGTCTCTTCCCATACCATATCTCATATGGAGTGGTAAACACGGTCTTGGTTGGAACTTTGTTCAACAGAAAAGTTGCAGTCTCCAATGCATGCCCCCAAAAGGAGAGAGGTAACTCAGTATCCCTCATCATGGATCGCACCATATCCAATATGGTGCGATTCCTCCGCTCTGACACACGGTTGTGCTGTGGTGTATAAGGGGGAGTGAGCTGAGAGAGAATCTCATTCTCTTTTAGGAAGTTCGAAAACTCTGTACTAAGATACTCTCCACCTCGATCTGATCGAAGTAATTTGATACCCATTCCTGTTTTTTTTTTTACTTCAAGTTTGTACTCCTTGAATTTCTCGAAAGCTTCAGAGTTATGCTTTAATAATAACACATGACCGAATCTTGAGAAATCATCTGTAAATGTTATGAAGTAAGAAAAACCGGCTCTCGCATGTGTAGACATTGGCCCACATATATCACTATGTATGAGGCTCAAAAGCTCTGTAGCTCTTTCTCCGTGTCTAGTAAACGGAGTTTTGGTCATTTTCCCACTGATACAAGACAGACAAGTCGCATAAGATTTATATTCAAAAGGATTTAAATATCCATATTTATGAAGCGTGTTTAGTCTTGTTTCGTTAATATGACCAAGTCAACAATGCCAAAGAAAAGCTTTATTTATATCTGAAAATTTTCTTTTATTTGTGTGTTGTTTGTTGAAAACTGTGTGTTGATTTAGGACGTATATCCGGTTATTTAGTGTACCATAACCAATCAACTCTTGATTCAGTTTAATGTTCATAACATTGTGTTGTAATACAAAATGATATCTTTCATTGTCTAACAAAGAAACGGATATTATATTACAAAGCATGCTAGGTACATAATAACATGGGTTCAAAACCAATATACAATCCGACGGCAACCCTAGGTGATACTCTCCCACTGAAACTGCATGTACATTGGAACAATTTCCAACTCGGAGATTGTGATCACCGGTCTTCAAAACTCTGCTATTTCTCAACCCCTGCACAGAATTGCAGATATGAGAACCCAAACCGGTATCCAATACCCAGAAAGCAGAGTTTATAGAAAAACAGTTTTCAGTCACGAACACAACTGAAGCAGAAGCATCACCATGCTTCTTTTTCTTGAGATCAAGGTATTCAGTACAGTTCCATTTCTAGTGTCCCGTCTTATTGCAGTGAAAACATTCTCCTTTTCCCGACTTCTCAACCTTGGATTTGTCTCTCCCTTGTGCCTTCTTGATTCCACCTCTCGGTTTGGTGGATTTCTTCTTATTCCTTCACTTGGCCTTGGCTTTTGGGACGGAAGGGGAAGATTGTCCAACAATCAGAGAGGGTGACTTCGCCTTAAGCGTGCTCTCCGCACTTCTCAACATATTGAGAAGTTCGGGAAGTGACTTCTCCATGTTATGCATGTCGAAGTTCACTATGAATGGAGCAAAGGCAGGGGGAAGAGACTGAAGAACAATATCAATATACTGTTTGTTCTCCATTGTCCATCTAAGATCCTCAATCTCTTCAACAAGAGTTATCATCTTCAAAACGTGATCGCCTACTAGTGTGCCAGGAGCCATCCGTATCTGAAACAACTTTGGAGATGCCTCGTATCTCAGGGTCTGAGATTTCTCCCCATACAACTCTTTTGTATGGAGAAAGATGGATTGAACATCCATCTTCTCATGCTGCTTTTGATGTGTATTGTCCATCGATGCAAGCGCGAGACATTTGGCAGTAGTACAATTAATATCTCACGTTTTGCGGATCTCCTTATCCGCAACAGAAGATTTAGGGCCTGGGCTGGGAGGGGCTAACGCGGTGAGGACATATGAAACCTTATCATATGTGAGAGCAATGTTAATGTTCCTTGTTGGCTATAGTGCCCTCAAGGCAATTATTGTAGTCGCAGGCAGGTGATTATGATGATTGAGGGAGAATCTATACTGGTAGAACTGTCTTACTCGAGATTATTGTATGCTATCTAGTTTGTCTTTATCATCACTATTACATGTTGATAGAGCCCATAGAATTCTTTCTTGACTACAAGAATTATGATGGCGATCATATATGTGGGAGCTGGGGGTCTATAGGCAAATCCTTAAATGTCCCTAGTCGTGGGAGTTTCGAGACTCGGCAACGATACTCCAGTGTAGACTAGTGTATATTGATCGAGACCCCGACGAGGGGCGGAGGCCAGGTCTCACAAGCCATTGGTGTTAGTTTGTTCACCTAAGATAGTATACAAGTTCTCATTAGGTTATGAGTACAATGGACGGACTCGCCGGGAACCTGCTAGATGGTATTATACCTATTGTCAGATGGCAGTTCCCTGGTGACATGTGTACAGGTTAGTCTGTCTACCGGAGATCGTCATTTGTCTCGTGTGAGTTCCCACCGCGCTTTGATTACTACCCTACCACGGCTCAATGGAATCATGCAAACAGGTTTTAGTTGGGTACAGTCCCGAGCCACATGGAGGTAGTGAGCAGATTGTCGGGGATTCTTTTCTCCCGGTATTGGGAGTTGATGTCGCGTTGTGCACGGGTGCCCAGAACCAGAAATTCTCGGCCTGGGTGGACGAGAATTACCAATCTAGGATCGATAGTTTCTTAGGTGGTGATGGGTTACATACCGACATGAATTATCGCGTCAGTAAGGGTCTGACTTTATCCACCCTCCTAGACTCGATATGCGATACTCATAGACGAACAGACCGGACTGTATGGATATTGTTACTGTCAGGCTCAGTAGAAATTCAGGATGAGTTTGCTCGTCGGCTTCCTTTTCGCTCAATACCTGGGTAGCCGTTACGTACAGCTGGTGCCGCTGACATGTTTGTTATTAAACCCACTGCCAGCGTATTGAAGAGTCTTTAGAGTCCCACACAGAGGGTTTCCCTGGTTCTGGAGAAATGATGTAGTAGCCGTATTGGATACGTGCAGCGTTCCGATCGATTGATGTACTTTGTACCCGGACTTTCCATCGGACAGTTAATAATACTAGCCGGCTCGGGTTTGAGACGGATTATTAAATCAGGTATTGATTTAATAATTTACGTATATGTATTTCGATACGTATATTCTAGTATTATGTTCTTTGTGTTATTCTATCTCTTAGGGTATTCGTATTTCGGTACGAATGCAGGTATGTATATACAGAAGAATGTAATCCGTATTTTATCCGGAAAACATTCTAGAAGGTGGCTACCTCATTTTTGGATTTGACCATTTTTTAGAAAATGGTAAATGAGATGGAAATTGGAAAATGGGGAGTATGGTGATGACCAAGCTTGCATAGTGTGCACAAATGAATTATTAATTCATTTGTGCATACTATTCAAGTATGGGTGGTTTTTAAAATGAAAGATATTGTTTTTACAAAACGTAGCATGCTTGATTTTCTCTCTCATGAGAGTTTCATTATTTTTGATGATTGGTTTTCTCTTGAGCATGCTTTGTTCTCGTCACCATTTTGTGCTTCACTCCTCTCTTTATTTTCCATAGTTGCCTCCACCTTCATTTTCCACCTCCTCTCAACCCTCTCATGAGTTGAGAAACATGAGAGGAGGTGAGATGAGATAGACCTACACTTACTTCACACACTACATCGTAGGCTTTCTAGATTAGCATCCTAGAAACCTTAGTTGCTTCACTTGCATCCATTATGTGAAGCTAGAGCTATAACTACATCTCTCGTGTGGATCACCTTCGATGGAGGGAGACCGGAGACCAAGCTTGATCAAGGAGCCTTTAGGAGCTTGGGAAGATGGTTGAAGACTGAAGGACACGGATCAACTCGGTATAACCATTCTAACTTCTTTATATTTCTTGCTAGTATAAGGTTTAGGGTAGATTCGGGCATTGGGTCATTGTAGCGCCAGTTTAGAAAAATTTTGTTCCGCATTTGGCTTCGGTTTGATGTCCAGGGCGCTGCCGTAACCCAACATGGTATCAGATCCAACCCTTCAACACTTAGCTAGCTAGTTTAGATGATGTTAAAGTATCGAAACCAAAACAACTCCGAAACAATACCACGAATATTTCAGTTTCTGTCGATTTTTCAAAGTCTTCAAATTTTTTTTAAGCAATTGCAAAAGGCTATTTATGAGACAACTAGAACACCCAACAAAAACGAGCCCCATCCGCCGGATTTGACCCGGCGAGAATTGAAAAAAAACGGGTGTCGCCGGTTTTTTGATGGAGTTGAGACTTGAGTTTTGCAGGATTATCTAGTCTCTGGAATATTGTTGTAGTGGTATTGCTTGTTTTGCCCATTTTGGATATTATGTTATCTTTTGTTCCGGGGCAATTCGGGGTGTTTTGAAGTCGATAATTTAACACTGTTTAAATGTTTACAGTACATGAATTACTATCTGCGACTGTGAATGTCATTAGAGCGGTACAACTCATCTAATTGCTATATGTTCTTTTAGACGGGTTTACGAACGTGACATTCACGTTGATGTTCTGTGTAGTGCTGTGATTATGGTTGGATCGTCGTGGTGGATAGTTTAGGTGCAATGATAGTACGGCTTAGTTTCATTTGTGCATTTGATATTGCTGGGCGAGCGTCCGACATGTGGACTGCCGTCACTGCCTGTTTGTGTATTATTTGTTTGTGGCACGACCGGGTTGAGGTCGATGTCACCGTTGTACATATTATTTTCTTTTCTGTATTAGGATAACCCCGCGGTGGAGTGCACGAATAGCCGGGTTCTAGAGGGCAACGGGCCCGCATCTCATTGCGTTGAGACGGAGGGGGTCTCACTCTAGAATTGGCGGGCTATTCGTCGCACTCGTAGGGGGTATAGGTATGACCCACGGAGGGGCGCTCAAGTTACCGGATTCCCTGAAGTGCCGGGTGGCCCATTCACTTTGATGAAGGGGGTTGCCTCACTTCTGGTTTTGGCGGGTAACTTACCACGCTCGTAGGGGTTTAGGTTTTCATTACACAGGCTATCCACACGACCCGGGGAACGTCGGGTTTCATTTGCGGCTTAAAGGAAACCCGGGGCTCCTAGATTATCCGTTATTCTGTGATGTTTCTGTGATGTTGCTTATATCATGCCTGGGACGAATGTTATATATATATATATTTATTTATATATACTAGTAGATGCTGTATATGTTTTGCACCCGTGCTAGTCCAGTCCCCGCTCTGTCGTTAGTTAAGTAACCTAACGGGTGATGACTGGACCCAGTGGCGAATGCGGATGGCATATACGTACATCATATATTTTCGTTCTTTTCTAGTATGATTAATTGATGGGACTGCGTTGATTCTGATCAATGCAGGGAAAACAAATCTATTTGATGTTGGAACCAAGTTTTTAAAAACTGACATTACAGACGTTTTCTTTTGCTTTGCACAGTGGTATTCGGTTATGAATATCCTGCACCTCATTCGACGATGCAAGGGTCGTGATCCCTTCATCGGGAGTGACCCCTTGGGCAGAAGTTTGCGTCAACGTAATAACTTTACTATAGTCGATTCTTTTGCTTTGCATCGTGGTATTCAGTTTGGAATATCCTGCACCTCATTCTATGAGGAAAAAGCCGAGATCCTTTCACTGGGAGTGACCTCTTTAGCAAAAGTTTGCGCCACTATATATTTGTAAAACCACTCGGGTTCTTTCAATGATATCAAGATCATTACGTTAAAGGTTTTCGCCAAAAACCAGTCGTAGCCCTCCGTCATTTCTTATAAGTACTATTTAGTATTCGTGTTGTGTTTGCCGGCATCCGTCAAGGCATAGTGTACGGTAGCTGAATAATATTTATTTGTAGCATGGATATGCATTAGTTTAGGACAGTCGTGCAGCCTTGTTCGCATCCGTCAAGGGCGAGTACGGGTGGGTCTAAATTAATCAGGACAATGACGGGTAAAACCTGACTTGCTCTTTATGATTTGTTGGCATCCGTCAAGGTGATAAGAAGCTTTGGGTAAAAATCACATCGGGAGTTTCAAACATACAAGAAACTTGTCAGGTATGCGCATACCTTCTGGAGTGTGGTGACTTGAGTGGCTTCCATCAAGTTATCATGCGATGATAGTTGGATCCCGATTCCCACTGATGAGTAGGATTACTCCTCGGGTGATTTTAGATGATCCCGACTGATTCTCCTTTTGGGTTTGGAGGAGAATTCGAGGAAACAGTGGGAGCCATCCTGATTAGATAAAGTGATTAACCATTCTGATCTAGGTTAAAGTGCACGCTGAGTGTTCCATTTTCTCTCTCTCTGGCAGCGACCATGGCCCGACCCTAAACTAAAACTCATGAACCAAGTTAATCGAACCTTCTTAAAACACTTTGGCTTTTGGAATGTAACGGTGTCGCAAAGATCATTGCCATCTCGATATCACCTTTGCATTTCTCTAGAACACCTCGTATCACTACGAATATCCACTCCTATTGGATAAATCTATCGTATAGTTACATACAAACTCGAAGGAAATTGTTCCAGATTCGATGATGGATTCTGGTTCTAGAGAGATTGAATAGAATTATTCAGTTGCCTTTTCTCTTTACCTTCTCTCAGGTTGTGAGGGCTCCTAGGATTAGGAGAGGGTACACCTATTGAGCTTATTGGATATTCTTCCTCCAGACCATAGGCTGGTGCCGAAATGTAGGGAAGGAAGAAAACCAATTGGCCTAAAGGTTGTGTATAGAAGGTAATAAGTAAAGACATATAAAGGGATTAGAAAAACGGCAAAGAAAATTGAGACTGCTATCATTCACGACAAAATCATATATACCCCTGCCACTCCTACATCCACTTTGGATTTCTCCAGAACACTTTGTATCACTACGAACGTCCATAATGCTTGGACATGCAATCGTATAGTTACATACGAACTCGAAGGAATTCGTTCCAGATTCGAGGATGGTTTCCAGTTCAGGAGAAATAGAATAGGATTATTCAGATGTCTTTTCCCATTACATTCTCTCAGGTTGCGAGGGCTCCTGGCATAAGGAGTATACACCTATTATGCTTATTGGATAGACTTCTTCCAAACCATAGGCTGGTGCCGAAGGGTAGGGAAGAAAGAAAACCAATTAGCCTAAAGAAGGTGTATGGAAGGTAATAAGTAAAGACATAATAAAGGGAATGAAGTGAGGGCAAGTAAGTATATGGTTACTGTCATGAATCATGATAGTGGAAGAGGCGTTACTAGGAATACCAGGTTAACCCTTTCGAAACATTTTCATGTTTCAGTCCGACTGTGCGATGTTAATTGAAAACTGTTTTTCCAATTGGAATCTAACTCCAGAGTATGTATTTACCAGTCCAATTTCTCACAACTGTATGGTATTACAAATGGTGAGTAGGAGTAAGATATTGGGAATTGGGTGATTAGATCCTCATTATATCGGAATTCGTTGTAATTGGTGATATTTGAGGAAATCATCTGGTTTTTGCCGGATGGCGAATATTTAGTTTTGAATATTCGTTGTTATGCACCAATTTCAAACTGATATATCTGTACGTTTATTTTATAAAGTGAGATATAACTTTTTGAAATTATGTCTATGACTTTTACCTATATCAGTTGGTGATTAGGTAAGGTGCATTCAACAGCGGTATAATTCTTCTTAACCATAGTACAGTTTTCAACCTACGACGCACAGGTTTTGAGTTATTAAACTTAGTGGACTTATACAAAGTATTGTATGTTGTCCGGTGTCCATTAGGATAAAGCGGTTGGTACTTGTACTATATTCTGTTTACTCATGACTTCTCCAGTTCTAGACAAGTATTTCATTGAAATGCAAGGTCCATATATTGAGAAGTTATAAGTATTAAGAATAAAGTAGAGAACCATTTATTGGAAGTATCAGGATTCTTCGAGGTAGTCGAAAATATAGATACTTGTGTTTGGTATTCCGTTGATAGTAATGGTTTTTGAGAACTTGCTTCTCTTTCAGGTTACTCATATATGGATGCACTCGTTGATGAGTAATGCTGATATGCCTCATTCCATTTGGTTCATATGCACTTGAGACAGCTGCATGATTTTGAATCTGTTTCCAATTAAATTAGTGCTTTTGTTTCTACATTGGATATATATAGAATCAATTTATATCTTAACGATGTTAAGGTTGTAACGTTTTAGAAATCGTTTTGCGAATTTTCCCGTTTTAGGACAAAATTGTCGGTATTTCCCGTTTTAACCCGATTTCGATCAAACGTCCGTATAACCTTGCCGGCACCTAGCTTAGCTAAAATAAAGCTAGTGCGCGAACTTTGGGGGTATTTGGGAGGTTTTGGTTCAGATAGAATTTTTCCCAAATAAAATATTATTTTAAGCGGTATTTTGTGCACGTAAATCGGGAAATTTCTTCTCTTGAGAATAAATTAATTTTTGTCACTAGAATAGTTTGGAAACTTCTTTTTAAATATCTAGATATTTTTGGAGTGCAAAAGGATTTATTTTAAAAAGAAAAGAAAAGGTGAAAAGGTGGCATATAGCATTTATTAGCTTTTATTACTCATTTTCCTAGCAATTTCCTCACACAAAATTCACAAAAATACCTCAAACCTTCCCTTGGCCGAAACCCCTTCCCCATTTCTGTCCAAAACATTTCCCAAGCTCATTTCTTCATTCTTTCTTCAAAATTCTTCAAGAAAAATTCCTAAAATAATCCACAAAATCCTAAAATAAAATAAAACCATCTTTTCCTTCACTAATCCTTCTTGGATCTTCAACAAAGCATGGGTTTTTTGATGCTATGATGAGAGATTAAATTTCATTTTGGTGTTCTTGAGGAGGTATAATTTCTTACCTTAATCCATAATTAATTGTTTTAATCTTAATCTAGCTATTTTAGTTAGCTAATCATGCGTTTAGTTTAGCTTTTAAATCATGATTAATTCATTTAAATTTTGTTTAAGAAATTCATGTTAGGTTAAAGTTTGTTTATGTGATTAATTTTCATTTAAAGTGTTAATTTGCGATTTGGAAAAGAATAACCTAGTAGAAAATGTTAATTTTTGATAATGAGCACTTTGTTTAATTATGCAATTTGCTTACTAGGTTTTTGCTAAAACTTAATTAGCAAGTGTTAAAAATATAGGAATGGTTTATATAGCTTAGTTAAGCTATTATAAGGTGTTTGTAATCGCTAGATATACGTTAGCTTGAAACTAGTGCAAAATATTGCGATAGTTTGCTTACTAGGTTTCGGGGTTTTTCCGACGTGGGTTCGATTGGTCGTTGCGAGGTTATATCTATTGTATTCCTCGTAATTGTTTGTGTTGTGTTGCGCAATCGGGACGATCGGGGTTTAGACTTGGTGTTTTGTTGTTTAGCGACCCAGTTAAGGTTTTTGGCCGATGTCGTGCGCGATAGATGCGCTAAGCGCGCAGTGTAATTTTCCGGGCGTTTTCATCGCGTTTCGTTGTCTTTTCGTCATTATAAGATATTTAGCTTATGTGTTGTATTTGTGAAATTTTAGGTTCGCAAGTAGGGACTTCGGGTGTTGCGGACAAGGGGAAGCAGGTGGTCGGATTTTCATAGCTCGAGACCATCGGTGAGTAGATTTAACATCTACGGGGAAATCGCCCATATGGCGTTATGCGTCGGGGCTGATATGATATGTTAGCTGCATGTTATTGCATATTGGTTAATTTCATATGAATGTCATTGCATAATAGTATCTGTTGTACTTTAGATATAACACATTACTAACGGTTCATATTGCACGAGCACTAAATTGTATGCTACACCCACATCATCAGTAATTGCCATGACACGCACAAACCACCCATGCGTGTTATTGTGTTTGACTTGGATAGCTAAGATACTAACTCTTAATCCATTTCACGTATACCTTACTATAGCTACTTATACATCTTGCATACATATTGACATGTACACCTGCATATTTTCGCTATAGTTGTATGTACCCTAAGTGGTATTGTTTTGATATGTGATATTGAGTTGTTGATCATCGCGTTTATGAAATGCATCATTCATACTGGCTTACATGTAGATACTTTACCCTTGCTACACTTACACGTACACCACATATGATGCTGCACTTGTTTTTCGAAGGATTTTGGGGATCGCAAGATATATTTTAAAGATGGATTCATTTAAAAGAGCGGATTTCCTTTGATATGCTCATATTGTTGTTTTATGTTGCATATAGCAGTTTTCATGGTTTTACGTATTGAGATATGGATTTCATATGATTTATGGATTT
The DNA here is from genome assembly GCA_030015575.1 of Agapanthus africanus. NCBI lineage: Eukaryota > Viridiplantae > Streptophyta > Magnoliopsida > Asparagales > Amaryllidaceae > Agapanthus > Agapanthus africanus. The sequence continues at coordinate 289,243,130 of CM057340.1, forward strand.
GAGAACCGTGGGGGTATTTCAAGAAAACTATGTATTATTTGAAAACCCGATTTCTCTTGATATGATATTTCAGTGCGTCCACCATGTGATTTCTCGGTTCTGAGATTTGACTTGTGATACCCGATTCGAGGAGCGCGAGGAACCGTCTGCGGGTACATGGTGGACCCGGTATGGTACCCCGGGGCGAGTGGTGATTTCGTGGTGTAGACGATAAGCCTGGCGGTGGGACCACTACCTACCGGTGATAGTAATTGGACTCGGCGGTTATCGTGAGGATACCGACCGGAGTGATGTATGACATATCGTCTGGGCCAGTCATGGTGACAGCGCCTGAGTTATGGAGATTAACGTGTCGATGCTAAACACGTGTTTTCATGATGTTTCGGGTGTCGATGTTAGACACTCAGGTTCCATGAGACTTACAGGATGTGAAGGCCGGTCTGAGGATGCGGTGCCTGAGGATTTGGGATTTGATGTGTCAGTGAGGGACACCGGTGTTTTTCCATGCTGATGATTTTGCATGAGAATTTATATTATATCATCCCGCACTCAGGGTTATGTTGATATGCATTGTTTCATGTAGTTGTAGTAACCTGATGATGTACCTTTGCATGACTGTTGCATATTCACTTATCATACTTATGTTATTGGTTTACATGTGAAAGATAGATCGATGTTCGTGCATACTTGCGATTACAGTATGATGTTATTTACTATTCACGAGTTAGCAACTCACCCCCGTTGTGCCACAGTGTTTTGCAGAACATTCCCTCAGAGTAGTCGCGGCACGGCGTCTTATCATCTCTACTTTTACGGATACCGCTACGGTTGGCTGCGAGGCCTTGCTTTTAGGTGGGTTTGCGGTTATCTGTTTGTACATTGTATATCTTTTGTTGGATCTAGTATTCTCCATCTACCACTATGTTGTATATGACTTAGAGACGATTTGTGAGGATTCAGTGTTATATTTTGTGGTGACTTTGGGTACCGTGCTCGTGGGAGACGGTTTTGTTGAAATGTTTTACTTCTTTATGCAGATTTCTTTTATATTTCTTCGCTTCGGCGTCGTATACTTATGTGGTGATTGTCTCTGCCGTTGGGCGTGATTTGCTCCCGTTTGGGATGCTTTTATTATTATTTATGTTGTACCCGTTTTCGGGGCTGGTATTTATAAAGGAGGTGCTGCCGAAATTTTTAAGAACGAAAACTAAACATAAAGATTTTTACTTGAAAATTTCCGAATGTTTAAAACTATGTTTTCTCCGTTGATCCAGTTTTGGGTGGTTTAGATTTCTGGGTTTCGGCTTACTTGAGTTGCGTACGCCTGTAGACGTTACGTAGTTTAAGTGCCGGTTACGGGCCAAATTTTGGGACGTGAGAAAGTTGGTATCAGAGCACTAGGTTTTACCTTTTGGAGTGTAGGATGACCTTGGTATGATGGAGTAGGTAGCTTAAGCAGAGTAACGTAGCGTGTGTATGTTCCGCGGCATACTTACGACACGGTACTCAGCCTAAGTGACCTTAGGACTTATTGATTGAAATTCCTTCCGTGATTGATATACATCTTTGTGATTCGATTCCCGTTTCCTTATCGAATCTTGTTTCAATTTCCAGCCTATATGCCGTCGAAGACTACGAGAGCACAGAGAGCGGCCGCGAGGGCCGAGGTCAGAGTGGACTCGTCTAAGGCGAGGACTGACCAGGGCGGTACGCCTGTTGTACCGGAGCATATTGCTATGATTGGGGCTGGTATGCAGGACCTGCACCAGATTGTGGGGACTTTAGTAGAGGCCATTCGAGCACAGGGGCAGGCTGTTGTTCCACCCGTTGTAGGGACCACGATGGTACTTACAGTTCCAGCAGTCGCAGTTACAGCTCCGGAGGTTATTACCGTGTCACTGACAGAGTTCATGAGGCTGAGGCCTCCGGTGTTTACTGGCACAGATGCTACTGAGGATCCGCAGTCATTTATCGACCGGATGGCCAGGATTTGTCGTTCCCTCCGATGCTCTGACGAGAGGTGGGTGTAGTTCACGAGTTTCCAGCTGGAGGGTCTGGCCCAGAAGTGGTGTGAGTCGTTGGATAGGGGAAGAGCCGCTGGTCTTGCTCCTATAACCTGGGCCGAGTTTCTGACTGTGTTTCTCACCCGTTTTCTTCCACCGAGCGTCAGGGAAGCGTGAGCACACAAATTTGAGTCGTTATGTCAGACTCCGAGGATGACGGTGTATGAGTATTATGTACTTTTTAGTGAGCTGTCGGTGTATGCTCCGTATTTGGTGGCGACTGAGGAGATGAGGGTGAAGAGGTTTATTCGAGGCCTGCTTACCCAGTTGTTCCTAGCCATCAGCATTCAGCATTGCGATACGTATGCGGCAGCTGTGGATGCAGCCCTTTTAGTGGAGGAGCGTTTATCTGAGTCATCGGTTGTTCCGGAATCGAAGAGGACTCGTACGGATGTACCAGCACGGAGACAGAGGTTTGCACGCCGAGGTAGAGTTCCTTCAGACTCGGGGAGTAGCAGAGACGTGGGACGTGGCTAGTTATTTAGTTCTTATTCCCAGGAGGGCCAGCGACCGTCTTATGGATGCTTCGGGTGTGGCAGTCTATATCACCTTGCTCGGGATTGTACCGTTGTGCATCAGAGAGGGCCAACGGTACCCCAGGTTACCTTACCACCTTCTCCGTCTCAGAGAGCGTTGCCTCTTATTCCTGTAGTTGCGCCGCGTTAGACTCCTGCTCAGAGAGGTCGTGGTCACTGTGGTTTTGTGCCGAGAGGACGAGGTGGCAGAGGCAGGGGACAGCCAGTAGCCGGTAGAGGACAGGCTCGGGTTTTTGCCTTGACTCACCAGGACGCTCAGGCGTCCAATGCTGTGGTTTCAGGTACCCTTTCTGTATGCTCCTTTCTTGCACATGTTCTTTTTGATCCGGGGTCTATGCATTCGTATGTTTCTACGAACTTTGTGCCGAGGTTAGGCCGAGAGTCATGTTTGCTTGATCAGCCGGTTGTCGTGACTACTCCTGTGGGAGAGTCGTTTGTTGCGCGACACGTGTTCCGATCGTGTGATGTCCGTTTAGGAGACAGAGATCTGTCCGTCGACTTGATCCTTCTTGAGATGTTGGACTTCGACGTTCTGTTCGGCATGGACTGGCTAGCTACTTTCTATGCATCCGTGGACTGCCGTGAGAAGACAGTTAGATTTTTTTTCCCGGCGAGTCAGTGTTTATGGTGCAGGGGGACCGTGGTGCCGCCCCTCACAGTTTGATTTATGTCTTGTGCGCTAGTCGGCTTTTGAGGAGGGGATGTCGGGGATTCTTGGCTTTCATTCATGATACTGGAGCCACAGTGGAGTCGTTGGACCAGGTTTCTACCGTGCGATAGTTTCCCGATGTCTTTCCCGATGAGTTACCTGAGTTGCCGCCAGAGCGCCATATTGAGTTCTGCATTGATTTGATTCCTGGCACAGAGCCTATTTCTATACCGCCTTATCGGATGGCTCCGGCAGAGCTTAGAGAGCTTAAAGATCAATTGCAAGAGTTGCTCGATTTGGGACTTGTGCGTCCGAGTGTTTCATCGTGGGGAGATCCTTTTCTGTTCGTCAAGAAGAAGGACGACAGTTTGAGGTTGTGTGTGGATTATCGTCAATTGAACCGAGTTACGGTGAGGAATAGGTATCCTTTACCTCGCATTGACGATTTATTTGATCATCTCCAGGGTGCGAAAATTTTTTCTAAGATTGATTTACGTTCGGGTTATCATTAGTTGCGGGTTCGGAATGATGACATTCCGAAAACTTCTTTTCGTACGCGCTATAGGCATTATGAGTTTTGGTGATGTCGTTCGGACTCACCAATGCGCCAGCAGCATTCATGGATCTGATGAACCGGATTTTCAGGCCGTTCCTCGACCAGTTTATTATTGTGTTTATTGATGACATACTGGTGTAATCTTAGGAGTCGTGGGGAGCAAGAGCAGCACTTGAGGATTGCTTTGCAGATATTGAGAGAGCACCAGCAGTATGCTAAATTCTCAAAGTGCGCATTTTGGCTTGATAGTGTTGAATTCCTGGGTTATGTGGTGACTGGTGATGGTATTCTAGTGGACCCGAGGAAGATCGAGGCTGTACAGCTTTGGCCCAGACCTGTGTCGGTGACTGAGGTTCGCAGCCTTTTGGGCTTAGCCGGTTATTATCGCCGTTTTGTACAGGATTTCTCGAGTACCGCTGCACCGCTGACTGGACTGACCAGGAAGGGAGTTCCTTTTCTTTGGGCTGATGCGTGCGAGCAAAGTTTTCAGTAGTTGAAGACTCGGTTGACAACAGCACCAGTTCTATCTTAGCCTTCTGGATCGGGCGGCTACGTTGTTTACTGTGATGTTTCATGAGTGGGGCTCGGTTGTGTACTGATGCAGCATGATAGAGTGATTGCTTATGCTTCTAGGCAGCTGAAGAAGCACGAGAAGAATTACCCCACTCACGATTTTGAGATGGACGCGGTGGTCTTTGCGTTGAAGATTTGGAGACACTACTTGTACGGGGAGTCGTGTCAGATCTTCACGGATCATAAGAGCTTGAAGTATATATTCCAACAGGGGGATCTGAACCTGAGACAGCGCCGATGGATGGAGCTTGTTAAGGATTATGATTGTGAGATCCTTTATCACCTGGGCAAGGCGAATGTGGTAGCTGATGCTTTGAGTCGTAGGCATGGGGGTAGCTTGTCCCAGTTGAGCGCAGTTTAGCGTCAGTCTTCTGCAGTTTGGCAGCTCTTGTATGATGGTAAAGTGCAGTTCGAGTTCACTTCCGCTGGGGGACAGCTTGCTCATGTCCGCGCTTGTCCACTACTATTTGATCGTATCCGTGAGGCACAGCCCAGTGATGCCCGTTTGACTGAGATTCTTGAGCTTGTTCGGCAGGGAAGAGTTTCGGAGTTCATGATTGATGACCAGGGTGTGCTACGATGCGGGACTCGCTTGTGTGTACCAGATGATGATGGGTTGAGATGCGAGATCCTAGAGCAGGCACATCAGTCGGCCTTTAGCATTCATCCAGGTTCCACCAAGATGTACCGTGACTTGAGGGACTTCTACTGGTGGGAAGGGATGAAGCGTGCTATATCGGACGTCGTTTTGAGGTGCCTAACTTGTCAGCAAGTCAAGGCTGAGCATCAGAGACCGGCTGGAGAGTTGCAGCCTTCACCCGTTCCGGAGTGGAAATGGGAGCAGATTTCCATGGACTTCATTGTGGGTCTACCCAGGACCAGTCGAGGGTATGACTCCATTTGGGTTATTGTTGACCGATTGACGAAAGCGGCTCACTTCCTTCCAGTGAAGACCACTTTCGGTTATGCTCAGTATGCTCAGTTGTACATAGATGAGATTGTGTGTGTTGCACGGTGTTCCCACTTGCATAGTATCCGACAGAGGCACCCAGTTTACTAGCCGTCTTTGGCAGAAGCTTCAGGAAGCTTTGGGTACCCGGCTGAGTTTTAGTACCGCTTTTCATCCACAGACCGATGGCCAGTCGGAGCGGACCATACAGACTCTGGAGGATATGCTCCGTGCATGTGTGCTTGATTTTGTTGGCAGTTGGGATCGCCACTTGCCGTTGATTGAGTTCTCCTACAACAACAGCTTTCAGGAGACTATTCAGATGGCACCTTTTGAGGCTTTGTATGGTAGGAAGTGTTGATCGCCAGTCTGTTGGACCGAACTTAGTGAGAGTCTGGTTTTGGGACCCCAGCTAGTTCAGGAGACTACGGAGAAGATCCAGCTGATTCAGGACAGGATGAGAGCAGCCCAGTGCAGGCAGAAGTCTTATGCCGACCGTCGTCGTCGCAGACTTGAGTTCGCAGTGGGGGATCATGTATTCCTGAGGACTTCTCCGATGAAGGGCGTTATGCGATTTGGGAAGAGGGGGAAAATCAGTCCCAGATTTGTTGGTACCTTCGAGATCCTTAAGCGAGTGGGTTCTGTTGCTTATCGTTTGGCGCTCCCTCCTAGTTTTTCGGATGTACACCCCGTTTTCCATGTGTCGATGCTTCGTAGATACCTTCATGATCCTTCTCACATGATTCAACACGAGACCGTTCAGCTTAAGCGCGATCTTTCGTTCACCGAGCATCCGGCAGTTATATTGGATCGGCAGGTGAAGAAACTTCGGTCAAAGGTCTTGCCATCTGTGAAGGTTCTTTGGCGTAGCCCGACTAGTGAGGAGATCACTTAGGAGGCCGAGAGCGAGATGCAGAAGAAATTCCCTCATCTCTTTGAAGGTACGCGTAGTTAAATTTTAATTCGGGGACCGAATTTCTATAAAAGGGGGAGATTGTAACGTTTTAGAAATCGTTTTGCGAATTTTCCTGTTTTAGGGCAAAATTGTCGGTATTTCCCGTTTTAACCCGATTTCGATCAAACGTCCGTATAACCTTGCCGGCACCTAGTTTAGCTAAAATAAAGCTAGTGCACGAACTTTGGGGGTATTTGGGAGGTTTTGGTTCAGATAGAATTTTTCCCAAATAAAATATTATTTTAAGCGGTGTTTTGTGCACGTAAATCGGGAAATTTCTTCTCTTGAGAATAAATTAATTTTTGTCACTAGAATATTTTGGAAACTTCTTTTTAAATATCTAGATATTTTTGGAGTGCAAAAGGATTTATTTTAAAAAGAAAAGAAAAGGTGTAAAGGTGGCATATAGCATTTATTAGCTTTTATTACTCATTTTCCTAGCAATTTCAACACACAAAATTCACAAAAATACCCCCAACCTTCCCTTGGCCGAAACCCCTTCCCCATTTCTGTCCAAAATATTTCCCAAGCTCATTTCTTCATTCTTTCCTCAAAATTCTTCAAGAAAAATTCCTAAAATAATCCACAAAATCCTAAAATAAAATAAAACCATCTTTTCCTTCACTAATTCTTCTTGGATCTTCAACAAAGCATGGTTTTTTTGATGCTATGATGAGGGATTAAATTTCATTTTGGTGTTCTTGAGGAGATATAATTTCTTATCTTAATCCATAATTAATTGTTTTAATCTTAATCTAGCTATTTTAGTTAGCTAATTATGTGTCTAGTTTAGCTTTTAAATCATGATTAATTCATTTATATTTTGTTTAAGAAATTCATGTTAGGGTTAAAGTTTGTTTATGTGATTAATGTTCATTTAAAGTGTTAATTTGTGATTCGGAAAAGATTATCGTAGTAGAAAATGTTAATTTTTTCTAATGAGAACTTTGTTTAATTATGCAATTTGCTTACTAGGTTTTTGCTAAAACTTAATTAGCAAGTGTTAAAAATATAGGAATGGTTTATATAGCTTAGTTAAGCTATTATAAGGTGTTTGTAATCGCTAGATATGCGTTAGCTTGAAACTAGTGCGAAATATTGCGATAGGTTGCTTACTAGGTTTCGGGGTTTTTCCGACGTGGGTTCGATTGGTCGTTGTGAGGTTATATCTATTGTATTCCTCGTAATTGTTTGTGTTGTGTTGCGCGATCGGGACGATCGGGGTCTAGACTTGGTGTTTTGTAGTTTAGTGACCCCAGTTAGGGTTTTTGGCCGATGTCGTGCACGATAGATGCGCTAAGCGCGCAGTGTAATTTTCCGGACGTTTTCATCGCGTTTCGTTGTCTTTTCGTCATTATAGGATATTTAGCTTATGTGTTGTATTTGTTAAATTTTAGGTTCGCAAGCGGGGACTTCGGGTGCTGCGGACAAGGGGAAGCAGGTGGTCGGATTTTCATAGCTCGAGACCATCGGTGAGTAGATTTAACGTCTACGGGGAAATTGCCTGTATGGCGTTATGCGTCGGGGCTGATATGATATGTTAGTTCCATGTTATTGCATATTGGTTAATTTCATATGAATGTCATTGCATAATAGTATCTGTTGTACTTTAGATATAACACATTACTGACGGTTCATGTTGCACGGGCACTAAATTGTATGCTACACCCACATCGTCAGTAATTGCCATGACACGCACAAACCACCTACATACGTGTTATTGTGCTTGACAAGGATAGCTAAGATAGTAACTCTTAATCCATTTCACGTATACCTTACATAGCTACTTGTACATCTTGCATACATATTGACATGTACACCCGCATATTTTCGCTATAGTTGTATATACCCTAAGGGTATTGTTTTGATATGTGATATTGAGTTGTTGATCATTGCGTTTATGAAATGCATCATTCATACTGGCTTACATGTAGATACTTAAACCTTGCTACACTTACACGTACACCACATAGGATGTTGCACTTGTTTTTCGGAGGATTTTGAGGATCGCAAGATATATTTTAAAGATGGATTCATTTAAAAGAGCGGATTTCCTTTGATATGCTCATATTGTTGTTTTATGTTGCATATATCAGTTTTCATGGTTTTACGCATTGAGATATGGATTTCATATGATTTATGGATTTGAGAACCGTGGGGGTATTTCAAGAAAACTATGTATTGTTTGAAAACCCGATTTCTCTTGATATGATATTTCAGTGCGTCCACCATGTGATTTCTCGGTTCTGAGATTTGACTTGTGATACCCGATTCGAGGAGCGGGAGGCACCGTCTGCGTGTACATGGTGGACCCGGTATGGTACCCCAGGGCGAGTGGTGATTTTGTGGTGTAGACGATAAGCCTGGTGGTGGGACCACTACCTACCGGTGATAGTAATTGGACTCGGCGATTATCGTGAGGATACCGACCGGAGTGATGTATGGCATATCGTCAGGGCCAGTCATGGTGACAGCGCCTGAGTTATGGAGATTTACGTGTCGATGCTAGACACGTGTTTTCATGATGTTTCGGGTGTCGATGTTAGACACTCAGGTCCTATGAGACTTATAGGATGTGAGGGTCGATCTGAGAATGCGGTGCCTGAGGATTTGGGATTTGATGTGTCAGTGAGGGACACTGGTGTTTTTCCATGCTGATGATTTTGCATGAGATTTTATATTATATCATCCCACACTCAGGATTATGTTGATATGCATTGCTTCATATAGTTGTAGTACCCTGATGATGTACCTTTACATGATTGTTGCATATTCACTTATCATACTTATGCTATCGGTTTACATGTGATAGATAGATCGCTGTTCGTGCATACGTGCGATTACAGTATGATATTATACTATTCATGAGTTGGCAACTCACCCTCGTTGTGCCACAGTGTTTTGCAGGACTTACCCTCAGAGTAGTCACGGCAGGGCGTCTTATCATCTCTACTTTTACGGATACCGCTACGGTTGGCTGTGAGGCCTTGCTTTTAGGTGGGTTTGCGGTTATCTATTTGTACATTGTATATCTTTCGTTAGATCTAGTATTCTCCATCTACCATTATGTTGTATATGACTTAGAGACGACTTGTGAGAATTCAGTGTTATGTTTTGTGGTGACTTTGGGTGACGTGCTCGTGGGAGCCGATTTTGTTGAAAAGTTTTACTTCTTTATCCAGTGTTCTTTTATATTTCTTTGCTTCGGCGTCGTATACTTGTGTGGAAATTTTCTCCTCCGTTGGGCGTGATTTGCTCCCGTTTGGGATGCTTTTATTATTATCTATGTTGTACCCGTTTTCGGGGCTGGTTTTTACAAAGGAGGTGCTGCCGAAATTTTTAAGAACGAAAACTAAACTTAAAGATTTTTACTTGAAAATTTCCGAATGTTTAAAACTATATTTTCTCCGTTGATCCAGTTTTGGGTGGTTTACATTTCTGGGTTTCGGCTTACTTGAGTTGCATACGCCCGTAGACGTTACGTAGTTTAAGTGCCGGTTACGGGCCAAATTTTGGGTCGTGACAAAGGTATATAGGGAGTTTTCCGGCTGATGCTTAAAACCAGAATCCGGATAAACTCGAGACACGTTTCAGTAATGACAGTTTGTGGGTTATCCCGGGCTTTGACGAGGGTTAACTTTCTACCATCAGGAAGATCAATAGTGATATTGTTTTTGACTCGCCACAGTTTTAGTAAAATGGATTTTTTCATAAAACAAAAGTGAGTGTATGGTAGAACTGGAAGTGATTCCATAACCACAAACTGTAACATTTCAGAAAAAAAAATATAAAATATTATTTTTGGGAATTTTCATAATTAAATAATAAAAATAAGGAATATTTTAATATTTTCGTATAATTAAATACCGATAAATGGGGAAAATTTTGGAAAATTATGGAAATTACTAAAAAGAGGGTGCTTTATATGATTTAAGCAAATTATGAAATTTTATGATTTATTATACACTAATTTTGTGCTAATCGCGATTAAATATCTCTAATCGGGCACTAAACGTGTTCTGTGCACATGACATGCAAAAGTTTTTTTTTACACTTGTTGCATTTCTTATCTTGGAATTTCTTCATAATTCATGCATGGTTGTTTGAATTTAAAGAGAAGAGAAAAGAAAACAAAAGAAAAGAAAAAAGAAAGGAAATCAATAAAATATGAGGTATGGGCAAGTGAGAGAAGAGAGAGTGAGGTGAGGGGTTCATTGACTAGTCTTCATTCTTCATCATCTTCATCCTCATCTTCTCAACTTCAGCCCATGGCAGCACCCTCCTCCACCTCCACTTCAAAACCCCAAAACTTCATCAAAACAACTCCAAAACATCATCCCCACTTCACAAAAAATGTGCTCAAGCTCTCAAGCTACACTTTGGACCAAGAAAGTTTGCATTTTGGCGTTGTAGAGGATTCATGAGTGTCAAATGAGATAATACCTTCACAATTAGTGTAGTATTTCTTTTGCTTAAACCTTTATTCAAGTTTAAATATGATTAAGTGGTGTTTAGTACACTTTGGAAATCCCTAGTGAGGGTTAAGGGTTTCTTTGAGTTGTGATGGTATAGGTTAGTGCTATTGGTGACCTTAAACCCCCCTTAGTGTTTAAAACTTAAACCAAACTCAATTTACAGAAATACGGGAAAGCAGAAACTTCAAATGTCGGATTTTGCGAGAACTTAGGGTGTGCGGGGAAATCTGGGATGACCTGGGATAGATACATGATAAGCAAACAACCCTTGTAGACTTGAATTGACCCTAGGAACCCCCTGTAGCAAGACGAACCCCATGGGAGCACCTAGGGCCGGCGAGCTCGGATTTCATGGGAGAGGGCTCGGCCACTTGGTGGGGGTAGGTGCCCAGGTTGCCTCCATAGCTCATATACACCCTATATATCACCCTAGTGTTGTTTGTGCACATTTTTTTCACCTTAGACAAAATCTGGGACCACTTCCTTGAGTTGCTGTTTTGATTCGAGTTATGGTTTTGCGTATTTTAAATTCTGGATTTTATTATTTTTGTTTTATCTCGATCACTTGACATTTGTACGTCTATATCGAGTGATATCAGGTTGTTTTGCGAGAGCAAACCATAGGTTTTGACCTATGTGAGTTTCATGCGTCGTTTTGGTTTTGAATTGGATTTTAATGCGGCACGATACGTTATGATGTGTAGGTACCCTTGCGAAGACTTTGAGACGATAAGAAAGCGCGTGGCGACATCGGCATCGGCAAGCGAAGGTCAAGATGGGTAGATATATATCTACGGGGGATGTTGGGTGGATGGCGTATAGCACCGCCGCAGTTCGTAGTATAGCTTATATATAGATGGTTATATATGTGTTTTGTGTTACGTGGATGATTATCAAGATGTGATTTTGTGTTCATGGTTAAGTTTTAGGGTAGTTAGAAGTAACTTAGTTTAGCTTCTTAGTCGCGAACCCTAGAGTAATGATTTGCATACACGCACTTGCTACTTATTTACCTGTGTGTATATGGGGATATGTGTGTGTGTGTACACACACACACACATGGGTATGGGACTATGTATATATATATACGTATACCTATACATGGATTAGGAATATAGTACTTGGGATTGGAGATGAGTCGATGAGATTGGGCTTGAGGCCATGAGATCGGTGATATGATGTGGTTCGTGTTATGAGATACGACATGAGATTTTAGCGGGCCTTTGGGCGTGTGTTTTCATACACGCATATATATGTAGATGGTATCAGTTTGTACTAGACTTAGACCAGTATCCCAGTTCATGAGATATGATGATAAGGATACCAGATAAATAATGAGATGAATGTGATGTTGACCCATACCCAGATTTGGGATGCCGTACGATGGATTTACCGTACGAGCTATTTTGATGATAAATCCGCACTCTTGACTCGAGGATGTCATATTATATAAGATATCGTATGGGATACTATTGAGGCTGGATCACCGACTATATATATGTGTGTGTGTGTGTGTGTGTATCGACTCAGATGTTAGGCGGCTTCCTTACCTTTCGATCAGCCTTTTAGTTAGTCCTGTAGTTTACTTGTAAATGGTTGATTAGACTCGAGTCATACCTATTTCAAAACTAACGAATCGTGAGTATTTTAAAGACAGCCCAAGGGATTCTACGGATATTTCAAAGGGCGTACATTTTCTTAAAAACACCGTAGTCCCTATTTTCTAAACACACGATTCGTGTTATTTTAAATGGCAAACCTGTATGACTCATTTTTTATATAAATGCAGATTAGTTATCATTTTGTTTATTATTCAGCTCGCGCATATTATTGCTGTTCGCATCGCATTGCATGCTCATATTGTGTTTTCATATGTTAATATTGAGATCATGCTGTCAGGACACCAGCACCATTACCGATGATGCGTATGTTTCACATACACTTACTTGCCGGCTCACACACATCATCATCGGTAATGCCATGTCACGTACACTTTAGAGAATATTATTTCATTGACATAGCTTGTTAGCTGATAGTTTCGACATGATATTAGTGTACTTGCTTTATATGCCAGTTCAGACATTGCACTTATTACTTGCAAATTCATGCATATTATTATTCACTGTTATGCAGTATTATGGAGTTTTATGCCGATATTTACTGTTTACTTACTATTGATTCTTAGATTTCGGATTTTCATGAGATTCCTGGATTTGGAGGAAAACCGCAAGAATATATATAAACTTTTATCTCTCACTCTCTTTTTAAAATGAAAAGTGCGGTTTTCTCGTGATGTATGAGTCGTCCACCATGATGTTTTCTCGGTTATGAGATGGATTTCGAGACCCGATTCGAGGAGTCGTATGAACCGTCTCGGGTACATGGTGGACCCGGTATGGTACCCCGGGACGAAAGTGATTTCATGGAGGATGATGAGCCCGGCAGGGGCAGACTGCCTACCGGTGATTGTTTGGCGCGTCGGATATCCAGAGGATACCGTTCGTGGTCGTGCGAGTTATGATACGGGCCGATCCAGACTGACGGAGCCCGAGGAATTGAGAAATTGAGATATTGAGATTTGAGACACTGAGATTTTGAGATTTGATGATACAGGCCAGTCCGGGTAGCCGTAGCCTGAGATATTAAGATATTGGGATTTATGTTTTGTGTCGATGCTTGACACGAATTTCTCTGTTGATTTCATTGATGATACTCGATTTATATACATTCAGAAATCTCATTAAATAAAGAAAACATACATTACATTCATACCTCATACATATGATACCATGTTACCTAAGGCACTGACACAAGCACACGGGATTACACTATGTTTAGATGTTTACCCTTGCCACCTTTTCATGCTTCAGACTTTATCTTTTTTGAGGTTATATTTATATTGATCGTATTGACCTAGGATTGTGTCATACATACGATTTCTGATCGGTGATATTTTCTACTCACGAGTTGCCAACTCACCGCCGTTGTGCCATGGTTTCTTGCAGGTTTTGTCGTACAAGTTTCGTTACGGCTTTGTTGGCACACTGCTTCCATTACGGGTGATTTGCTTTGGTAGGTGGGTTCGCTTGCTTCGTGACCACCATTGTACTTATTTTATTCAGTTGTATCTAGAAACTCCATCAACCAGACTTGTATATTTATTTCAGACTTAGCAGAACAGTGATGTTTATTCTTTCGACCTTAGAGTCGCGCGTTGTATTATTATGGATTTCATGCTATTTTGAGTTTCATTTTGTGTTTTGATCCTCGCCCTTCGGCGTTGTATATTATATTGTTTACGTGGTTGTGCCCGTCAATTGACGAAGAGCTAGCTCCTGCTTGGGGATGCCTTTTATCATTCATGTATATATTTATCATGTTGTACCCCGTTCGGGGCCAGTATTTACAAAGGAAACTCTGCCGAAATTTTCAGAAAAGACTTGTGATTTTAAAATGCATATTCGGCTTATGTTCATAATTCATTTCTTCAAAATGGTTTTAGATTTCTGGGCTTTTGGCTTACTTGAATTAGATGGGGTCCTATAGACTTCAAAAGATTCAAGAGCCAGTCACGTGCTATTTCGTGTCGTGACACAAACGATCACTCAAGATTTAATAGAACCTGAGGATTCAATTGGGTTTGACATTCCATTAGCCACTCCGCAGATTTGGTAGGTAACCTCAGGCACCCGAGAGGTACTTCGGTCTTCTTAGAGACGGTGACAATGAGGTTCTTGTTTACCCAGACTTGCCATTGCTGCTGTTCTAGACTATAAAACTCGGCAGGAGGATGAGTATAGCGTCGTTCTAAGCTAGTTTTAGAAGTGCACGTGTATATGACTCTGCTAGAGGGTTGTTGTAGTCAGTGGGAGCAGCAGAAGCATAGTGGTCAACTAGTTTATGTCTATTTATAGGCTAAACCAGGTATAGCGGAAATAGATCATCTATTTTTGATGTGACAGTCATAGGCTTTGACTTCATCAGAATAGGAGATGGATCTGGTAAGAAGGTAGTAGGGTGTGATGTCCTGGTATTTGGGATGACATGCACTTTATAGGAAGTGAAATTCCTATACTACGATCGGTTATACTGTGGTTGTCACACAGTCGTTTCTCCACATAGGACATGGATATAATATCAAGGTTTCTGGTTACTAGATCTATGGTTTTAGATCTAGATTTGGGAAGTGTCCCAATTTGGGTACGTGACACTATTTTAAAGTGTTTTAGAATAGATGATTCCTGGCATGGTGGTGTACCTGCAGGTGTTGGAGTCACCCTCTCTAAAGGTGTCTTACAGACTAAAGGGGAGAGCGATCTGCATGATTAGCATATCACTTGTTTAGGCAATTGAGTTAATCATGAAATGTCAAGTACCACACCAGATGTTATTTTTGCACTAGCTGCAATAAACATATATTAATCCAATCCTGAAGAAATGTAGGGAAGTAGTTTATGAACATAAATGGATATTCTAGGGATATGGTAACGGCGGCCTCCTTCAGGAGACGGTTATCATTTCAGGCTTCCAAGGTGACTTGGATGACAGAGTGGCTGTCTGAGTTATAGTTTTTCCCTCTTCTAAGGGACAGTATGTTGGACAGATGGTCCAAGAGGATACTGAGGAAGGCATGGCGCAGGATACTGATTAAATTCAGTGGATGATACATTCTAAGAAGTTTGCTGGATTTGGAGTTCATTTATGAACTGGGTCCCATCAGATATCCAGACAAATTCAAAGACAAGGTATTGCTCATTTCGGGAGATGGTTATTCTCCGTGAAGTTGAGATATAGAGAGATAAAAATAGAAACACTAGTGTGGATCTACTCACTGAGGCTATTTCTCGAACACAATAGTTTCACAAACGAGCTTTGTGAAACTACTTAGTAGAAAAGTTGGGTATTTGGTATCACACGAGCTGTAAGTATGTGACACCGCAACAATTGGTCTTAAGTGCAAGTGGGAGATTGTTGGTTATAGTGCCCTCAAGGCAATTATCATAGTCGCAGGCAGGTGATTATGATGATTGAGGGAGAATCTATACCGGTAGAACTGTCTTACTCGATATGATAGTATGCTATCTGGTTTGTCTTTATCATCACTATTACTTGTTGATAGAGACCATAGGATTCTTTCTTGACTACCAGCATTATGATGGTGATCATATATGTGGGAGCTGGGGGTCTATATGCAAATCCTTAAATGTCCCTAGTCGTGGGAGTTTCGAGACTGGGAAACGATACTCCAGTGTAGACTAGTGTATACTGATCGAGACCCCGACGAGGGGCGGTGGCCAAGTCTCACAAGCCATTGGTGTTAGTTTGTTCACCTAAGATAGTATACAGGTGCTCATTAAGTTATGAGTATACCGGACGGAATCGCCGGGAACCTGCTAGATGGTATTATACCTATTGTTAGATGGCAGTTCCCTGGTGACATGTGTATAGGTTAGTCTGTCAACCTGAGAATGTCATTTGTCTCGTGTGAGTTCCTACTGTGCTTTGATTACTACCCTACAACGGCTCAAAGGAGTCGTGCAAACAGTTTTTAGTTGGGTACAGTCCTGAGCCACATGGAGACAGTGAGCGGATCGTCGGGGATTCGTCCCTCCCGGTATAGGGGGTTGATGTCGCGTTGTGCACGGGTTGCCATCACCAGAAATTCTCGGCCGGGGTGGACGAGAATTACCCATCTTGGATCGATAGTTTCTTAGGTGGTGATGGGTTACATACCGACACGAATTATCGCGTCGGTAGTGGTCTGACTTTATCCACCCCCCTAGACTTGATATATGATACTCATAGATGAACAGACCGGACTGTACGGATATTGTCACCGTCAGGCTTAGTAGAAGTTCAGGATGAGTTTGCTCATCGGCATCCTTTTCGCTCAATACCTGGGTAGCTGTTACGTACAGCTAGTGCCGCTGATGTTCTTGTGGTTAAACCCACTGCCTGAGTATTGACAAGTCTTTAGAGTCCCACACATAGGGTTTCCCTGGTTATGGCGAAATGATGTAGTAGCCGTATTGAATACGTGCAAGGTTCCGATCGATTGATGTACTTTGTACCCGGACTTTCCATCGGAAAGTTAATAATACTAGCCGTATCGGGTTTGAGTCGGATTATTAAATAAGGTATTGATTTAATAATCTACGTATATGTATTTCGATACGTATATTCTAGTATTATGTTCTTTGTGTTATTCTATCTCTTAGGGTATTCGTATTTCGGTACGAATGCATGTATGTATATACAGTAGAATGTAATCCGTATTTTATCCGGAAAACATTCTAGAAGGTGGCCACCTCATTTTTTGATTTGACCATTTCTTAGAAAATGGTAAATGAGGTGGAAATTGGAAAATGGGGAGTATGGTGTTGACCATGCTTGCATAGTGTGCACAAATGAATTATTAATTCATTTGTGCATACTATTCAAGTATTGGTGGTTTTTTAAAATGAAAGATATTATTTTTACAAAACCTAGCTTGCTTGATTTTCTCTCTCATTAGAGCTTCATTATTTTTGATGGTTGGTTTTCTATTCAGCATGCTTTGTTCTCTTCACCATTTTGTGCTTCACTCCTCTCTTGATTTTCCATGGTTGCCTCCACCTTCATTCTCCACCTCCTCTCGACCCTCTCATGAGTTCAGAAACATTGGAGGAGGTGAGATGTGATAGACCAACACTTAGTTCACACATTACATCCTAGGCTTTCTCGATTAGCATCCTAGAAACCTTAGTTTCTTCACTTGCATCCATTATGTGAAGCTAGAGCTATAACTACATCCCTCGGGTGGATCACCTTCGATGGAGGGAGACCGGCGACCAAGCTTGATCAAGGAGCCTCTAGGAGCTTGGAAAGATGGTTGAAGACCGAAGGACACGGATCAACTCGGTATAACCATTTTAACTTCTTATATTGCTTGCTAGTATAGGGTTTAGGGTAGATAAGGGAATCGGGTCATGGTAGCGTCAGTTGAGAAAATTTTTGTTCCGCATTTGACCACGGTTTGATGGCCGGGGTCCTCAGCCAATCTTTATAGTTCGGTCCGTTTAGCTTATTTTTCTCTAATAAAAGCTTAAGTCCGGTCATGGTTATCTGCTATTAGGAGAGAGAAAAGAATACACTAAGCGAAAGCTCTTGCAAAGATTAGATTGGTTAATTATGTTATCTAATCGTTGTCTCCCACTGCTTTTATAAAATTTCACTTCAAATGTAAAAAAGAAAATTAGCCAGGATTAATTGCATTCTACAACTTCGCTAACCGTTCATCCAAGTTAGTGCCGGTATTTTGAGGGAGGTTCCCCGTGCTATCGCACGGACCTAATTAAAATAAACCTCATTTTCCCAGAGGTGTAGCCCCATTGACACCTTTCTAGACACCTAATGGGTTAGCTAATTGTAAAGTGAAAAACACTCCCTAGAGAAACTCTTGCTCATAGTGGGATCGGGATCCAACTATCACATAGAAGGTATGCAATCTCATTGCAAATTTCAACTCTTGAAACTCCCGATATGGTTTTTACCCCTAGCACTCATGACCTTAGCTATAGTCAACATATCATAAGCACTAGTCAAGTTCTACCCGTCATTTCATGATTAATTACACCCACCCACATGACCCTTGGCTATGGTCAACATAATCATGTGACTGTCTTAATTAATCGCATCATATGCTGTGTAGGAAGACATCACTTAGCTATCTTACACTACGCCTTGGCTATAGTCAACATACGTAGCACGAATACTAAGTACTCTACTTCCTAAAATTACGGAGGGCTGCAAATAGTTTTTAAGAAAACCATTAACGATTTGAACTTGATATCGTTATAGAATCTAATGGTTTTAAAAGGATTGTCTTAAGCTCCGCACTTTGAAAACTTGCTTTTTCACAAAAAGCCGAGTAGGTTTCAAATCCGATTCTACAACATCTTTTTGTGTTCCTTTTTCTTTACATTAATCTCATTAATGTAGTCCCATCATTTAAGTCTTTAAGCCATCACAGAAAAGAAACGAAAATAGAACGTACGCTTTTTCCATCCGCATTCGCCAGAATGTCCCGTTATGTACCGTTAGGTTACTTAACTAGGCATAGCGGGGCGGGACTAGCGTGGATGCAAAACATAAGCAACGTTTATTAATATATATAATACACCATTCGTCTCATCATATAAAGTGATCACATCACAGAATATCAACAGCAGAAGCACATATATGAAAATATAGGATATTCTAAGAGGTCCGTATTTTGTATTTAGCCCATAATAGAAAATATGGATTTCACGGTCACGATGAATAGACAAGCCCACACCCCAAGACCCCTACGAGAGCGGCAAATGACCCTACCAATTCTAGAGTTAGGAGACCCGGTCTCGACTTCTCGAGATGGCCTCCCACTGAACCCTAGAACCCGGTCACTTGTGCTCCCCTCCTTGGGTCTATCCTAATGCGGAAAAGTAAATAATATACAACAATGGTGACATCATCCTCAACTCGGAAGTGCCCCAATAAAAGAATATTACATACAATGAATTTTACATGAATGAAAATAAAAACTCTCATCTCACATAAAACCTCCGGCCATTCAATCACGACGATCCTGTACATCATATCTCAACAACACATAACATCACATGTCATCAACGTAAGTAAGTATGCGTACCTCAATTGTCGTTGATGTATAGCAACGAAACCGGCGATACACCATATACTACACTTACGGTCGCAGAAAAGAAATAGAAAAACTACAACAATTGGAATCATCACTTTCACAAATATTTAAGCGATGTTAAACGTTTCGATCGAATCAACAAAAACCCACAAATTACCCCGAGAGCCCAACACTTGAGCAAAGTTAAAATACCCAAAACTTTCCACAGTGCCTATGAACCAACAGTAGAAGGGTCAACCCTTGCCTCACCTATGGCGCCACGGAACTACGACAAACCATAGGGTTTGACTGCGGTTCTATGGTCATAGAATCGAGTTAGGGTTTCGTTCTTCTAGTGGGTCCATAGGGTTACTTGCATGATCTTCCGAATATGTTTAACTTGGAAAATTCCAACACTTGGAAAATTTCCAGCAAGAGTATTGAGGTGGTGTGTGATGTTCGTTTGAACTGTTAAACGTCGTCCAGGTTACCAAAAACAATTTTAAAATTACGACTACGAAATACTCCGAATTAGTCCCTAAACAAAATTAACATCACATGAAATTTTGGGCTAAACAAACAATACCTGAAACCCTCAAATTTACAGACCAGAGCACCAAAGGAAAACAAGGCGGAAAGGAAGGGGTAGGGCCATCCAGGCCGGATATTATGGGCATCTCACCGGGTGAAAACCGGTGGAATGGCTTCGTTTTTCTTTAGTGTTCTCAGTACATCACATGCAAGCTTCTGCAGCTGCTTAAAAATTTTTAGGAATTCATTTAAAAATTGATAGAAAGCAAAATTTAGGGTTTCGGTTTATCGAACTTTAAGAGTTGTTTCGGTTTCGTAATATTTTTAACATCGTCTAAGTTTCTAGTTTGGCTCTGAAACCACTGTAGGGATTCTCTAGCACCATGCCTAGGGTTTAGGTTGCATCAAACATGTTATAACAAAAATTTAAGGGTGCTAAACAATACCGACCATGAATCGAACTAGAAATTTAGGGTAACAAAGAACTAGTATCACATACTATTAAGTGTTTAACACAAAGAATTGAGAAATACAACCTTTGTAGACCTCCTTCCTTGACTCCTTGGATCAACTAGGGTTTGAACCGGTTCGTTTGAATCCTTCCAAGTCCACGACGATCTACCACGGAGTCCATTTGCTCAAGCTCCTAGCTTCACTTGATCTTTTGAAGAAGTGGAGCAACCAACCTACACTAGTGGGATAGACTAATATAGATTGGTGATGTGGGTTGTAATCTCACTTAAAAACCATTCCTTTTTTTTCCTTCACTCACTTGAAAAAGGGTAGAGAGCAAGAAGGAGGAAGAAGAAGGAGATAGCTAAGCTTGAGCTCTGTTTTGTGGTAATTCTCAAGAATAATGAGAAAAGAAAATATAAATATGAGAGTCACACTCACACACAACCATGGTCAATAAATATCTAGATATTTTTGTCACGACCCGAAATTTAGCTCGTGACCGGCACTTAAATCACGCAACGTCTAAAGGCGCAACGTAAGCTATGTAAGACGAAATCCAACAATCTAAACCTTTTTTAGAAAATAGAAGAGGTGAAGTTTTGAAATAAAGGTATGATGAAATCAAAAGTTTTCTTAATGCATAAATAAAGGAACATGAAAAATGCAAGTGGATTTACTAGTTGAAAAACATGTTTCGTCTTTTAAAAATTTGTACAGCACCTCCTTTGTATATTTTGATCCAAAACCACATTGCTGACAACTCGAGCCGTAGCTCACTCTGCCCGTGCAATCGCGGCAGCAAAACCACAACCAGTATCGATGAAGATAGATCATAGGAAGGAATATGACACAATGCAAGGAAATGTACAACCTAAGGTTTCTTAAGCGGAGTGGCGTGTCGTAAGTATGCCGCGGAACATACCAACGGTACGTCACTCTACTTTAGTCACCTATTCCATCAACCAAGGGTCATCCTACGTGAAGAAAGTTCGGGTCTAATACCCCCTCGACCAAGTCTAAGTTCCGTAAGGTCAAGCCTAAGTTCCGTATATAAGTAACGCCCTAGGCTCCACATAGTCAAACTTAGACTCGAACCAAGGTCAACCTAGCGCTCTGATACCAACTTTGTCACGACCCGAAAGAGCACGTGACTGGCCCTCGAACCATATGAAGTCTATAGGACTCCATCTGATCCAAGTAAGCCAAAAGCCCAGAAATCTAAAACCATTTAAGGAGTAAATAGGGAAAATTAGTTTTAAGAGGTAAAGAAAACATGTTTGAAAATCAAGTTTTTAAATAACTAAGCCGAATATGAATTTTTTTAAAATGTGTAATTTTTCCTGAAAATTTCGGCAGAGTTTCCTTTGTAAAAACTGGCCCCGAACGGGGTACAACAAGAATAATATATATGACATGATAAAAGGCATCCCCAAGCGGGAGCTAGCTCTTCGTCAATCGACGGTCACAACCACGCAAGCAATAATAATATACAACGCCAAGGGGCGAGGATCAAAACTGAAAAGAAACTCAAAAACAGCCAGAAAACCGCAATACTATAAGCGCGACTCTAAGGTCGAAACAATACAACACTGATTTCTAAGTCTGAAACAAACTACAAGTTTTGGTTGATGGACAATTCTAGATACAATAAAAATACATGAACAATGGCGGTTCTGATACAAAGAACACACCTAACCAAGCAAGTCACCCATAGGAAGCAGTGTGCCAGAAATGCCGCTATGGAATCTGTACGGCAAAAACCTGCAAGAACTGGGGCACAACGGGGGTGAGTTGCCAACTCGTGAATAGAAAATATCTACAAGCAGAGATCGAATGCATGACCTATCCTAGGTCAATACGATCAGATAATAAATAAACCTCAATATGAATAAAGCTGAAGCATGCTAAACTGGCAATGTAATCTCTATACATGAGTGTAGTGCCAAGTGCTCGTGCTAGTGCCTCAGGTAATAGCATGTCATGAATATGAGGTATAACCAATGTAATCAAATCTGCACACTCGTGGATCCCGTCCACTCGTCACCCACTGACAATAACTACCATGCATGTAAATATCATGAATCATGTGCATGGGATATAATATGAGGATATAACCACCCATGTCCCTCGCGACACATCAAAATCATGGAACCAGGACGCCCAGCATTGACACCCGAAAACATCATGAAAACTGTGCCCAGCATCGGCACGTAAATCCTCATATATCGGGCTCCGTCAGTCCGGATCGGCCCGCGGACTCTGTCTGCGGTATCAGCCCTCGGCCCCGGCAGTATGCCCAAAACATCTATCGACTCTGGTCGGTATCCTCCGGATAACCGCCAGGTCCAACCAATCACCGGTAGGTACTCGCCCGCCTCCAGGCTCAATCGGCAAAGCTCATCGATCATCTTGCCGAGGGGAACCATACCGGGTCCACCATGTACCCGCAATCGGCTCATCCACGCCTCGATTTGGGTTACACATATCGCTCTCAGCACCGAGAAAACACATGGTGGACGCACTGAAATATCATATCAAGGGTAACCGGGTTTTTAAAGAAATGACATATTCTCTTTTGAAATACCCTCGGTTCCCAAATCCAGAAATATCATAGAAACAACATATCTCAATGCGTACAGTCAAAGCATGATGTATGCGGCATGTAACAGTAATGCAAGCATATCAGTAAGTCATGCAACATGGAATAATAATGTGCACATGTCGAGGGAGACCGCTCTTTTAAAAGGAATCTGTTTTTAAAGAGTATCTTGCGGTTCCCAAATCCCCAATCAAGCTAGAATCATCTATATATGTGTACAGGTATAAGTGTACAATATGCCATGCCAGAATCATATCATGAATGCAATAGTACTATAGTGTAGTGACATGGCAATTATCGATGATGAGTGTGTGAGCCGGCAACAAGTGTACGTGGAACATATACATCATCGATAATGGTGCTGGTGTCCTAGCAGCATGACTGAATGTCACAACAATACAAGCGATGCAATGCAAATAGCAGGAATATGTGGAAACAAATGATCAACGCAAAAGTACAGAACCTGCCCCAATAGATATGTCATGCAACCTTGCCTTTTGAAATAAGACGAATCAGGGCTTTTGGTAAAGTAAGGGCTACGGTGTTTTAAGAAAAGATGCATCATTTGAAAATATCCGTATAACCCTTCTGCTTATCTTTAAAATATCCCCGATTCGTTAGTTTTGAAATAGGTATGACTCGGTCTAGTCTAATGTCCACTAAATAATCTAGACAGGAGGGGTATGAAACCACCTAATCTGAGTCAATATATAAATATAGATATGATAGTCGGTGATCTCGCCTCAATAACATATCGTATGATATCCTCGAGTCATGAGTGCGGATCTATCATCAATATCGGCTCGTACGGTAAATCGTCGTACGGCATCCCAATAGCTGGGTAGGGGTCAATATCACACTATCTCATCACATATCAGGTATCACTTATCATCAGATCACACAATCTGGGATACTACTGTAATTCTAGTACAAATCGACACCATCTATAAAATATGAATGCGGGTAAAGCACATGTCCAAAGGCCCGCTAAAACTATCATATCGCACCTCAAAGGCAAACTATGTCACATCGCCGATCTCACGGCCTCACATCAAGTCTCATCTCAAACCACGTATCATCCTCCAATCCCGTATATAAACACATAGTCCCATACCCATGTGTAGATATACGCACCATCATATGCACTCTAATAAATGAAAGAATGAATGCAAGTATGTGTGTAAATGTATGTGTGAGTGCAACCACTACTCTAGGGTTCGCACTATACTAAACCAATATATTCTTATCATCAAAATATCATTATTACCATCAATAACCCTAAACAACACATAATAAATATTCGTGTGTATACGTATTCGTATACATCACCACGGACTGCGGGGGTGCTATACGCCATCCACCCGACTTCTCCCCGTAGATATAAATCTACTCACCTTGCTTCTCGTGTGCCAAAGCCGATGTCGCTATCTTCACCTTCTTTGCCTCAACATCACGCGGGGTACCTACAAGTATATCACAATGCTAAAGCACATGAAAATCATATTGGAAACCAAAATGGCACACGCTACCCGCATAGGTAAAAACCCATCGACCCGCATGTAAACACAATCAAAATCCACTTGTCGTTGACGTCCAAACGCCACCCGACAGGAATGAATCACCAAATACCAAAATCCATGCTAAAACAAGTCCCAAATTATACACCAACATAGGAAAATCAACCCAGATTTCACCCTAGATGGAATCAGTCAAAACTAGACATACTCAGGGTCAAAACTAGAGGAAATGGGGGCATGCACAGAAAACGAGGCAATTCCTTAAAATACCTTATTTTAGAATTTTCCATAATTTTCCCCCATTTATCTGTATTTAATTATACCAGAATATTAAAATATTCATTAAAATAATATTAAATTATAAAATTTCCCAAAAATCATATTTTATTATTTTGAAGACGTTACAGCAACATATCAGACGAAGAGACCAGACTATACGGTAAGTGTTACTGATTGAAAGAGTTTTAGTTACCGCAATCAAGACGGTGTCGCTTTGCAGCTAGCCGGTTGAGCACGGGTCGTTTCGCAGGGAGATTGTGCATTTTATGTTCTTGTTTTGACGAGTTAATGCGCGTGGGCGGAAAAGTTCTTTATCTAACCTATGTGTATATGCAAGTATAAAGTTGTTAGGAAAAGATACGATGGTGTAAGCTAAGGAAATCCGCACTAAAACCTTTGAGCCGAACTTAACGATTGAAGCTAGAGCAATCGGCAACAACGTGGATTAGGATATTTAAGCACGGTATTCATGGAATCCGGCTTATTAACCCTTGTCATTCCGTTCTCGTCTCTTTCTTTCGCCTTCGGCCAATCCGAACGTAACCGGTCGCTGTTAGGAATCATCGTTACCTTGGTAGGGTAGGGTGCCTAACTGTAACAATCCCAAATTTCCTATACAAACTTTTTCAAAATAATTTTTCAAAAATCCATAAAGGGGTATTTATTGCCTGAGCACAAGACTTAAGTAATTAATTAGCAATTTAATTACAAGAAGGAGCTTGTGGCTCATTAGTAATACCTTGCACTGCTGAACCAAGCTACCAGAGTTCAAATCCTATGCCCCACATTATTTTTAATATTTATTTTGTTTTAAATTTTATAGAAGCCCAACAGTCAACACTTGATAACTCCAAAATTTCCCATTACCCATGAAAAACTAAATGCACCAGAGCCTATCCTAGGAGACCCCCACCAACCCATGCCACGACTCGGCCTGACTCGGTCTGGCGCCGCCGGCCGGACCCGGCCGGAAGGCCGAGTCTCCTGAATGGAAATTGTGCCTTTTCCACTTCCTTACACCCCTGCATACTTTAAATATTGAGATCTTTTCCAGAGAGCCCATTAACACTCATTTACTCCATTTTTAATACTTTTTTCTTCATTTTAACATTTTTTTAAATTAAAACTCTTCATCTACCCTAACCCTAGCCTAACCATATAAATACACCCTACACTCTACCCTCTCACCCTAAAACTCTGAGCTAACTCTCTAAAATTCTCAAGAAATTTTGTGTACTTTGAAAACGAGCACGAAGCAAAGCTACGGCGAAATTCCCGGCGAACTTCCTGCGATCGTTCTAGGAACTCTCGGCGACGAATCGACGCACCGCAGATTTCTCTTCTTCCATCTCACTCTCGTTGTTGTCCATAACCCGTAAGTCCCCATTTCTATCTTCCTTTTTCTTTCTAAAAATATGGATTTACGAAACCCAACGGAATCGCAACAAATCCGATTTCCGATTCGGTTTTCTTATGAAACTTCACTTCTCGTTAATACAATTATGTTTAAACTCCCTTATGTTGACTACTAAACACTAATCAATCAAATTGATCAAGTTTCATTTCATAAAATGATGGCTATTTCACTTTATCATATTTTTCATTTAAATACCACATTGTTTCAATTATACATTTAACTTCATTAAACTTGCTATACATTTAAGTAGACCACGAGGTAATGACTTACCTCTTCACACACTCATATGCAACATAACACGATACCCTCGAGAACATTGAATACGGGAAAACAAACATTTTCATTTAAATACCTTTTACTTAATAAAACCATTTCTAAAAGATTTAGTATTGATACATCTTTACAAATAAATAACCTTTGAGCTAATAAAAAATATCTAGACTCAGCCTATTAAGGACCATCACACTCATTAGGACAGAGGAAGGTTGTGGACATTCAGTCGTTTATCTAATTCTGACTTTGTGGTGCCTAGGCAAGACAAGTGAGAAAGATAACTTTAAAAGGCTCGTCTCACGGTGATTCGTGAGCGGATCCCTCCTTTCTTCACTTATACTTACATGGCCACAATTGGCGGTGAATAGGCGATTTGAGGGATATCTCACAACTTGTCGCTTTGGACCAGTTTGGAGCAGTCTAGTTGACTTAGGAGACCCTAGAACACAGAATACGGGAAATCGACATCTTTACAAATAAATACCATAATTAATAAAACCGTTTTCTTTAATGATTAGTTTTTATACAAATCTTTGCAAAGAGCCGCTACAACCCAATTAGGGAATCCGTTTGGGATGGTGCAGATTATCGCACATCCTCGGGCTTAGTAATGCGTGATTCAGACCTCCGCAAGGAGCATTCGGTCTCGAAAGATTTAAAATACGACATCTTAAGAAAACAAGATTTCTACAATATTATAGATATATACAAAAATTATTTTCATGTAAATATATGTATATGTAACATAAACATATCTATTTTTGAAGTGTTATAAATATTCCACCTTTCTACAATATCATAAGAATCAATACTTTTCTAATTGTCTGACTCAGAGTGAGTCTCATTATAATCTGATTTGAATATGATTCAAGTAAATTTACAATCTACAAACTACAATATTACAATTCAACATGAATCCATGAATCCATTATTCCAAATATTCAATCTACTACTTGACTGAACCGAACCATGGATATACATTTCATTTACATGATCATCAAGTTTACATGATTCTCCAGTTACATACATGATTCTACAGTTACATCCGTTTACTGATATCATGGTTTCGGTCAGTCATCCAATTACACAAACTATACAGTTTACAATACAAGACAATACAATACAACAATACAATCAAGATAACACTACGGGATTTAAGGGGTAGACTGATACGGAATATGTTAAAGGTGGCACGAGGTGGTCACTTAAGATGTATTTACATCCATGCCGTTGATCCGTGGTATTATCGACGGAGCCTTGTACTACGGGTTACCAAAGACCCTGGTGTAAGTGGGACTCCTCTTGTATACACTGGCATCTTCTGTACCAAGCTACAAACAACAGCGTTAACACAATATTATAACAATATAATACAACTTTAAAAGCTACATTCTCATTCTGTCTATTCTATTCTTCCTTATCTTTGGGACTTACCGAGCGATCTGTTCGCTGACGACATTCTCTTTCTTTCTTCTTTGAATGTCGTCAGGTGATCTAGACACGTCAGAGATCGAGCCCACTGCTGAAGACTTGTACCATTTCAGTGAAGACCCCGAGCTCTAGTTCATTGTACACTTTCCATTCAGTACTTTTCAATTCTGTTATGCCATTGTTTAGGCATTGCTTTATTTCAGTTGTATTTACATTCCATGCATTGTACAGAAAGAATGTTAATAAATAAAGTTGTTGTTCAGTTTATATCTCTTGTCTCTTGTGCTTTACTTTTATATTGCTTAGATACGCTTAGCATATTTACTTCAGAGTAAATACGCAGCGGGCCAGTCCTGTCCCCTTCGCCGTATACCGGGAAGCTGGGCGTGACAGGTTTTGTTGTTGGCCCATGCAGGTCAGAGCTGTATGAAATCCTATCATGCAGTTCTGTTCTGCGTGAACAACCTAAGCAATATAACACAAGAACCAGCAACTAAAACATTCTTTACAATTCATGTTCCTTGAATCTTACAATTTCATATTCCTTGAATCTTATCATTTCATGTATTTGAATCTGTCCTAACCTAAATTTTTCAAGGTTATGGATTCCCCAACCAACATAAGCACCAACTTCAACAACACTCCACCTCCACTACCAATCACACCTGCCGTTCCTGCTCCACTCAACAAGCAAACGGTTCTGCTTGAGGCAATCCGCAGCCTCCTAGAGGGACAGCAGCAGCTCTTGAACCGTCCCGAGACTGAAGTACCTGGGGTAAAGCAATTCAGGGCTTTACATCCTACACAGTTCTCCGTAAAGGAAAGCCCACTTGAAGTTGAGGAATGGGCACAAAGCATAGAAGATGATCTGGCAGCGGCACAAGTGCCAGATATAGCTTGGGTTCGTGTGGAAAAATTACAGCTCACGGACAATGCACGGAACTGGTAGAAGGCGGAAGAAAGACTTCTTGATCAGCCCATTGAATGGAAGACTTTTCACGATAAGTTCGACGCGAAGTACTTCCTTGTGACTGCTAGGTTTGCCATAGAACAACAGTTCATTCATGTACAGCAAGGTTCTGTGTGGGTCAAGTCAGTAGATGAGTATGACGCTGAGTTCACCATGCTCAGTCGGTAAGATATGTCATAGTATTTCAATTTTTTAATATGACATACTACACAGCTAACAAGACCGTAACAGATTTGCGGCACACCTGATACCGACGGATGAGATCAGAGCCCGTCGATTTCAACAAAGTTTGGACACGGAAATCCAGGCTGCACTAGCCACAGGGAAATTTCCGACTCATGAAGATGCTCTGGAAGCTGCACGCAATTATGAAGCAGTGATAAAGGCAAGAGGCAAACCTCAGTCTGCAGCAGTGAAACGCCCTGCCACTCAAATGGCAGGAAGGGCCTTTTCAAGGCCAGTTGTTGCACTCAGAAGACTGGAAGAAGCCAAGGATCAGCCAAGACCCGATTTTTGCTTTTATTGCAAGAGGGAAGGACACTTGTGGAAGGACTGTAGGAGCACAAAAGGCCTATGCTTTGTTTGTGGTGCGTCCAATCACGGAATTGGAAACTGTTCTTATAGATGCAACCCAGATCACACACCCGTCAACTACCCGCAGCAGCCAGCTATCCAGGCTCCTGCAACTCGTCCTGCACTCCCAGCACTACCTCCACGTGGATTTCCTGCTCAGACAAATCGCCAATTCCATCAGGCACTGAGAAACATGCCACGAGTACAGGGGAATATGCCTCCAGCTAGGAGGAACGTGCCACGGCGACAGGCTTACACCTTAGTAGCCGTAGAAGCCGAGACTGTAGGTCAAGGTAACACCGGTAAGACTCTTTCACATTTTTAAACACTTGCACCACCTTGTTATTTTTCATACACTGTTAGTACTTTAGTCACCAAATTTTCCTTGAATTTGTTACACTTTCCTTTTACAAATTTCGAGGAAGAAATTTTTATAAGGAGTGTAGAATGTAACAACCCCAAATTTCCTATACAAATTTTTCCAAAATAATTTTTCAAAAATCCATAAAGGGGTATTTATTGCCTGAGCACAAGACATAAGTAATTAATTAGCAATTTAATTACAAGAAGGAGCTTGTGGCTCATTGGTAATACCTTGCACTGCTGAACCAAGCCACCAGAGTTCAAATCCCATGCCCCACATTATTTTTAATATTTATTTTGTTTTAAATTTTATAGAAGCCAAACAGTCAACACGTGATCACTCCAAAATTTCCCACTACCCATGAAAAACTAAATGCACCAGAGCCTACCCCAGGAGACCCCCTACCTACCCATGCCTCGACTCGGCCGGCGGATCGGCCGATTCGGTCCGGCGCCGCCGGCTGGACTCGGCCGAACGGCCGAGTCGCCTCAATGGTGTTAGTTATATGTATGCCCTAGAGGCCATTACTATACATAGGATGTATATTGTAGTGGATGCTTAGACATATATAGGGAGGACTTTCTTGCTCGACATGATAGTATGCTATCTGGTTGATCTTTACCTTAACGTGTACACTGATTGTCTCTCTGTTACATGTTGGTAAAGCCCTTAAGATGTGTACTTGACTACCTGGACTGTGATGCGGATCATACTAGTGGGGACATGGTAGTCTATAAGTACATCCTTCAAAGTCCCTAGTCGTGGGTGTATCGAGACGGGGCATCGATATACCAGAGTAGACTAGCGTATACCTTCTCGACCCATACAGATGGGCAATGGATGATCCCATATCCATTGGTGTTTGACATCAGAGATGATATATGGGTGCTCAGTGGAGACTGGGTACACTGGACGGACTCGCCGAGAACTCCCAGATGGTATTATACCTTACGTCAGATGGCAGTTCTCTGGTGACACTGGTACAGAGTAGTCTGTTGACCCGAGATCGTCACAGAGTCTTGTGTGGTTCCCACTGTGCTTTGATTTCCACCTTACCATGTCCAAGAGGGCGTGCAAAACGGTGGTTTTTGGGTACAGTCCCGAATCACATGGAGGCAATGAGCGATAGGAGGGTTTTCGTCTCTCCCGGTATAGGGAGTTGATGTTGCGCTGTGTTCGATTGGCTATAACCGGAAATCCCTGGCCAGGGTTGCTGAGATTTACTAGTAAGTGTTACCTGCAGTTTCTCGAACTGTTATAGGCCTCATATCGACACGACTTATCGAGCTATTGGGGTCTGACGTTTACCACCCCTAGGCAAGATATGCGACATATCAGATGAACGGACCGGACTGTACGGTAAATGTTACTGGTTGGATTCACAGGAGTGTGAGCGGGCTTGCTCGTCGATCTTCTGATCGCTCAATACCCGGGTGGCCGTTACGTTTAGCAGACCGCTTGCGGCTTGTGGGTGTTTGATATGATCATCACCTGCTGCCGGCGTACTGACGAGTCTTTAGAGTCCTACACAGAGGTTTCCTGGCTCAAGCGAAACGAAATAGGAGCACATATGAGATATGTGCGGGACCGAGAATAATGCGTGTATGTGATACTGTATTCCATTCTCGCGATGAATGTATCGAATGGTTATATGCGATATAACCTAGTTATCGAGTCAAGGATTGATTCGATAAGACGATACATAGGATACTAGTCGGTTATATGCGATATGACCGGATCGTTAAATCAAGTGTTGATTTAATGATTTAATGTATAATTATATATTTGATATATCACTTTGCATTAACTAGTATCGGTTCACTTAAGATGGATTTTCTCACTCGGATGTGCGCATTGTATATGCGATATATTTTTGTGCACTTGATTGTATCATATTTGATGATGCATGCAAAATTGGTTTATGTAAAGAATTAAACCTAGGTTAAGTAAATGGTTAAGGTTTCTATTTATTTGTCCATTCATTTATCTTTTTATTTTGGATTAAAATGAAATGACAAAAGAAAACAAAATGGTTTCATTCTTTCTTTCTTTCTTTCATGAAGCTTGATGAAGCTTCATGAAGCTTTGACCATATGTCCATTTTGTCTTCAAGCTTAACCCTAACCATTCTTTTAACCTTAGTCAATTCTCTACACTTAACTGTATTTAATGTTATGATAAGTATTCTTTTTCTTTTCTATTCTAAAAAACTTATCATAATATTATCATCATCTTCTTCTTCTTCTTCACATGAAGAAAGCTTGCCTCATCAATGGCAAGTGAAGAAATCAAGTGAGAAATCCAATTCTAAAGTGAACCCACTTCCTATTTCTTCATCCTCTACCTCTTGCCAAGTAGTATAGGGTGTTTTCTTCACAAGTTTCATGACTTGGTGTAGTGGGAGCTTGATCTAGTGATGCCTCGACGTAGATCATCTTCGGCATTGTCGTCGATGACCTAGCCCGCTTTTTCTCCGATGAAGCCGATGCTAGAATGATGGTTCGATTTGGACAGCGGAGAGGACTTCATCATGGAGCTATGGAGGTGGAGAAACGGATCTACAAAGTTTGTATTTCCGTTCTTTTAGTTTAGTTGTAAACTAGTTTCATTGTTTTGCCAATATATCTAGTTAACGATCCGTATTAGGGTTTCTCGGCACCCGTAAAATTTGAAATTGGCATGGTTGATGCCTTGTGAGACCTCATTAGTGTTCCTAGGAACCCTACAGTGGTATCAGAGCCTAGCTAGAGCCTTAGGCGATGCGTAGACGATGTTAGAAACCCGATCGAACCCCGAAACCCTAACTTTTAACCCTCTCTGGACTTTTTCTGAAAAAGTGGTTTTTTCCAAATTAAAAATGCTTAAAAAATTCAGAAGGAAATTATAAGAATTACGGTGCAAAAATTACCTAATGATCTCTCTAAAGCGCGGCGGAACCGCGGCATTAGCCGCCTATTGCGGCGGTTCCGCGCTCATTTAGTCTCTTCAGTCAACCATTTTTGCACAGTAACTTCTTTATTTAAATGCTGAGTTTTATGGGAATTTTTAATATTTATTCAAGAGTTGAATTTTCTGGGGTTGTTTTGGGGATTCGATGATTCGATCGGATTATCAGATTTTGTCTATGTGGCTTCCGGATAATTTTTGAATATGTTAAAAAGTTCGACCGGATATAAATACCCAACTTTTCCCCTGCCGGAAAATTTCCAAGTGTTGGATTTTTCTGTGGTTTAAAGACGTTCTAAATAGTGCAAGTAACGCGATGGTCCCTCTAGAAGACAACAAACCTTAACTCGATTATGTGACCGTCTTGAACTGCCCTTTGAACCTTCGGGTTTGGGGCAGTACGGCGTGCCATATGTGAGGCGTTGGCTTGACCCTTCTATGGCTGGACCATTGGTACTGAGGCACGAACTGAATGTTTTTTAAACTTATTTCATGTGTTGATCTGTATCGGGAAAACTTGGGTGTTCGATTGTTTGATCGAAAAGTTTAATATTTTCTATTTATCCGGAATGTGATACAATACTTGGAATTCACAATAAGTTATGAGATAACTGAATGAATGTTAAAAACATAGCAGTTTAGTCTCACTTGATCGGTTGCCACGGAATTTTGATGTGATCAAAAGTCCATCGCAATCACGTAGCGTACGCGGATACTCGCCGGGTAAACTTAATAGACAGCCTCACTCCATAGCCCCGACCAAGTGACTGTAGGAGAACCCCGTCGCCGAAAGCATCCGTTCGGGTGCTCGCGGCAGCGGTGTTCCGCCTTGGTGCACTTCGTCGACGGTATCGGGGGTGCAGCCGTCTATTGAAGTTTGCGACGAGCATTTGATCAGGATGTCGGGAATCTTGTTGAATTGCCCGACTTGATATTGAAAAGTGTTTTCGATAATGAGACTAAAATGCGGGGTTTATAATTGTTAGGCATGCGATGTCTAAGGAATTCATTTGATTAGGCATGCGATGTCTAAAGAGGTTGCGGATTCCAACTGTTGTAGTTTTACACTTTCTTTTCTGTGACCGTAAGTGTAATATGTGATATCGCCGTTTTCGTTGCTATACGTCAACGACAATTGGGATGCGCATATTTACTTACGTTGATGACATGTGATGTTATGTGTTGCTGGATATGTTATATTGGATCGTCGTGTTTGAATAGCCGGGGGTTTTTATGTGAGATGAGTGTTTTTCATTTTCATTCATGTAAAAACCTGTATGTAATATTCTTTTATTGGGGCACTTCCAGGTTGCGGAAGATGTCACCCTTTGTATATTATTTACTTTTCCGCACTAGGATAGACCCAAGGAGGAGGGCACAAGTAACCGGGTTCTGGGGTCCAGTGGGAGACCAACTCGAGGAGTCGAGTCCGGGTCTCCTAACTCTAGAATTGGTAGGGTTGCTTGCCGCTCTCGTAGGGGTCTAGGGGTGTGGGTTTGGCTATTCATCGCGACCGTGGAATCCGTGTTTTATACTGGCTCGTATTGAAAACACGGACGTCCTAGTATATCCAATATTTCATATGATTCTTCTGCTGCGATATCTGTGATGTGATCATGTGATGTTCTGTGATAGATACTGTATATAGTATATATGATATATTATATAGGCGTTACTTATGTTTTACACCCGTGCTAGCCCTGCCCCGCTCTGTCGTTAGTTACCTAATCTAACGGTGCACGAGGGGACATCGAGGCGAATGCGGATGGCATAAGTGTACGTCGTATTTATCTGTGATGTTTAGATATTTAAATGATGGGACTTCATTAATGAGATTAATGAATATAAAAGAAACCTAAGATGTTGTAGAATCGAATTTCAAAAAATAAAACAGGTAGCTACAGTTCTTGCTTTGCACAGCGGTATATGTGATATATCCTGCACCTTATTCGATGAGGAAAGGACCGAGATCCCTTCACCGGGAGTGACTCCTTTAGCAATAACTGGCAGATGCTACACACTCGGTTTGTCTTTTGATAGCTTTTAAGAGTTTTGCTTTGCACAGTGATATATATGATATATCCCGCACCTCATTCGATGAGGAAAGGACCGACGATCCCTTCACCGGGAGTGACTCCTTTAGCAAAACTATAAAAGCCTCAAAAACACTCCATTTTAAAAATCATTTGATTCTACAACTATATCAAGTTCATTACGCAATAGGTTTTCAGAAAAACCTGTCGTAGCCCTCCGTCATTTCAGATAAGTACTAGTTAGTATTCGTGCTACGGTAGTTTGGCCTCCGTCAAGACGTAGTGTACGGTAGCTAACTAGTGCTTATCTGCTAGCATATGATGCGATTGGATTAGGCTATTCGTACGGCGTTGTTTGGCCTCCGTTAAGGGTCGTGCGGGTGGGTTTAATTCAATCAGGAAATGACGGGTTGAACTTGACTAGCGGACTATGGGTAGTTTGGCCTCCGTCAAGGTCATAGGACGCTAGGGGCAAAATTATCGGGAATTTCAAGTGTTGAAATTTGCAATGAGATTGCATACCTTCTATGAGATAGTTGGATCCCGATACCCGCTGCGAGTAAGAGTTACTCCTGGGAGAGTTTTATACATTACAATTAGCCGATCAAGTAGGTGTCTAGAAAGGTGTTAACGGGGTTATGCCTCTGGGAAAACGAGGTTTACATTAATTAGGTTTGTGCGAAAGCACGGGGGACCTCCCTCAAAGTACCGACACTGGCCTGGCTGAAAGATTGGCGAACTTGTAGTGTGTAATTAATCCCGGCTAGTCTTTCCTTTTAGGGTTTGAAGGAAGATTTGATAAAAAGCAGTGGGAGCCATCCTGATTAGATAAAATAATAACCAATCTGATCTTGCAAGAGCATACGCTGAGTGTTTTCTTCTCTCTCTCTCCAGGTAGCGACCATATCACGCCTTAATCAAGATAATAATACGGAATATTGACTGAACCCGCTTGTTATACTGAGCTGGGGAACGTTGGTCCCGCTCCAACTTATAATTGTTATAAGACAGAGCAGGAAATTGGGGATTACCAGAATTCCCGTGCCGCACAAACGAAGAGAGTGCATGCTGATGCATCATCTTCGGGTGTGTTCAGTACAGAGAACTGTTTCTCAGTATCCTCCGCATCCTGGGTATATGATACCGGATCAGGATCCCAGATATGTAATCTGTTACATAGGGCTATAGAAAGGTAGAGGACTGAGAACGGGTGATAAGTTTCATGAGGCAGAAAATGGGGCAAGAGTTGCAGCCAAGTCTGTTGGTCACTGTCACCCTGTATTACCAATACATTGATTCTGAACGAATGTTATTAGATACCGAACCTGATATACAAAATCATATCAGTCTCTTTATCAGTAAAGAAATGATAAAATTTTGTATTGTTGGATAATGTTTTGAACATTTCCTATATCAAAAGTTGATCGGTTCAGGCACGTTATCTAAAAGCATTGATGTTCTAAATCAAACTACAGTACTTAGTATACGGAACACACACAAGAGGAAGAGTTCAGAAATGAACGAATCCTACTTGAGGCATTGTAGACTAGGTCATATCAATGCGACCCGACTAGCTGAAGTTACGAGTAGATGCATATTTAAATCAGTTTAAATTTACATCTTGTGAAACTTGCCAGTCATGTCACAGAGATAAGATGACCATAGCTCCGTTTACTGGAAACAGAGAAAGAGTTAGTGAACTCTTGGGATGATACATGTTGATGTATGTAGGTCCCCTGTCTACACTTGCCAAGACCGGTTCTTTTTACTTCATTACATTCTCTGATGATCTTTCGAGATTCAGACCTATGTTCCTGCTGAAACACAAGTCCGAACCTTTTGAGATATTCACAGAATATAAGTTAGAAGTAGAGAACCAAAATACGGGTATAAGTATTATCTCCTTTGATGAGATCAAGGAGGAGAATACTTGAGCACGGAATTCCTGGACTATTCTAAAGGAGAATGGGATTCTCTCTCAGTATTACTCCTCCGTATACACCATAGCATGATGGTATATCGGGGCGGAGCAATCACACCCTATGTGATAAGGTGTGCTCTATGATGAGTACTACTGAGTTACCTGTTTCCTTTTTGGAAGCTATGCACTTGAGAAGCTGCATACCTATTGAATAGGGTTCAAATCAAATATGTTGCCTACCTTTTCATATGTGATATGGAAAGGGAAGAGCCCATCTCTTAAATTAGTTAAGATTTGGGGTTGTCCAGCCTATGTCTGAAAAGCAAAAACCGGACAAGCTCGAGGCAAGGTCTGTAATGTAGAACTGGAAAGGTTCCAGCTATACAAACTACAGCAGATGATTTGATAAAACCAAAGGATTCAATAGTAACCAAAGAACCTCAGCCTCTCCACCGATCTAGTAGGGTTCCTCACCCACCTGAGAGATACTTCGATTTCTCTATGATAGTGGGAGTGAGGATTGCAGCATGAGATGATGAGCCAACTGGTTTCGAGCTGGCCATCAGGAGTGTGACTCTATAAGAATGGCTGGATGCTTAGCGATCTGAGATGGAATCCATGTACACCAACAAAGTATGGACTTTGGTTGCTATATCTGAAGGGTTAAATCCCCATCAGGAGCAAGTATATCTTGAGAAGATTACTTGGTGTAAATGGAAAAGTTGAGACTTTCAAAGCTAGACTTGTTAAAGCTTTTCGTCATCGACCAGGCATGGATAATGATGAAACCTTTTCAAGTGGCTATGCTTAAGTCCATCCAGATCCTACTTGCCACGGCTACATACCATGACTACGATATCTGGCGGTTGGGTGCCATGACTGCTTTTCTAAATGATGTTTTAGAAGAGAACGTCTATAAGTACACAGCCAGAGGGCTTCGTAGACAGTGGGAGCAGCGGAAACGTGTACAAGATGCTTTATAGGATAAAGCAGGTATCGCGGAGTTGGAACATCTGTTTTGATGTGTTAGTCAAAGAGTTTGACATCATCAAAATGGTAGATGAACCTTGTATAAACAAAAAGGTAGTAGGGAGTATAGTGACGATCCTCATAAAGTACGTGGATGACATGCTCTTGATAGGGAAGAAGTTTCCTATGCTACGCTCGGTCAATCTCCGCTTATCACAATGATTCTCCATAAAGGATCAAAGTGATACCTCCTAAATCCTGGGTTTTGGATCTATGAGATAGATCTAATTGGATGTTAGGATCCTCACTAGTTGTAGTGAGATGGTATCAATCGATCCTGGGTAGAATCACTGGAAGGGTTCCAGGGTGATAATGACGACTGAATGTCAGTCGCAGGCATTGTCTTTACCCTCAGTAAAGGGACGGTATGTTGGAAGAGTTCCAAGCTAGATACCGTGGCATACTAGACGATAAAGGCTCGATACATCGCTACTTAAGATGCTACCAAAGAGGCAGTCTGGATGTATATTTGTTCATGAGATGAACTTAGTTCCTCCCATTGTGTGACAATGGAGTTATGGCTTATGCCAAGGTACGCCCGTCCCATCAGTGATCCAGACATATTCTGAGGCAGCATCACCTGATCATGGAGATAGTTGATCTCCGGGTGATCGAGGTTAGGAGAGTAGACTCAGAGGACCACACGGCGGATCCACTCACAAAGGCCTTTTCCCAGAGAGAGACTTTTATGGGATGGTTGAGTATGAGATACTACAACCACTGCTATCAGATGGCCCTAGTGCAAGTGGGAGATTGTTAGTTATATGTATGCCCTAGAGGCCATTACTATACATAGGATGTATATTGTAGTGGATGCTTGGACATATATAGGGAGGACTTTCTTGCTCGACATGATAGTATGCTATCTGGTTGATCTTTACCTTAACGTGTACACTGATTGTCTCTCTGTTACATGTTGGTAAAGCCCTAAGGATGTGTACTTGACTACCTGGACTGTGATGCGGATCATACTAGTGGGGACATGATAGTCTATAAGTACATCCTTCAATGTCCCTAGTCGTGGGTGTATCGAGACGGGGCATCGATATACCAGAGTAGACTAGCGTATACCTTCTCGACCCATACAGATGGGCGATGGATGATCCCATATCCATTGGTGTTTGACATCAGAGATGATATACGGGTGCTCAGTGGAGACTGGGTACACTGGACGGACTCGCCGAGAACTCCCAGATGGTATTATACCTTATATCAGATGGCAGTTCTCTGGTGACACTGGTACAGAGTAGTCTGTTGACCCGAGATCGTCACAGAGTCTTGTGTGGTTCCCACTGTGCTTTGATTTCCACCT
Source organism: Agapanthus africanus (assembly GCA_030015575.1). Lineage (NCBI taxonomy): Eukaryota > Viridiplantae > Streptophyta > Magnoliopsida > Asparagales > Amaryllidaceae > Agapanthus > Agapanthus africanus. The sequence continues at coordinate 289,282,193 of CM057340.1, forward strand.
TACCACGTCCAAGAGGGCGTGCAAAACGGTGGTTTTTGGGTACAGTCCCGAATCACATGGAGGCAATGAGCGATAGGAGGGGATTCGTCTCTCCCGATATAGGGAGTTGATGTTGCGTTGTGTTCGATTGGCTATAACCGGAAATCCCTGGCCAGGGTTGCTGAGATTTACTGGTAAGTGTTACCTGCAGTTTCTCGAACTGTTATAGGCCTCATATCGACACGACTTATCGAGCTATTGGGGTCTGACGTTTACCACCCCTAGGCAAGATATGCGACATATCAGATGAACAGACCGGACTGTACGGTAAGTGTTACTGGTTGGATTCACAGGAGTGTGAGCGGGCTTGCTCGTCGATCTTCTGATTGCTCAATACCCGGGTGGCCGTTACGTTTAGCAGACCGCTTGCGGCTTGTGGGTGTTTGATATGATCATCACCTGCTGTCGGCGTATTGACGAGTCTTTAGAGTCCTACACAGAGGTTTCCTGGCTCAAGCGAAACGAAATAGGAGCGCATATGAGATATGTGCGGGACCGAGAATAATGCGTGTATGTGATACCATATTCCATTCTCGCGATGAATGTATCGAATTGTTATATGCGATATAACCTAGTTATCGAATCAAGGATTGATTCGATAAGACGATACATAGGATACTAGTCGGTTATATGCGATATGACCGGATCGTTAAATCAAGTGTTGATTTAATGATTTAATGTATAATTATATATTTGATATATCACTTTGCATTAACTAGTATCGGTTCACTTAAGATGGATTTTCTCACTCGGATGTGCGCAGTGTATATGCGATATATTTTTGTGCACTTGATTGTATCATGTTTGATGATGCATGCAAAATTGGTTTGTGTAAAGAATTAAACCTAGGTTAAGTAAATGGTTAAGGTTTCTATTTATTTGTCCATTCATTTATCTTTTTATTTTGGATTAAAATGAAATGGCAAAAGAAAACAAAATGGTTTCATTCTTTCTTTCTTTCTTTCATGAAGCTTGATGAAGCTTCATGAAGCTTTGACCATATGACCATTTTGTCTTCAAGCTTAACCCTAACCATTCTTTTAACCTTAGTCAATTCTCTACACCTAACTATAGTTAATGTTATGATAAGTATTCTTTTTCTTTTCTATTCTAAAAAACTTATCATAATATTATCATCATCTTCTTCTTCTTCTTCACATGAAGAAAGCTTGCCTCATCAATGGCAAGTGAAGAAATCAAGTGAGAAATCCAATTTTAAAGTGAACCCACTTCCTATTTCTTCATCCTCTACCTCTTGCCAAGTAGTATAGGGTGTTTTCTTCACAAGTTTCATGACTTGGTGAAGTGGGAGCTTGATCTAGTGATGCCTCGACGTAGATCATCTTCGGCATTGTCGTCGATGACCTAGCCCGCTTTTTCTCCGATGAAGCCGATGCTAGAGTCATGGTTCGATTTGGACAGCGGAGAGGACTTCATCATGGAGCTATGGAGGTGGAGAAACGGATCTACAAAGGTTGTATTTCCGTTCTTTTAGTTTAGTTGTAAACTAGTTTCATTGTTTCGCCTATATATCTAGTTAACGATCCGTATTAGGGTTTCTCGGCACCCGTAAAATTTGAAATTGGCATGGTTGATGCCTTGTGAGACCTCATTAGTGTGCCTAGGAACCCTACAAATGGAAATTGTGCCTTTTCCACTTCCTTACACCCCTGCATACATTAAATATTGTGATCATTTCCAGAGAGCCATTAACACTCATTTACTCCATTTTTAATACTTTTTTTCCTACATTTTTACATTTTTTTAAATTAAAACCCTTCATCTACCCTAACCCTATAAATACACCCCTACCCTCTAACCTCTCACCCTAAAACACTGAGCCAACTCTGTAAAATTCTCAAGAAATCTTGTGTAATTTGAAAACGAGCACGAAGCGAAGCTACGACAAAATTCCCGGCGAAATTCCGGCGATCGTTCTAGGAACTCTCGGCGACGAATCGACGCACCGGCGATTCCTCTTCTTCCATCTCACTCTCGTTGTTGTCCAAAACCCGTAAGTCCCCATTTCTATCTTCCTTTTTCTTTCTAAAAATACGGATTTACGAAACCCGACGGAATCGGAACATATTCGATTTCCGATTCGGTTTTCTTATGAAACTTCACTTCTCATTAATACAATTATGTTTAAACTCCCTCAAGTTGACTGCTAAACACTAATCAACCAAATTGATCAAGTTTCATTTCATAAAATGATGGCTATTTCACTTTATCGTATTTTTCATTTGATTACCCCATTGTTTCGATTATACATTTAACTTCATTATATTTGCTATACATTTAAGTAGACCGCGTGGTAATGACCTACCTCCTCACACACTCATATGCAACATAACATGATACCCTCGAGAAATTAGAATACGGAAAAACAAACATTTTCATTTAAATACCATTTACTTAATAAAACCATTTCTAAAAGATTTAGTATTGATACATCTTTACAAATAAATAACTTTTGAGCTAATAAAAAATATCTAGACTTAGCCAATTAAGGACTATCGCACTCATTAGGACAGAGGAAGGTTGTGGGCATTCAGTCGTTTATCTAAACCTGATTTTGTGGTGCCTAGGCTAGACATGTGAGAAAGGTAACTTTAAAAGGCCCGTCTCACGATGATTCGTGAGTGGAGTCCTCCTTTCTTCACTTGTACTTACTTGGCCACAATTGGCGGTGAAGGGGCGATTTGAGTGATATCTCACAACTTATCGCTTTGGACAAGTTAGGAGCAGTCTAGTTGACTTAGGAGACCCTAGAACATAGAATAAGGGAAATCGACATCTTTACAAATAAATACAATAATTAATAAAACCGTTTTTCCTTAATGTTTAGCATTTATACAAATCTTTGCAAAGCGCCGCTACAACCCAATTGGGGAACCCGTTTGGGATGGTGCGGATTATCGTAAATCCTCGGGCTTAGTAGTGCGAGATTCAGACCTCCGCAATGAGCATTCAGTCTCGAAAGATTTAAAATACGACATCTTAAGTAAATGAGATTTCTAGAATATTATAGATATATACAAAACTTATTTTCATATAAATATATGTATATGTAAGATAAACATATCTATTTTTGAAGTATTATAAATATTCCACCTTTCTACAATATCACAAGAATCAATTTACTTTTCTAATTGTCTGACTCGGAGTGAGTCTCATTATAATCTGACTTGAATATGATTCAAGAAAATCTACAATCTACAAACTACAACATTACAATTCAACATGAATCCATGAATCCATTATTCAAGATATTCAATCTACAACTTGACTGAACCGAACCATGGATATACATTTCATTTACATGATCATCCAGTTTACATGATTCTCCAATTACATACATGATTCTACAGTTACATCCATTTACTGATATCATGGTTTCGGTCAGTCATCCAATTACACAAACTATACTGTTTACAATACAAGACAATACAATACAACAATAAAATCAAGATAACTCTACGGGGTTTAAGGGGCAGACTGGTACGGAAAATGTTAAAGGTGGCACGAGGTGGTCACTTAAGACGTATTTACATTCATGACGTTGTTCCGTAGTATTATCGACGGGGCCTTGTACTACGGGTTACCAAAGTCCCCGGTGTAAGTGGGACTCCTCTCGTATACACTGGCATCTTCTGTACCAAGCTACAAACAACAGCGTTAACACAATATTATAACAATATAGTACAACTTTAAAAGCTACCTTCTCATTCTGTCTATTCTATTCTTCCTAATCTTTAGGACTTGGTTTTAGGACTTACCGAGCGATCTGTTCGCTGACAATATTCTCTTTCTTTCTTCTTTGAATGTCGTCAGGTGATCTTGACACGTCATAGATCGAGCCCACTGCTAAAGACTTGTACCATTTCAGTGAAGACCCCGAGCACTAGTTCATTATACACTTTCCATTCAGTACTTTTCATTTCTGTTATGTCATTGTTTAGGCATTGATTTATTTCAGTTGTATTTACTTTCCATGCATTGTACAGAAAGAATGTTAATAAATAAAGTTGCTGTTCAGTTTATATCTCTTGTCTCTTTTGCTTTACTTTTATATTGCTTAGGTACGCATAGCGTATTTACTTCAGAGTAAATACGTAGCGGGCCAGTCCCATCCCCTTCGCCGTACAACGGGAAGCGTGGCGTGACACTAACGGAGCGCTTGCGTAAGGTTTGGATGGAGTTCAATGAAAAATACGGGAAAAGAAAATGAGCAAAGAAACCTTAACTTACAATATCGTATTTATTCCTAACAACACCATATTAACAACCATTCACAACACAAACCAATAAGAGAACAAAAGAACAAAGAAAAGAAAAGAAAAGAACATATTACAAGTAAGTAAGTGCATGGAATTTAAATTGCAAGTAAGAAAAGAGCATGATAATAAATTGCAAGTAATGAAAAGAGCAAGAATGTAAAATAGCAAGTATAAAAAGAGCAAGAATACTAGGAACCCAAGATCAAAACACAAGATAAGTCATGGGATAAATATGTAGGGTTCCTAGGCACACTAATGAGGTCTCAGAAGGCATCAAGCATGCCAATTTCAAATTTTACATGTGCCGAGAGACCCTAATACGGATCGTTAACTAGATTTTAGGCAAAAAATGGAACTAGTTAATAACTTAACTAAAAGAAAGAGGCTACAACCTTTGTAGATCCGGTTCTCCACCTCCATGGCTCCGTGATGAAGTCCCCTCGCTGTCCATATCGGATCCCGGGCTCTAGCATCGGCTTCATCGGAGAATTGGGCGGGCTAGGTCGTCGACTTCGATGCCGAAGATGATCTACGTCGAGGCAACACTAGATCAAGCTCCAACTTCACCAAGTCAAGAAACTTGTGAAGAAAACACCCTATACTACTTGGCAAGAGGTAGAGGATGAAGAAATAGAAAGTGGGTTCACTTTAGAATTGGATTTCTCACTCTTTTTCACTAGTTGCCATTAATGGAGGCAAGGTTTCTTCTTGAAGAAGAAGAAGAAGATGATAGAATATATGATGAGTATTATCTAAAATAGAAAATAAAAGGGATACTTATCATACTCTAACCATGGTTAAGTGTAGAGAGTAAACTATGGTTAGGTGAATGGTTAGGATTAAGCATGAAGACAAAAATGGTGACTTAGTCAAAGCTTCATGAAGCTTCAACATCAATCAAAGAAAGCCACCATTTTCTCTTTTATGCCAAATAAATAAATAAATAAATGACTAAATAAATAAAAACAAAACCCTAACCATTACATAACCATGGTTTAATCTAAACATACACCCAAACATGCATGTATCATCAAACATGGTACAAGCAAGTGCACAAAAATATATCACATATACAATGTGCACATCAAGTGAGAAAATCCATTTAAAGTGAACCAATACCAGTTAATGCAAAGTAATATATCAAATATATAATTATGCATTAAATCATTAAATCAACACTTGATTTAACGATCCGGTCATATCGCATGTGACCGACTAATATCCAATGTATCGGCTTATCGAATCAATTCTTGATTCGATAACTAGGTTATATCGCATACAACCATATCGATACATTCATCGCGAGAATAGAATACGGTATCATATACATGCATTATTCTCGATCCCGCACATGTCTCATATGCGCTCCTATTTCGTTTCGCTTGAGCCAGGAAAACTCTGTGTAAGACTCTAAAGACTCGTCAATACGCCGGCAGAAGATGATGATCATATCAAGCATCCACAAGCCGCAAGCGGTCTGCTAAACGTAACGGCCACCCGGGTATTGAGCGATCAGAAGATCGACGAGCAAGCCCGCTCATACTCCAGTGAATCCAACCAGTAACACTTACCGTACAGTCCGGTCTCGTCGTCTAATATGTCGCATATCTCGCCTAGGGGTGGTAAACGTCAGACCCCAATAGCTCGATAAGTCGTGTCGATATGAGGTCTATAACAGTTCGAGAAACTACTGGTAACACTTACCAGTAAATCTCAGCAACCCTGGCCAGGGATTTCCGGTTATAGCCAATCGAACACAGCGCAACATCAACTCCCTATACCGGGAGAGACGAATCCCCTCCTATCGCTCATTGCCTCCATGTGATTCGGGACTGTACCCAAAAACCACCGTTTTGCACGCCCTCTTGGACGTGGTAAGGTGGAAATCAAAGCACAGTGGGAACCACACAGGACTCTGTGACGATCTCGGGTCAACAGACTACTCTGTACCAGTGTCACCAGAGAACTGCCATCTGACGTAAGGTATAATACCATCTGGGAGTTCTCGGCGAGTCCGTCCAGTGTACCCAGTCTCCACTGAGCACCCGTATATCATCTCTGATGTCAAACACCAATGGATATGGGATCATCCATCGCCCATCTGTATGGGTCGAGAAGGTATACGCTAGTCTACTCTGGTATATCGATGCCTCGTCTCGATACACCCACTACTAGGGACCTTGAAGGATGTACTTATGGACTACCATGTCCCCATTAGTATGATCCGCATCATAGTCCAAGTAGTCAAGTACGCATCATAAGGGCTTTACCAACATGTAACAGAGAGACAATCAATGCACACATTAAGGTAAAGAGTAACCAGATAGCATACTATCATGTCGAGCAAGAAAGTCCTCCCTATATATGTCCCAGCATCCACTACAATATACATCCAATGTACAGTAATGGCCTCTAGGGCATACATATAACTAACAATCTCCCACTTGCACTAGGTCCATCTGATAGCAGTGGTTGTAGTATCTCATACTCAATCATCCCATAAAAGTCTCTCTCTGGGAAAATGCCTTTGTGAGTGGATCCGCCGTGTTGTCCTCTGAGTCTACTCTCCTAACCTCGATCACCCTGGAGATCAATCATCTCCATGATCAGGTGATACTGCCTTAGAATATGTCTGGATCACTGATGGGACGGGTGTTCCTTGGCATAAGCCACAACTCCATTGTCACACAATGGGAGGAATGAAGTTCATCTCATGAACTAATATACACCCAGACTGCCTCTTTGGTAGCATCTTAAGTAGCGATGTATCGAGTCTTTATCGTCTAGTATGCCACGGTATCTAGCTTGGAACTCTTCCAACATACCGTCCCTTTACTGAGGGTAAAGACAATGCCTGTGACTGACATTCAGTCGTCCTTATCACTCTGGAACCTTTCCAGTGATTCTCCCCAGGATTGATTGATACCATCTCACTACAATAAGTGAGAATCCTAACATCCAATTAGATCTATCTCATAGATCCAAAACCCAGGATTTAGGAGGTATCACTTTGATCCTATATGGAGAATCATTGTGATAAGCGGAGATTGACCGAGCGTAGCATAGGAAACTCCTTCCCTATCAAGAGTATGTCATCCACGTACTCTACGAGGATCATCACCATACTCCCTACTATCTTTTTGTATATACAAGGTTCATCTACCATTTTGATGATGTCAAACTCTTTGACTAATCCATCAAAACAGATGTTCCAACTCCGTGATACCTGCTTTATCACATAAAACATCTTGCACACGTTTCCGCTGCTCCCACTGTCTACGAAGCCCTCTAGCTGTGTACTTATAGACGCACTCTTCTAAAACACCATCTAGAAAAGCAGTCATGGCACCCAACCGCCAGATATCGTAGTCATGGTATGTAGCCGTGGCAAGTAGGATCTGGATGGACTTAAGCATAGCCACTGGAAAAGGTTTCATCATTATCCACGCCTGGTTGATGACGAAAGCCTTTAACAAGTCTTTCTTTGAAAGTCTTAACTTTTCCACCTACACCAAGTAATCTTCTCAAGATATACTTGCTCCTGATGGGGATTTAACCCTTCAGATATAACAACCAAAGTCCATACTTTGTTGGTGTACATGGATTCCATCTCAAATCGCTAAGCATCCAGCCATTCTCGTAGAGTTTTACTCCTGATGGCCAGCTGGAAACTAGTTGGGTCATCATCCCATGATGCAATCCTCGCTCCCACTGTCATAGAGAAACCGAAGTATCTCTCAGGCGGGTGAGGAACCTTACTAGATCGGCGGAGAGGCTGAGGTTCGTTGGTAACTATTGAATCCTTTGGTTCTTTCAAATCATCAGCTGCAGTTTGTATAGCTGGAACATTTCCAGTTCTACATAACAGATCTTGCCTCGACCTTGTCCGGATTTTGCTTTTCAGACATAGGCTGGACAACCCCAAATCTTAACTAACTTAAGAGATGGGCTCTTCCCTTACCATATCACATATGAAGTGGTAGGCAACTGATTTGATTTGAACCCTATTCAATAGGTATGCAGCTTCTCAAGTGCATAACTCCCAAAAAGGAAATAGGTAACTCAGTAGTACTCATCATAGAGCACACCATATCTCATAGGGTGCTATTGCTCCGTCCCGATATACCATCGTGCTATGGTGTATACGGAGGTGTAATGCTGAGAGAGAATCTCATTCTCCTTTAGAATAATCCAGGATTTCCGTGCTCAAGTATTCTCCTCCTCGATCTCATTAAAGGACATAATACTTATACCCGTGTTTTGGTTTTCTACTTCTAAATCATATTCTGTGAATATCTCAAAAGGTTCGGACTTGTGTTTCAACAGGAACATTTGTCTGAATCTGGAGAGATTATCAGAGAATGTAACGAAGTACAAAGAACCAGTCCTGGCATATGTAGACAGGGGACCTTACATACATCAACATGTATCATCCCAAGAGTTTACTAACTCTTTCTCTGTTTCCAGTAAACAGTGCTATGGTCATCGTATCTTTGTGACATGACTGGCAAGTTTCATAAGATGTAAATTCAAACAGATTTAAATATGCATCTAAATGTAACTTCAGCTAGTCAGGTCGCATTGATATGACCTAGTCTACAATACCTCAAGAAGGATTCGTTCATTTCTGAACTCTTCCTCTTGTGTGTGTTCCGTATACTAAAGAACTGTAGTTTGATTTAGAACATCAACGCTTTTAGATAACGTGCCTGAACCGATCAACTTTTGATATAGGAAATGTTCAAAACATTATCCAACAATACAAAATTTTATCATTTCTTTGCTGATAAAGAGACTGATATGATTTTGTATATCAGGTTCGGTATCTAATAACATTCGTTCAGAATCAATGTATTGGTAATACAGGGTGACAGTGACCAACAGACTTGGCTGCAACACTTGCCCCGTTTTCTGCCTCATGAAACTTATCACCCGTTCTCAGTTTTTCTACCTTTGTGCAGCCCTATGTAACAGATTACATATCTGGGATCCTGATCCGGTATCATATACCCAGGACGTAAAGGACACTGAGAAACAGTTCTTTGTAACGAACACACCCGAAGATGATGCATCAGCATGCACTCTCTTCGTTTGGGCGGCACGGGAATTCTAGTAATCCCCAATTTCCTGCTCTGTCTTATAACAATTATAAGTTGGAGCGGTACCAACGTTCCCCAGCTCAGTATAACAAGCGGGTTCGGTCAAATATCCATATTATTATCTTGATTAAAGCGTGATATGGTCGCTACCTGGAGAGAGAGAGAAGAAAACACTCAGTGTATGCTCTTGCAAGATCAGATTGGTTATTATTTTATCTAATCAGGATGGCTCCCACTATTTTTTATCAAATCTTCCTTCAAACCCTAAACGGAAAGACTAGCCGGGATTAATTACACACTACAAGTTCGCCAATCTTTCAGCCAGGCCAGTGTCGGTACTTTGAGGGAGGTTCCCCGTGCTTTCGCACGAACCTAATTAATGTAAACCTCGTTTTCCCAGAGGCGTAACCCCGTTGACACCTTTCTAGACACCAACTTGATCGGCTAATTGTAATGTGTAAAACACTCACAGGAGTAACAATTACTCGCAGTGGGTATCGGGATCCAACTATCTCATAGAAGGTATGCAATCTCATTGCAAATTTCAACACTTGAAAATCCCGATAATTTTTCCCCTAGCGTCCTATGACCTTGACGCAGGCCAACAAACCATAGTGCGCTAGTCAAGTTCAACCCGTCATTTCCTGATTGAATTAAACCTACCCGCACGACCCTTGATGCAGGCCAACAAAGTCGCACGACTACCCTAATCCAATCTGCATCATATGCATAAGCAGATAAATACTAGTTAGCTACCGCACACTACGCCTTGACGCAGGCCAACAAACGTAGCACGAATACTAACTACCACTTATCTGAAATGACGGAGGGCTACGACAGGTTTTTCTGAAAATCTATTGCGTAATGAACTTGATATCGTTGTAGAATCAAATGATTTTAAAATGGAGTGTTTTTGAGGCTTTTCTAGTTTTGCTAAAGGGGTCACTCCCGGTGAAGGGATCGTCGGCCCTTTCCTCATCGAATAAGGTGCGGGATATATCATATATATCACTGTGCAAAGAAGAAACTATAGAAGCAATCAAAAGACAAACCGAGGGGTGTAGCATCTGCCAGTTATTACTAAAGGAGTCACTCCCGGTGAAGGGATCTCGGTCCTTTCCTCATCGAATAAGGTGCAGGATATATCATATATACCGCTGTGCAAAGCAAGAACTGTAGCTACCTGTTTTATTTTTGAAATTCGATTCTACAACATCTTTAGGTTTCTTTTATTTCATTAATCACATTAATGAAGTCCCATCATTTAAATACCTAAACATCACAGATAAATACGACGTACACTTATGCCATCCGCATTCGCCTCGATGTCCCCTCGTGCACCGTTAGGTTAGGTAACTAACGGCAGAGCGGGGCAGGGCTAGCGCGGGTGTAAAACATAAGTAACGTCTATATAATATATCATATATACTATATATAGTATCCATCAAAGAACACATCACATGATCACATCACAGATATCGCAGCAGAAGAATCATATGAAATATTGGATATACTAGGACGTCCGTGTTTTCAATACGAGCCAGTATAAAACACGGATTCCACGGTCGTGATGAATAGCCAAACCCACACCCCTAGACCCCTACGAGAGCGGCAAGAAACCCTACCAATTCTAGAGTTAGGAGACCCGGACTCGACTCCTCGAGTTGGTCTCCCACTGGACTCCAGAACCAGGTTACTTGTGCTCCCCTCCTTGGGTCTATCCTAGTGCAGAAAAGTAAATAATATACAAATGGTGACATCATCCGCAACCTGGAAGTGCCCCAATAAAAGAATATTACATACAAGTTTTTACATGAATGAAAATGAAAAACACTCATCTCACATAAAAACCCCCGGCTATTCAAACACGACGATCCAATATAACATATCTGGCAATACATAACATCACATGTCATCAACGTAAGTAAACATGCGTATCCCAATTGTCGTTGACATATAGCAACGAAACCGGCGATATCACATATTACACTTACGGTCACAGAAAAGAAAATGTAAAAATACAACAGTTGGAATCCACAACCTGCATAGACATCGCATGCCTAATCAAATGAATTACTTAGACATCGCATGCCTAACAATTATAAACCCCGCGTTTTAGTCTCAAAATCGAAAACACTTTTCAATATCAAGTCGGGCAATTCAACAAGATTCCCGACATCCTGATCGAATACTCGTCGCAAACTTTAGTAGGCGGCCGCACCCCTGATACCGTCGACGAAGTGCACCAAGGCGGAACACCGCTACCGCGAGCACCCTTACGGATGCTTTCGGCGACGGGGTTCTCCTACAGTCACTTGGTCGGGGCTATGGAGTGAGGCTGTCTATTAAGTTTACCCGGCGAGTATCCGCGTACGCTACGTGATTGCGACGGACTTTTGATCACATCAAAATTCCGTGGCAACCGATCAAGTGAGACTAAACTGCTATGTTTATAACATTCATTCAGTTATCTCATAACAACTTGTGAATTCCAAGTATTGTATCACATTCCAGATAAAAAGAAAATGTTAAACTTTCCGATCGAACATTTAAACACCCAAGTTTTCCCGAAACAGATCAACACATGAAATAAGTCTAAAAACATTCAGTTCATGCCTCAGTACCAACGGTCCAGCCGTAGAAGGGTCAAGCCAACGCCTCACATGTGGCACGCCGTACTGCCCCAAACCCTAAGGTTCAAAAGGCAGTGCAAGACGGTCACATAATCGAGTTAAGGTTTGTTGTCTTCTAGAGGGTCCATCGCGTTACTTGCACTACTTAGAACGTTATTAAACCACGGAAAAATCCAACACTTAGAAATTTCCCGACAGGGGAAAAAGTGGGTATTTATATCCGATCGAACTTTTTAACATATTCAAAAATTATCCGGAAAACACATAGACAAAGTTTGAAATTTTCGATCGAATCAATGAAGCTCCAAAACACCCTAGAATATTCAACTCTTGAATAAATATTAAAAAATCCCAGAAAATCCAGAACCTAAAAATAGGAATTACTCTGCAAAAATTGAAGATTTATCTCATAATGTGGCCGCGGAACCGCCGCAGGAGCCAAGCTTCTGCCGCGGTTCCGCCGCGCTTCAGAAGCATCTTTAGGAAATTTTTGCACCGTAATTCTTATAATTCCCTGCTGAATTTTTTAAGAATTTTTAATCTGGAAAAAACCCAGTTTTTGAAAAAAGTCCAGAGAGCATTTTGGAATTGGGGTTTCGGTTCGATCGGACTTCAAACTCCGTCTATGCATCGCCTAAGGTTCTAGCTAGGCTCTGATACCAGTTCTAGGGTTCCTAGGCACACTAATGAGGTCTCAGAAGGCATCAAGCATGCCAATTTCAAATTTTACATGTGCCGAGAGACCCTAATACGGATCGTTAACTAGATTTTAGGCGAAAAATGGAACTAGTTAATAACTTAACTAAAAGAAAAAGGCTACAACCTTTGTAGATCCGGTTCTCCACCTCCATGGCTCCGTGATGAAGTCCCCTCGCTGTCCATATCGGATCCCGGGCTCTAGCATCGGCTTCATCGGAGAATTGGGCGGGCTAGGTCGTCGACTTCGATGCCGAAGATGATCTACGTCGAGGCAACACTAGATCAAACTCCAACTTCACCAAGTCAAGAAACTTGTGAAGAAAACACCCTATACTACTTGGCAAGAGGTAGAGGATGAAGAAATAGGAAGTGGGTTCACTTTAGAATTGGATTTCTCACTCTTTTTCACTAGTTGCCATTGATGGAGGCAAGGTTTCTTCTTGAAGAAGAAGAAGATGATAGAATATATGATGAGTATTATCTAAAATAGAAAATAAAAGGAATACTTATCATACTCTAACCATGGTCAAGTGTAGAGAGTAAACTAGGGATAGGTGAATGGTTAGGATTAAGCATGAAGACAAAAATGGTGACTTAGTCAAAGCTTCATGAAGCTTCAACATCAATCAAAGAAAGCCACCATTTTCTCTTTTATGCCAAAGAAATAAATAAATAAATGAATAAATAAATAAAAACAAAACCCTAACCATTACATAACCATGGTTTAATCTAAACATACACCCAAACATGCATGTATCATCAAACATGGTACAAGCAAGTGCACAAAAATATATCACATATACAATGTGCACATCAAGTGAGAAAATCCATTTAAAGTGAACCAATACCAGTTAATGCAAAGTAATATATCAAATATATAATTATGCATTAAATCATTAAATCAACACTTGATTTAACGATCCGGTCATATCGCATGTGACCGACTAATATCCAATGCATCGGCTTATCGAATCAATCCTTGATTCGATAACTAGGTTATATCGCATACAACCATATCGATACGTTCATCGCGGGAATAGAATACGGTATCACATACACGCATTATTCTCGGTCCCGCACATATTTCATATGCGCTCCTATTTCGTTTCGCTTGAGCCAGAAAACCTTTGTGTAGGACTCTAAAGACTCGTCAATACGCCGGCAGCAGATGATGATCATATCAAGCATCTACAAGCCGCAAGCGGTCTGCTAAACGTAACGGCCACCCGGGTATTGAGCGATCAAAAGATCGACGAGCAAGCCCGCTCATACTCCTGTGAATCCAACCAGTAACACTTACCGTACAGTCCGGTCTCGTCGTCTGATATGTCGCATATCTCGCCTAGGGGTGGTAAACGTCAGACCCCAATAGCTCGATAAGTCGTGTCGATATGAGGTCTATAACAGTTCGAGAAACTACTGGTAACACTTACCAGTAAATCTCAGCAACCCTGGCCAGGGATTTCCGGTTATAGCCAATCGAACACAGCGCAACATCAACTCCCTATACCGGGAGAGACGAATCCCCTCCTATCGCTCATTGCCTCCATGTGATTCGGGACTGTACCCAAAAACCACCGTTTTGCACGCCCTCTTGGACGTGTTAAGGTGGAAATCAAAGCACAGTGGGAATCACATAAGGCTCTATGACGATCTCGGGTCAACAGACTACTCTGTACCAGTGTCACCAGAGAACTGCCATCTGACGTAAGGTATAATACCATCTGGGAGATCTCGGCGAGTCCGTCCAGTGTACCCAGTCTCCACTGAGCACCCGTATATCACCTCTGATGTCAAACACCAATGGATATGGGATCATCCATCGCCCATCTGTATGGGTCGAGAAGGTATACGCTAGTCTACTCTGGTATATCGATGCCCCGTCTCGATACACCCACGACTAGGGACCTTAAAGGATGTACTTTTGGACTACCATGTCCCCACTAGTATGATCTGCATCATAGTCCAGGTAGTCAAGTACGCATCCTAAGGGCTTTACCAACATGTAACAGAGAGACAATCAATGCACACATTAAGGTAAAGAGTAACCAGATAGCATACTATCATGTCGAGCAAGAAAGTCCTCCCTATATATGTCCCAGCATCCACTACAATATACATCCAATGTACAGTAATGGCCTCTAGGGCATACATATAACTAACACAATAACCAACCCTTAAACTTGCAAGCTCAATCAAGAGGTTGCATGATCAAGAGAAGGGTAAAGAACTCATGTGAAATGAAGGCAATGAAGTGAGTTTTATTAATTCCAAAAGAAGAAACAAATCTTCTGATCAATTGCCAAAACTTAAACTTGCAAGCTAAATGAATAGGTTGCAAGCTTAAAAGAAGGCAAAGAACTCAAGGGGAAGTTATGCTATGTACAAGAGAACAAAAGAGAAACAAAAATGAGAACTTGTAAAGAATAAAACTTGGTAAAAGTGAGACCCTTGACCCCTTGCCCACTGCCTGGTTTTATAGGCTCAAAAACTAAATAAGCAAACAATAAAAATGAGCTGTCGTGGTGGCAATGGGGGCCCACAGAAGTCTGGGGGCCTTTGGGGTAAAAGTGGCCGGCCACAATGGTGTTGATCTCAGGTCAAATCCGAGCTCTGGGTCTCATTTTTGTTGTGTTGGCTTGTGTTGTCCCCCACATCACTCTGATGTTGTTTGCTTGGTCTAAAAAGTTCTGTGTTGCACTCAAGTCTTGGAGGGAAACTTGTAGCAATGAATCACATCAACACTTTATGCATTGAATGCACCATTAATGAACATCACACCATGCCCACTTATGCCATGATTCATGGCTACCCCCACCATTGTCCATGTGCCAAAAAGTCTTGTGCACACATTTGTATGTGTTGGACCATTTAGATAAAAAGTGTGTACACAAGCATGTTGCACAAGGAAACTCTTGGGATATCGGTCGGTTTGCGGTTCTGGTTGCAGTGTCAGCTCACAACTGTAATATCCGTGATTTTAAGTGTATTTCAAGTATTTTGTCACGGATACCTGTAATCTGTAATACTTAGCAGACACTGGTTAATAGTACCGATATATACAAAAAATAGATAATGAATGAGCGGTATTAAAATGCAGTTTTCTGATATGAACAAATACCCCCAAAGTTATCTTTTGCTCGTCCCGAGCAAATCAAAATCCTAGCCTCACTTTCGCAGGGAACGCGATTGCACTGAGCTCGTGTAACAAGCCGTTAAACCTCAAAGTGTCCCTAGTTGGAGGAGTGTTGTCTCCTGAGGGTTTTCCGCGGATACTACCCACAAAATCCCGTCAACCTAGTTTCATAAGTTAACATCGATTCTACTCCTACAATTTAGTATCTAGGTTAGAAACTCTATCATCCTAAGTTAGAAATATTCAACCCTTATGTTTCACACCTCCTATTTATTTAACCTTAGATCCTATACGTTCCAAAAAAGTTTGAAAGACTTTGGTATCTCCTGAGTTTTCCTTCTAAAGTGTGTTCTTAAATCTGGGAATTTTATCAACTTTACAGAAAACATAAGTCTTATTCTTTGTTTCTATCTTTTATCCAAACATTGATTGTATACCCATACGTGTTTGTAATTTTTCACTCCTACACTTAAGAATTCAATTCAAGCGATAGTACGCTTGCCCTAATACCTAATATTACTTCTTTTCATTAATGATGGACAGTGCTGCTCACACACCTTTCATGCGACTATTAATGCTTCTTGAGGTACTAACGGCGGATCACTGAATGTGTGAGCTTAAAGCGTAAATGGCAATTTCCAGGTCTTGATATTTTTTTTTCTTTTTTCTTTATTTTTCTTTTTCAAGACCGGATATATTTTTCAATGATTCTCTTTAGGTGATTGGCTTTAAATACCCTTTTTTTCTTTCATACTAGGTTTTCAGGCAAGAGTATTTCTAGGTATCCTTTACTATCTCAAGTTTCAAGGTGCGTGTTAGTGCGATTTGTAGGGTATATACTTTCTAAATTTGAACTCAAGAATAAAAACTATTTTTTAGACTTATCTTTCAGTAAAACTTCAATACTTTCCCTTCATCTTGACTTAACTCAAGAACTAAACTCAAGATTACCTACTTCTATAAAAAAAATATAAGGACGTATAATTACCAAGGTTAAACAAAAGGAGGGTTATTTTTAGGGTTTTCAATTCCTAAGCCTAGGATTTAGTTATTTCTAACGTATCAACTAAACTTTCGGAAAAAATCTAAGTTATCCTATTAGCTAACTTGACGACAAAGTTTTTATATTTTTGTAAATTTTTTTTAATTTTTATGGGTTTTTAAATAAGGTATGCAAATGCAAAATATACAAAATAATGCTAAGGAAGAAATCTTACCGAGCACACCCCCAAACTTAAACTTGACAGTGCCCTCACTTACAGGCTACACCAAGAGGGTCAAAATTGCCGGCGCTTCCTAAAAACAAATTATATACAGAACTAAAAGAAAACCAAAAATATATACACCAAAGGTTCCCCCCAACTTAAGTAAAACAGTTTTTCCACTGTTCAAGCGTTGAAGTTCAGGATTAGGGGGAAGGAACAGTATCAAGCTATACAAGGCCATACACAGGCCAAAGGTGAGCACCAACCATTCAAAAATTCTATCGCTATAAAGCGGTGGCTGGTGAAAGAATACGGTGAGGAAAGAAATGGAGATTACGCGAGACCGTATGTGAATAGAGGTGGTATACGGTCTCGGTATATGAGAAGATGAATAGCGGAGGGGAAAAAGAAATGGAGTACGAACTTGAAGGTGGAAATGGAGTGAATAGATTAGCACAATTTGTGATGACCGATGTGTAAAAAGTGATTGTACTAATCTATCAACCCGTCGAGAAATTGGCTCAAATCCCTCAAGATTCGTGAAAAAACCTGGGTACGCCGAACTTGGTAAACCAGACACAAGAAATGAAAGTAAGACGGTGTCTTGCAAGGTCGGAACGATGGAGAGTATAGAGGGGAGTGATTGAGGAAGGTTATCGGTTAAAGGATCCGGAGGGTGTACACAGTCAATGAAAGGGATAAGATGAATTGGAAAATCCGACTCATCAAGAAAAACCGGTTCATCCTAAAAAATTTCCTCAATGTTCTCCTCAAAATTCAGCTTATCCATGCAATTTTCATCAATATCAAGACGCATATGAAGTTCGAGAAAAACAGTTAATGACTCGGGATGATTAATTGGAGAGAAAAACTCATCCAAAATTGCGGGTTCATCTTCCAAAATATTCCCAGTGTCAATATCCTCAATCAAGTGAAAATCAAATTTCTCAGACACCTCATCAAGAGCATGAATTTCAATCAATTGTGGTTCTAAGATGGAGGTGTAGAGGTCCAAAGGGTTGGGTGCGTTTTCACTCAAAAGGCACCCTTCACAATTGGGTAAATCAAACACTACAAAGTCGCACAACTCATTAAACATTCTATCTTCAATCGGTAAATCATTTGGGAAACTTGATAGAAATTCAAAACCGGAGTTATGGGATTCCATTTGGGACGGGTATGTTTGATTTGGAAGGGTGTGTAGCTCACTCTGACCACTCAAATTCTCAGCCTGTCCTACCGCCTCTTCATACATTGGAAAATGTGGAGCTAGTTGGAAACTAGCTACCGGGTCACTAGGTTGTATGAGGGCGGCCATGGAAGCATTCAAATCCATCATCTGTTGGTACGACGCTACCCGAAAGTCTTCCAATGACTGTTCCAGACTAGACATAGGTTGTGAAGGGGTTTCAGTGAAAGATTCAAACGCGTTTGGATACTGGAAACTCCTAAAAGGCTGTGGAGAAGCAATGTCTAGGGAATGTGCAAAAGTCGGGTAGGTTTGATAAGAATTGAATGGTTGGACAGGAGTAGGATCAACAATTGGATAAGAAGGGTGGTGGAACTGTTGATCAAAAGAATTTGAAGTGGTGAAAGGAGTGAAAGATCGGCTACGGGATTGTTCAATACGTTCAGCAATAGATATAGGTCTTAGAGTTACAACTGGACTCTCAAAAGGGGTATCAACGTAAGAAGGTGGTGAAGGTTGAAATGGTTGATACAAGGTGGATTGCGAAGTCCAGTTGTTCGTCCTAGATGCGTCTATCCGATCTTTCAAAGATATTTTTGGCATGGAGGGACCATTCAAAGTTCGACCAAAGCAAGAACCATATGAGGTAATGTCTGGTTGTGGGTACCAAAGTTTGGCAAGAGTTTTTTTAAGTGGGGTACCCATGATATGAAGAAAAGAAGAAGAAGAAGAGAAAAGGTGGGGAAAAGAATGTGTTTTTTTTAAAGTTAGTTATTAACAGAAGAATGAAATATACACACAAAAAGAATCTAGACAAAAACAATCACGACATAAAAATACCACGCACCTAATCGGTCTAGGGTTCACCTAGGTCAACTAGACCTGCTCAAGAACTTGATTGTCGAAGTAAAACTGTGTCGTAAAACGGGCTCAAGATATACTGATCACGAGGCCAGGTAAGTACAGAGATAAGGGGAGGTTTTCCGACGCTTTGGCGAAGGTCCTTAATTAAATAACCCTTTCTCTTTTGGCGGTTTCACCGTTAACACTTTCCTAGACATCCCGTGAACGATATACCGTTAAGCGGTGTTCTAAACACAGTTAGTTTCTCCTAGTGAGCGTGAAGTCCTTAAGGCTTAAAGTCTAATTTCTTTTAAAAATTTGTGCGGGTAAACGTTATGTTCAAGTTCGTGATTTGTGGGCCACGGAAAAGGGGATCAAATCCTTTACTGTATGTTGTGGGGTTCGCTTGCCCTTAAGTCCGTATTAATGTATGCAATGCACAATTCAATAAAAATTCTATAAAGAATCAAACAATCATTTTTTTTATTTTAAGCACGGCACTGCAACAAATACGGGTTAGTTAATTTTTGGCGTTTGAATGCGAACTTACAAAGAATCCTGCAAAGCTATTATAGTGGATGCGTCAGATTTGAGAAGAAGGTGTTAGTAAAATACGTACCGATAAGTAGTGGGTTAAGAAACCCCCGTTGAATAAAATCCGGTAAGCTGAAAAATTCGATTGCGCTGGTCAAACTACCCGGATCTTTAGTACTGTACTTCCAAATCACCTTGGCCTTGAATGTACACTTTGCTCCACATGATCGCAGTTCGCAAATCCGCAAAAATCTACAAATGTCAGAAAAACGGATATTAGTGCGAAAAACGATACGAATGCCCAAATACCTGCACACTAAAAATTATAAAAAACAAACAATAAAAATGGGATAAAAACAGAACACTGGAGCACAAAGCAGAAATTGGAGGCAAACGGAGGAGGTACGGCCGGCGAGCTCGGATCCTTGGCTGATCTCACCGGGTCTTCTTTGGAGAATGGGCTCCAATTTTCTTCTGTGATCACACTGTTCTACTAGTATCTCACTGGTATTGTTTGTTTTTTCTGTTAAGTTCCTAAATGGTTGCAGGTTAAAAATCCAGAGAGCAAAATGTTAGAATTGTTAGTTTTTTTTTCTGGTTTTGGTTTTGGTTTTTTTTTTTAATTTTTAGTTTGTTTTGAAAATAGGGTTAGTTGTATAAATGAGATGTACAATGATTAACCCGAAATAACAAGAATTAAAACGTTACCGTCTCCCCGGCAATGACGCCATTTGATTGAAAGAGTTTTAGTTACCGCAATCAAGATGGTGTCGCTTTGCAGCTAGCCGGTTGAGCACGGGTCGATCCGCAGGGTGATGGTGCGTTTTATGTTCTTGTTTTGACGAATTAATATGCCTGGGCAGAAAAGTTCTTTATCTAACCTATGTGTATATGAAAGTATAAAGTTGTTAGGAAAAGATACGATGGTGTAAGCTATGGAAATCCGCACTAAAACCTTTGAGCAGAACTTAACGATAGAAGCTAGAGCAATCGGCAACAACGTGGATTAGGGTATTTAAGCATGACATTCATGGAATCCGGCTTATTAACCCTTCTCCTTCCGTTCTCGTCTCTTTCTTTCGCCTCCGGCCAATCCGAACGCAGCCGGTCGCGGTTAGGAATCACCGTTATCTTGGTAGGGTAGGGTGCCTAACGGAGCTCTTGCGTAAAATTTGGACGGAGTTCAATGGAAAATATGGGAAAAGAAAATGAGCAAAGAAACCTTAACTTACAATATCGTATTATTCCTAACAACACCATATTAACAACCATTCACAACACAAACCAAAAAGAGAGAACAAAAGAACAAAGAAAAAAAAAGATTACAAGTAAGTAAGTTCATGGAATTTAAATTGCAAGTAAGAAAAGAGCATGATAATAAATTGCAAGTAATGAAAAGATCAAGAAAGTAAAATAGCAAGAATAAAAAGAGCAAGAATACTAGGAACCCAAGATCAAAACACAAGACAAGCCATGGGATCAATAACCAACCCTTAAACTTGCAGGCTCAATCAAGAGGTTGCAAGATCAAGAGAAGGGTAAAGAACTCATGTGAAATGAAGGCAATGAAGAGTGCTTTATTAATTCCAAAAGAAGATACAACCCTTGAGATCAATTGCTAAAACTTAAACTTGCAAGCTCAATCAAGAGGTTGGAAGCTCAAGAGAAGGAAAAGAACTCAAGGGGAAGTTATGTTATGTACAAGAGAACAAAAGAAAAACAAAAATGAGAACTTGTAAAGAATAAAACTTGGCAAAAGTGAGACCCTTGACCCTTTGCCCACTGCCTGCTTTTATAGGCTCATAAACAAAATAAGCAAACAATAAAAATGAGCTGTCGTGGTAGCAAGGGGGGCCCACAGAAGTCTGGGAGCCTTTGGGACAAAAGTGGCTGACCACAATGGTGTTGATCTCGGGTCGAATCCGAGCTCTGGGTCTCGTTTTTGTTGTTTTGGCTTGTGTTGTCCCCCACATCACTCTGATGTTGTTTGCTTGGTCTAAAAAGTTCTGTGTTGCACTCAGGGCTTGGAAGGAAACATGTAGCTATGAATCACATCAACACTTTATGCATTGAATGCACCATTAATGCACATCACACCATGCCCACTTGTGCCATGATTCATGGCTGCCCCCACTATGGTCCATGTGCCAAAAAGTCTTGTGTACATACTTGTATGTGTTGGACCATTTAGATAAAAAGTGTGTACACAAGCATGTTGCACAAGGAAACTCTTGGGATATCGGTCGGTTTGCGGTTATTGTTGCTGTGTCTGCTCACAACTGTAATATCCGTGATTTTATGTGTATTTCCAGTATTTTGTCATGGATACCTATAATCTGCAATACTGAGCAGGCACTGGTTAATAAAACCGATATATACAAAAAAATAGACAATGAATGAGCGGTATTAAGATGCAGTTTTCTGATATGAACAGTTACTTATAGGCTTCATGTGAGTTTGGACAAGCTTGCTTGTTGATCTTCAATTCGCTCAATACATGGGTAGCCGTTACGTCCAGCTAGTACCGCTGACAGCTTGTAGGTAACTGATGTGATCATTACCTACTGCTGGCGTATTGAGGAGTCATTAGAGTCCCATACAGAAGTTTCCTAGTTCTAGCGAAACGAAGTAGGGCACATATGCTGATATGTACGGGGGCCTGATTAAATACGAGTATGTGATACCATATTCTAATCTGGCGGTTATTTGATATCAGTTAGGTTATATGTGATATAACCGGATTATTGAATCAAGTGTTGATTTGATAATGCTATATATAGATAAATGATATTAGTCGGTTATATGTGATATAACCGGATTATTAAATCAAGTGTTGATTTAATAATATGATATATATTTATATTTGATATAATTATATATTAACTAATATTATTGCTCACTAATTATTTGCTTATCTTTATATATATTATTGAATCAAGTGTTGATTTGATAATGTTATATACAGATAAATGATATTAGTCGGTTATATGTGATATAACCGGATTATTAAATCAAGTGTTGATTTAATAATATAATATATATTTATATTTGATATAATTATATATTAACTAATATTATTGCTCACTAATTATTTGCTTATATATATATATATATATGAAGCATGGATGATTTTCTATTTTTAGAAAATAGAAAATGAGGTGGAAAATGGAGAGACTTTTAAAGGAGTGGGTGAAGCATGGTTTGGCTTTACTATTGAAGTATGGTTCATTTCTTTATTGAAATGAATTCCATGCTTCAATAATAGATTTCATTTTTTTTCAAGCCATTCTTTACTTGCCTTCTTTAGTTGTTTATTTCCTCACTTGAGCTTACTCTTGCTCTCTAGATCTCTTCATCTTCCTCACCTCCTCCAAGCTCAATCCCTCATATGAGTTATGAAACCCTGAGCTTGTGAGAATCCTAGTGAGCAAAAAATACCCTACTTCACCATCCTATACTTGATTAGCAATTAAGTGTAGTGTGTTTACTTCACTAAAGAGTTTAGTGAAAAGGTAGCTTGGATTAGCGGAGCTTCGTGTGGATCATCTTCGGCACGAAGATCGCAAAGGAAGCTCGATCCTGTAAGTCGATGTCGCTCATCCCGCGGGTTCGCGGCGAGGCGGAATATTTAAAAATGTTACAAAGATCGCAACACCGACTTGAACTCCAGGATTGATACTAAACCCTGACTAGAAAACTTGTATGAGGTTAACTATTCGGAAAGAAGTTTATACCTCACGTTACATGTCTTTCGGGTCTTCTTGTCGCTGTCCTTATCCTCTTCATAGGCTCCATGAATCGTTTGGATCGGGCCTCCTCGTCGGTCCTCTCATGTCAAAGACGATCCACCCGAGAGTCTGTAGATCGAGCTCCAACCTCAAATCTGAAGTAACTAGGGAACCTAGTTCGCTACAGTAGATGACCTAGATGATGTAGAGAATCTAAATGGAATGGTTTGTCTCTCATAGCCTTAGGTTTCTCAACTCATGAGATATGAAAGGCTAGAAGTAGAAAAATAACACTTGAGGAAAAAGCTAGTGAAGGTTTTTGCATAGAAAAGAGAACGAGTTCTCATGTCTAAATCTGAAACATATTCTTAGTTTTATGTATGCCCTAGAGGCCATTACTCTACATGAGATCTATATTGTAGTGGATGCTGGGACATATATAGGTAGGACTTTCTTGCACGACATGATAGTACGCTATCTGGTTGCCCTTTATCTTAACATGTATACTTATTGTCTCTCTGTTACATGTTGATAAAGCCCTTAGGATGTGTACTCGACTTGCAGGACTATGATGCAGATCATACTAGTGGGGCCTGGGTAGTCCATGAGTACATCCTTCAATGTTCCTAGTCGTGGGAATATCGAGACGGGGCATCGATATTCCAGAGTAGACTAGCGTATATCTTCTCGACCCATGAGATGGGCGATGGATGATCCCATATCTATTGGTGTTTGACATCAGAGATGGTATGCAGGTGCTCAGTGGTGTCTGGGTACACTGAACGGACTCGCCGAGAACTCCCAGATGGTATTATACCTCACATCAGATGGCAGTTCTCTGGTGACACTGGTACAACTTAGTCTGTTGACCCGAGATCGTCATAGAGTCTTGTGTGTCTCCCACTGTGCTTTGATTTCCACCCTACCACGGCTCTACTGAGTCGTGCAAACATGTGGTTTTTGGGTACAGTCCCGATTCACAAGGAGGCAATGAGCGATAGGAGGGGATTCGTCTCTCCCGGTATTGGGGGTTGATGTTGCGCTATGCTCGACTGGCCATAACTGGAAATCGCTGGCCAGGGTTGCAGTGATTTACTGGTAAGAGTTATCAGTAGTTTCACGCTTGTTATGGATCTTACATCGGCATGGCTTATCAAGCTGTTGGGGTCTGACGTTTACCACCCCTAGGCGAGATATGCGACATATCAGATGAACAGACCGGACTGTGCGGTAAGTGTTACTGATTGGATTCGCAGGAGTGTGAGCAGGCTTGCTCGTTGATCTTCTGATCGCTCAATACCCGGGTGGCCGTTACGTTCAGCAGACCGCTTGCGGCTTGTGGGTGATTGATATGATCACCACCTACTGCCGGCGTATTGACGAGTCTTTAGAGTCCTACACAGAGGTTTCCTGGCTCAAGCGAAACGAAATAGGAGCGCATATGAGATATGTGCGGTGTAAGTGCACGGCGGCGCCCCGGCCTCCATCCCGAGGCCAAATGCGGAAGCGATGGTTAACTTTAATTTTTCTTGAACCGGCCCCACCGCGCACTAAAACCCGGATTGTACCATTAACTAGTCCTAGCTAACTACAAGATGGGGAAGAGAGATATACCGAGCGATCCGAGTCCTCCGGTCTTCTCGTCGTCGTCCCGATCTCCCGCGGAATGTCCGGTCTTCACCTCCTCGCCGGAAAGGGCACCACGTCGCCGGCTTCTTTTACGGGCTCCGACCTCTATACCGAGGCAACTCGGGCACGAAGTTGGCGAGCCGACGTGCCCAAGGTTTGCTGTAGAATGTGTAGTGCTCATGTCTCATTTTGGGGTTCATGGAGGTTGCCATTTTGTGGAGGAGAATGAACTATACTTTGGAGGTGGAACTATTGGATTTTTGTGAAGCCAAATGAGTGTAAATCCCTTGCACAAAAATTGGGACAGCCCCTTATGAGGAGTGGCCGGCCATATGAGGAGAAGAGAGACGGGGAGAAAATCCTAGTGGGGTTGTATCAATAATACAAGGAAAAAGAATGATAGATCACCAAGTCAAAGAGCAAACCACACTCCCTCATCATGACCAACCATCATCATCAAGCATGATAATGAACAAAGACCAACACTCCACCACAACCATCATGAAAACAAAAGTCAAGCCATCATGGTCAAAAGAAGTCAAAAGATGGTGCAAGTATCATGATACAATAAAATGCAAAGAACACCCTCCACAAACGTTTATTTGCACAAATGCAAATAAGCCCTCCTCCACCAAACTTCGGCCATTGAAAGATACAAATGAAAATGGCCGAAACGGAAAGCAAACTGGAAACTCCAGAAAACTGGTCCCGTAATAAATTAAAGGAAAACCGCGATACTGTGCATACACACCCGCATCTGTATTCCGACCGAATACAAATGCAATGAGACAAAATCTACACTGTACTATACTAGGATCCGGCTTAAACCAAAGTCGGCTAGTATTATCCGTTCGATCCTGATCCGTGCAATACCGCACGTATCTGATCGAACCCTGCCATATCTCCATACGGCCTCTACAGCGTTTCGCCCGAAAACTTGAGCAACTGAATGTGGGGGACTCTAAAGACTCGTCAACACCTTGGTTGTAGATTTAACCACTAGCACGTCAGAGGTATAAGCCAATACGTAACGGGCCACCAGGTATTGACCAAAAGGGACGTCGATGAGCGAACTCATCCTGACACCCTACTGAGCCTGTCAGTGACAATATCCGTACAGTCTGGTCCGTTCGTCTATGAGCATCGTATGGCGGGCCTAGAGGGTTGGTAAAAGTCAGACCGCCAAAAGCGGTACAAGTCGTGTCGGAGTGTAGCCCAGAACACCCTGAGATACTACTGGAATACCTACCAGTAAATCTCCTGCCTCGGCCGAGGGCTTCGTGTAATGGCTCTCCTAGACACAGCGTGACCTCACCCCCAATACCGGGAGAGACGAACCCCTGAAGATCCGCTCACTGCCTCCATGTGGCTCGGGACTGTACCCAACTAAAACCTGTTTGCACGTCTCCTTTGAGCGTGGTAGGGTAGTAATCAAAGTACAGTGGAAACTCACATGAGACAAATGACGATCCCCAGGTCGATGAACTAACCTGTACACATGTCACCAGGGAACTGCTATCTGACGTCAGGTATAAGACCAACTAGTATGTTCCCGGTGAGTCCTGTCCGGTGTACTCATAACCCAATGAGCACCTGTATACATCTTAGGTGAACCAACTGACACCAGTGGCTTGTGAGACCGGCCACCGCCCCTCGTCGGGGTATCGACTGTATACACTACTCTACTCTGGAGTATCGATGCCCTGTCTCGAAACTCCCACGACTAGGGACCTTTTAAGGATGTGCTTATAGACCCCAGCTCCCACTTATATGATCGCCCTCATACTGCTGGTGGTCAAGCAAGAATCCTAGGGGCTCTATCAACGTGTAATAGCGACATGTCAGGTCACCTAAAGCAGTACACGATGATAAAGATAAACCAGATAGCATACTATCATCTTGAGTAAGACTGTCCTACCGGGACAGGTCCTCCCTCAATCATTGCAATCACGTGCTTGTGATCCAATAATTGACTCTGAGGGCACTATCTCCAACAATTGCGGGACCGAGAATAATACCAGTATGTGATACTATATTCTATTATCGCGATTTGTACCATCAGTCGGTTATATGAGATATAGCCGGGTTACCGAATCATGTGTTGATTCGATATATTGATACACTAGATATTAGTCGGTTATATGCGATATGACCGGATCATTAAATCAAGTGTTGGTTTAATAATTTAATGTATAATTATATATATGATATTTTACTTTACATTAACTAGTATTGGCTCACTTAAGATTGATTTTCTCACTTGATGTGCACAAGTTGTATATGTGATATATGTTTGTGCACTAGTTTGTATCATGATTGACGATACGTGCAAACTTGGGTGTGTGTATGACTTACACCATATTTAAGATAATAGTTTAGGTTTTTATTTATTTTGGTAAAACAAAATGGTGGTTTTCTTTGCCTTGGCTTGAAGCTTCATGAAGCTTTTAAGCATCTTTGACAAAGTCCACTCATTTTGTTTTGCATAAGATTTTCATTAACCAAACCATTACCTCAAACTATGGTTTAGTCTCTACAAAGGTAAACTCACCCATGGTTGGATTATGATGGACTTCACTTGATTATTCCTTTTACATAATTCATTATTCTTATTCTTTTCCTTCTTCTTCTTCTTCTTCAAGAAGAAGAGAAGCTTGCTAGAAATTTTCAAGTGAAGAAACAAAGTGAGAAATCAAAATCCAAAGTCAACCCACTTCCTATTTCATCATCCTCTACTACTTGCCATTTAGTTTAGGGTGTTCTCTTCACAAAGTTCATGACCTAGTGAAGATGGAGCTTGAGTTTGAGTCTCCTCGATGTAGATCATCTTCGGCCTTGAAGTCAACGACCTAGCCCGCTAATTTCTCCGAGGAAACCATCGCTAGAGTCCGGGATCACGATGATCGCAGCGAAGGGACGTCAACACGGAGCTTTAAAAGTGAAGGACCGGATCTACAAAGGTTGTAATATCTTTCACTTAGTGTTAAGTTGTTCACTTGCTTATAGTTTTCGCATAATCTCTAGTATACGATCTTGGTTAGGGTTGTTCGGCACGTCTAATTTTTTAAATCGGGCATGGTTGATGCCTTGTAGAGCCTTGTGACAGTGCCTAGGAACCCTACAGTGGTATCAGAGCCAAACTAGAGCTTTAGGCAAAGTCTAGACGAAGTTTAAAGTCCGATCGAACCCGGAAACCCCGACACGAACCCTTCTCTGGACATTTTCTGAAAAAGTGATTTTTTCTGAATTAAAAATGCTCAGAAAATTAAGCAGGAAAAACTAAGAATTACTGTGAAGTACGGACCACTAAAGCTTTTATATGACCGCAGAACCGCGGCCAAACCAAGGGTTTGGCGGCGGTTCCGCGGCCAAAATTATGACTTAGTCCCTCATACTTCATAAATTTATTCTTAGGTCCTTTCATGTCATTTTTTTTCTGGGAATTTTTTAATTCCACTCAAGTGTTGAGTTTTTTTCTAGTGTTGTATTGGGAACTCGTTGATTCGATCGGATAATTTAACTTCGTTTAGTTGTTCCGGGTAATTTTAGATCGTGTTAGAAAGTTCGAACGGATATCAATAACTCACTTTTTCCCCTGCCGGAAAATTTCCATGTGTTGGATTTTTCCGTAGTTTAAGAACGTTCTAAGTCGTGCAAGTAACGCGATGTACCCTCTAGAAGACAACAAAGCTTAGCTCGATTATTTGACCGTCTTGAACTACCTCTAAACCTTAGGGTTTGGGGCAGTACGGCGTTGCCACATGTGAGACGTTGGCTTGACCCTTCTACGGCTGGACCATTGGTACTGTGGCATGTGATGGATGTTTTTAAACTAATTTCAAGTGTTGAGAACTATTTGGGAAAACTTGGGTGTTTGATTATTCGATCGGAAAGTTTAACATTGTCTATTTATCTGGAATGTGATACAATATTTGGAATCCACAAGCAGTTATGAGATAACTAATTTGAATGTTATAAATCTAGTAGTTCAGTCTCAATTGATCGATTGCCACAGAATTTTGATGTGATCAAAAGTCTGTCGCAATCACGTAGCGTACGTGGATACTCGCCTGGTAAACTTAATAGACAGCTACGCCCCAAAGCCCCGACCAAGTGACTGTAGGAGAACCCCGTAGCCAAAAGCATCCGTTCGGGTGCTCGGCCGTCTACTAAAGTTTGCGACGAGCATTCGATCAAGATGTCGGGAATCTTATTGAATTGCCCGACTTGGTATTGAAAAGTGTTTTAGATAATGAGACTAAAATGCGGGGTTTATAATAGTTAGGCACACGATGTCTAAGGAATTCATTTGATTAGGCATGCGATGTCTAAAGAGGTTGCGGATTCTAACTGTTGTAGTTTTACACTTTCTTTTCTGTGACCGTAAGTGTAATATGTGGTGTATCGCCGGTTTCGTTGCTATACATCAACGACAATTGGGATACGCATATTTACTTACGTTGATGACATGTGATGTTATGTGTTGCTGGATATGTTATATTGGATCGTCGTGTTTGAATAGCCGGGTTTTTTTTATGTGAGATGGGTGTTTTTTCATTTTCATTCATGTAAAAACTTGTTTGTAATATTATTTTACTGGGGCACTTCCGGGCTAAGGATGATGTCACCATCGTATATTATTTACTTTTCCGCATTAGGATAGACCCAAGGCGGGGAGCACAAGTAACCGGGTTCTAGGGTCCAGTGGGAGACCATCTCGAGGAGTCGAGTCCGGGTCTCCTAACTCTAGAAATGGCAAGGTTGCTTGCCTCTCTCGTAGGGGTCTACGGGTGTGGGATTGACTATTCATCATGACCGTGGAATCCGTGTTTTATACAGGATCAAAAGAAAATACGGACGTCCTAGTATATCCAATATTTCATATGTTGTTTTCTGCTGCGTTCTCTGTGATGTGATCATGTGATATGTTCAGATAGATATTGTATATGGTATATATGATATATTATATAGACGTTGCTTATGTTTTACACCCGCACTAGCCCTGCCCCGCTTTGCCGTTAGTTACATAACCTAACGGTGCAAACGGGACATCGAGGCGAATGCGGATGGTATAAGTGTACGTTGTGTTTATCTTTGATGTTTAGGTAGACTAAAATGATGTGACATTCATTAATGAGATTAATGAAAGAAAATAAACCTAAAAGATGTTGTGGAATCGAATTTCAAAAAAAAATTAGGTATCTCTAGTTGTTTCTTTGCATAGCGGTGTTCCTTGTAGAACATCCAGCACCTTATTCGATAAGGAAAGAGCCGAGATCCCTTCAATTGGAGTGACCTCTTTAGCAATAACTAGCAATGCTACAACCTTCGGTTTGTCTTTTGACTGCTTTTCTAGTTCTTGCTTTGCATAGTGGTATTGTGAATATCCTGCACCTCATTCGACGAGGAAAGAGCCGAGATCCCTTCACCGGGAGTGACCTCTTTAGCGAAACTAGCGAAAGCCTAAAAAACACTCCATTTAAAACCATTTGATTCTGCAACGAGATCAAGTTCAAAGCATTACAGGTTTTCTTAAAAACCATCCGCAACCCTCCGTCATTTTAGGAGGTAGAGTACTTAGTATTCGTGCTGTGTTTGTTGACCATAGTCAAGGCACAGTGTACGGTAGCTAAGTGATGTCTTCCTACACAGCATATGATGCGATTAGTTAGGACAGTCATGTGACTTTGTTGACCTTAGTTAAGGGTCATGTGGTTGGGTCTAATTAATCACGAAATGACGGGTAGAACTTGACTAGTGCTTATGATTGTTGACCATAGTTAAGGTCATAAGTGCTAGGGGTAAAAACCTTTATCGGGAGTTTCAAGTGTTGAAATTTGCAATGAGATTGCATACCTTCTATATGATAGTTGGATCCTGATACCCACTGCGAGTAATTGTTACTCCTGGGAGAGTTTTGCACTTTACAATTAGCCGATCAAGTAGGTGTCTAGAAAGGTGTCAACGGAGTTACGCCCCTGGGAAAACGAGGTTTATTTTAATTAGGTCCGTGCGAAAGCACGGGGAACCTCCCTCAAAGTACCGGCACTGGCCTGGCTGAAAGATTGGCGAACTTATAGAGTGTAATTAATCCCGGCTAGTCTTTTCTTTTAAGGTTTGAAGGAAGATTTGATAAAAACAGTGGGAGCCATCCTGATTAGATAAATATATAACCAATCTAATCTTGCACGAGCGCACGCAGAGTGTTTTCTTCTCTCTCTCCAGGTAGAGACCATGTCACGTCTTAATCAAGATAATAATATGGATGTATTGACCAAACCCGCTTGTTATACTGAGCTGGGGAACGTTGGTCCCGCTCCAACTTATAATTATTATAAGACAGAGCAGGAAATTGGGGATTACCAGAATTCCCGTGCCGCCCAAATGAAGAAAGTGCATGATGATGCATCTTCTTCGGGTGTGTTCATTACAGAGAACTGTTTCTCAGTATCCTTTACGTCCTGGGTATAAGATACCGGATCTGGATCCCACATATGTAATTTGTTACATGGGCTACAGATAGGTAGAGAACTGAGAACGGGTGATAAGTTTCATGAGATAGAAACGGTGCAAGTGTTACCGCCAAGTCTGTTGGTACTTATCACCCTGTATTACTAGAATACATTGATTCTGAACGAATGTTATTAGATACCGAACCTGATATACAACATCATATCAGTCTCTTTTTATTAAAGAAGGATATAATTTTGCATTGTTAGATAATGTTTTGAACATTTCCTATATCAAGAGTTGATCGGTTCAGGCACCTTATCTAAAAGCATACACGTTCTAAATCAAACCACAGTTCTTAACGTACAGAACACGCACAAGAGGAAGAGTTCAGAAATGAACGATTCCTTCTTGAGGTTTTGTAGACTAGGTCATATCAATGTGACCCGACTAGTTGAAGTTACATTTAGATGCATATTTAAATTAGTTTGAATTTACATCTTGTGAAACTTGCCGGTCATGTCAAAGAGATAAGATGACCAGAACTCCGTTTATTGGAAACAGAGAAAGAGTTAGCGAACTCTTGGGACTGTTACATAGTGATGTATGAAGATCCCCTATCTGCAGATGCCAGGACTGGTTCTTTATACTTCCTTACATTCAATGAGAATCTCTCAAGATTCGGACACATGTTCCTGTCGAAAAAAATGTCTGAAACTTTTGAGAAATTCAAAAAATGTAAGATAAAAGTAGAGAACCAAAACCGGGTAAAAGTATTATGTCCTTTGATGTGATCAAGGATGAGAATACTTGAGCACGGATTTCCTGGATTATTCTAAAGGAGAATGAGATTCTCTCTCAGCATTATTCCTCCGCATACACCACAGCACGTCGGTGTATCGGGGCGGAGCAATCACACCCTATTTGATATGCTGCGCTCTATGATGAGTACTACCGAGTTTCCTATTTCAATTTAGGGAGTTATGCACTTGTGAAGTTGCTTACCTATTGAATAGGGTTCCGATCAAATCTGTTGCCTACCACTTCATATGAGATGTGGAAAGGGAAGAGCCCATATCTTAAGTTTGTTAAGATTTGGGGTTGTCCAGCCTATGTCTAAAAGCATAATCCGGACAAGCTAGAGGCAAAGTCTGTTCTGTAGAAGTTTGTTGAATATCCCAAGCATACGCAAGGGAATATCTTCTATCAAACTGAGGAAAAAAAGTTGTTTTGTTTCTCAATATGTCACCTTTGTGAAAGGGAATTTCTTGTGAAGAAATTAATGGTCATAAGGTAGAACTGGAAAGAGTTCCAGCTATAAAAACTGCAGCTGATGATTTGGTAGAACCAAAAGATTCAATAGTAACCAACGAACCTCAGCCTCCCCGCCGATCTAGTAGGGTTCCTCACCCACCTGAGAGATACTTCGAGTTTCTCTATGACAGTGGGAGCTAGGAATGCATCATGAGATGATGACCCAACTAGTTTCAAGCTGGCCATCAGGAGTGGGACTCTGTAAGAATGGCTGGATGCTTAGCGATCTGAGATGGAATCCATGTACACCAACAAAGTATGGACTTTGGTTGCCTTATCTGAAGGGTTAAATCCCCATCAGGAGCAAGTATATCTTGAGAAGATTACTTGGTGTAGATGGAAAAGTTGAGACTTTCAAAGCTAATCTTGTTAATGGTTTTCGTCATCAACCAGGCGTGGATAATGATGAAACCTTTTCCAGTGGCTGTGCTTAAGTCCTTCCAGATCCTACTTGCCACGGCTACATACCATGACTACGATATCCGGCGGTTGGATGTCATGACTGCTTTTCTAAATAATGATTTAGAAGAGAGCGTCTATAAGTACACAGCTAGAGGGCTTCGTAGGCAATGGGAGCAGCGGAAACGTATGCAAGATGCTTTACAGGATAAAGCAGGCATCGCGGAGTTGGAACGTCTGTTTTGATGTGGTAGTCAAAGTGTTTGACGTCATCAAAATGGTAGATGAACCATGTACATACAAAAAGGTAGTAGAGAGTAAGGTGGTCATCCTCGTATTGTACGTAGACAACATACCCTTGATAGGAAAAGAGTTTCCTATGCTACGCACGGTCAATCTCCTCTTATCACAAGGATTCTCCTAATAGGATAAAGGTGATACCTCCTAAATCCTGGGTTTTGGATCTATGAGATAGATCTAAATGGATGTTAGGATTCTCACTAGGTGTAGTAAGAGGTATCAATGGATCCTGGGGAGAATCACTCGAAAGGTTCCAGGGTGGTAAGGACGACTGAATGTCAGTCGCATGCATTGTCTTTAGCCTCAGTGGAGGGTCGGTATGTTGGAAGAGTTCCAAGCTGAGATACCGTGGCAAACTAGACGATAAAGGATGGTGACATCGCTATCAGAGATACTACCAAAGAAGCAGTTTGTGTGTATATTAGTTCATGTGATGAACTAGGTTTCTACCATTGTATGACAATGGTGTTGAGGCTTTGGCCAAGGAACCACGGTCCCATCAGTGACCCAGACATATTCCAAGGCAGCATCACCTGATCATGGAGATAGTTGATCTCCAGGGTGATCGAGGTTAGGAGAGTAGACTCAGAGGACAACACGGCGGTCTACTCACAAAGGCCTTTTCCCAGAGAGACTTATATGGGATGGTTGAGTATGAGATACTGCAACCACAGCTACAGATGGCCCTAGTGCAAGTAGGAGATTGTTAGTTTTATGTATGCCCTAGAGGCCATTACTGTACATGAGATGTATATTGTAGTGGATGCTGGGACTTTCTTGCTCGACATGATAGTATGCTATCTGGTTGCTCTTTATCTTAACATGTATACTTACTGTCTCTCTGTTGCATGTTGATAAAGCCCTTAGGATGTGTACTCGACTTGCAGGACTATAATGCAGATCATACTAGTGGGGCCTGGGTAGTCCATGAGTACATCCTTCAATGTTCCTAGTCATGGGAATATCGAGACGGGGCATCGATAATCAAGAGTAGACTAGCGTATATCTTCTCGACCCATGAGATGGGCGATGGATGATCCCATATCCATTAGTGTTTGACATCAGAGATGGTATGCAGGTGCTCAGTGGTGACTAGGTACACTGAACGGACTCGCCGAGAACTCCCAGATGGTATTATACCTCACATCATATGGCAGTTCTCTGGTGACACTGGTACAGCTTAGTCTGTTGACTGGAGATCGTCATAGAGTCTTGTGTGTCTCCCACTGTACTTTGATTTCCACCCTACCACGGCTCTACTGAGTCGTGCAAATAGGTGGTTTTTGGGTACTGTCACTGTAAGTCCACGTTACCTCTCCCGGTTCTTTCGGGCTTGCGGAAATGGTGAAAAACGATTTTTAGGGTTTAGGTAACATGGACTACTAAACCGGATCTTGGCTAAACTACACACTAGGAACTAACAAGAGAGTTATCTACTCGGTTAGCGGTTATACCTCAACTTGAACTCCTTCTTCTTAGACTCTTTGTAGTGGTCGGATGGTGCTTTCCTCGTTGCCTTCTCTTGTCGAAGATGGATCCACCTGAGGGTTTCTACCTTGAGCTCCTTTCTCGATCTTGAGAGAACTAAAGTGTCCGGCTTGCTAGACCTTCAACCTTAGGATGAGTAGAGAGTGGCTTTGGGTGTTTTATCTCCAAGGAAAGGTTTCTCAACTCATGAGAATGATTCTCCTTGAACTAGAGGAGGAGGAAGATTAAAAGAGGAGAGAGAATGGTTATGATAGAATGAGAATAGTTTTACAACCATAACAATATTTGTGAATTAATCAAATTAATAATTTAATCAAATGAAAAAGTTTATGGTTTTGATGAGACAATTATCATTTCATATTAAATGGTTTTGCAATGATCAAAGAGCATCTTTGATGTGTAATGATGATGGTCAAAGTTTCAACCATGGTCAACTAGTCAACCTTGGTCAACAAGTCAACAAACCCAACCATGACACAATTTCATTTAATTAATATTATTAATTGATATATCACAAATTCATTAGGGTTTGGAAAAAGACGACTGTCAACTTTGCATACGCACCTGATCCAAAACCCTAATGAAAAATCTC
Organism: Agapanthus africanus; assembly: GCA_030015575.1. Taxonomy (NCBI): domain Eukaryota; kingdom Viridiplantae; phylum Streptophyta; class Magnoliopsida; order Asparagales; family Amaryllidaceae; genus Agapanthus; species Agapanthus africanus. Next base: position 289,317,750 of record CM057340.1, read on the forward strand.
TTCCTCCGCCTCAATCAACTGTGCATACACACCCGCATTCGTGTTCCGAGGAACATGAATACAATGAGATAAAACTAACCCCAAAACATATACTAGGATCTGGCTCAAACCATAGCCCGCTAGTAATGTTTGTCCGGACGCCAAACATGCACAAGTGCGCGGATGTGAACGAACCCTGTCGCAAAACCATGCGACCTCTACTCTGTTTTTCCCAAAGGCGAATAACCCTCTGTGTGGGACTCTAAAGACTCGACACTACGCTGGCAGTGGGTTTAACCACAGACCGCAAGCGGCACTAGCTGTACGTATCGGTCCCCAGGTAGATGCCGATAAGAAGACTGACGAGGTAAACCCATCTGAACTCCTACTGAGCCTGTATGTGACAGTCTCCGTACATTCCGGTCTGTTCGTCTAAGAACATCGCATGGCGGGCCTAGGAGGCGGTAAACGTCAGTCCCTTACTAGCGGTATAAGTCGTGACGGAGTGTAGCCCAGAACACCTGAGATAACACTGGAAACCTACCAGTCCATCTCGCTTGCCCTGGCCAGGGACTTTGTGTAATGGCTCTCCTAGACACAACGCGATATCAACCCCCAATACCGGGAGAGACGAATCCTGTCTAACCGTCACTGCCTCCAAGTGCTTCGGTACTGCACCCAAAAACTATCTGTTTGCATGACTCCTTTGAGTCGTGGTAGGGTAGTAATCAAAGTACAGTGGGAACACACTCGAGGCGAAGTGACAGTGTCAAGTCAACGGACTAAGCTGTACTCATGTCACCTGTGAACTGATAACTGACGATAGGTATAATACCAACCAACAGTTCCCAATGAGTCCTGTCCAGTGTACTCGTAACCTAACGAGCACCCGCATACTATCTCAAGTACGACATACTGACGGCTGTAGGACAGACCGTCTCCCAAGCCGGGATAAGAAGCGTATGCGCTAGTCTACTCCGGAGTATCGATGCCCTGTCTCGATAGTCCTACGACTAGGGACCTGGATAAGGATGTGCTTGTAGACTACCCAGCCCCCACGAGTGTGACTGCCATCACAACGCTGGTAATCAAGCAAAGATCCTAAGGGCTCCACTTATGTATAAAAGCGATATGCTAAAAGAAACACATGCACACATTAAAGCAGAAACAAACCAAGTAGTATACTACCATTTTGAGCAAGAATGCCAATACAAGGTGAATATCCCAAGCTTCCATCAAGTAATATACAATCCAGTATGATACAGTAATGGCCTCTAGGGCATATAGACTAACAATCTCCCACTTGCACTAAGGCCATATACTGGCGTATCGAAGACCCATCATCTCGATCAGCCGCTCGAACTGAGTCTGGGGTAAGGCCTTGGTGAATAGATCAGTAGTGTTATCTTCCATAGAAACTCTCCGAACCTCGATCTCCTGGCGACCCACGATCTCCCTGATCAGGTGATACCGCCTAAAGATATGTCTGGACTTCTGATGGGACATGGGTTCCTTCGCTAAAGCTATAGCCCCGTTGTTGTCGCAATACAGATGTACTGGATCAACAATGGACGGAACCACCGGAAGTTCTGTTAGGAACTTCCTTATCCAGACGGCTTCTTTTGTGGCATCTGCAGCAGCGATATATTCCGCTTCCATCGTCGAGTCAGCAACGGTTTCCTATTTGGAACTCTTCCAACACACCGCCCCTCCGTTGAGGGTGAAGACATAACCCAACATGGACTTGGAATCATCCTTGTCACTCTGGAAGCTGGAGTCAGCAAAGGCCTCGATCTGGAGATCTTTTCCACCATACACCAAGAACATCTCCTTAGTCCTTCTCAGGTACTTGAGAATATTCTTTACCGCTATCCAGTGCTTCTCCCCAGGGTTTGACTGGTACCGTCTTACCCACTCAGTGCATAAGCTACATCTGGTCTGATACACAACATCGCATACATTATAGAGCCTACCGCAGAAGCGTAGGGTATAATAGACATGCGATCCCTTTCCAAATCAGTCTTGGGAGACATCTCTTTGGAGAGGGTGATCCCGTGATAAGCCGGTAGATTATCGCGCTTAGAATCTTCCATACTGAATCTTTTCAGTATGGTGTCGATGTACCTGGACTGTGAGAGTCCCAGTATCCTCTTGGATCTGTTACGATAGATCCGGATCCCCAGAATGTATGAGGCATCACCCAGGTCTTTCATGGAGAACCTGTATGACTAGAACCCTTTGACAGATTGTAGCATAGGAATGTCACATATCAAGAGAATGTCATCCACGTATAAAACGAGGAATATTACAGTTCTCGCTACAAATCTACTATAGATGAATGGTTTATCTGGATTTTTGATAAAGCCAAATTCTTTGACCGTCTCATCAAAACAGATGTTCCAACTCCGTGATGCCTGCTTTAGTCCATAGATGGACTTAAGCAACTTTCACACCTTTCCGCTGCTTCCACTCTGAATGAAACCCTCTGGCTGGTCTATATAGACACACTCCTCTAAATTTCCATTTAGAAAAGCGGTCTTCACGTCCATTTACCAAATCTCATAATCGTGGAAGCCAGCAATGGCAAGAAGGATCCGAATGGATTTCAGCATAGCCACTGGAGAAAAGGTTTCATCATAGTCCAAGCCAGGTCTTTGACGAAAACCCTTTGCAACAAGTCTAGCTTTATAGGTCTCAACCTGTCCATCTACACCAATCTTCCTTTTGACGATCCACTTGCATCCTACGGGTTTTACCCCATCTGAAGAAATGTCCAACGTCCATACTTTGTTGGTGTACATGGACTCCATTTCGGTCCGCATTGCATCCAGCCATTTTACCGAGTCAACGCTCTGAATGGCTTGCTGGATGATAGTCGGCTCATCACTATCAATGATGCAATCCTCTCTATCCCCGTCTATGAGAAAACCGTAGTATCTCTCGGGCGGATGAGATTGCCTACTACTTCTGCGGAGCGGCGTAGGAATGTCCTGATCTTTCGAACCCTCTGGTTCTACTAAGCTTTCAGTAATAGCTCATGGTTCTGGAATTTCTTCCATTTCTATTGCGCTCCCACTTATCTGATTCTCCAAAAACTGAGTTTCCAAGAAATAGGCATGCCGAGAAACAAGAACCTTTTGTTCCTCTTCGTAATAGAAGAAATATCCCTTGGAGTTCTTTGGATATCCCACAAACTTGCAATGTATTGAGCGTGCCTCGAGCTTCTCCGCATGCTGCTTTTTGACAAAAGCTGGACATTCCCATGTCTTAATGTGATTAAGATAGGGTCTCTTCCCACACCACATTTGAAATGGTGTAGTAGGCACAGTCTTTGTTGGAACTCGGTTCAAAAGGTAAGCAGCTGATTCTAGTGCATATCCCCAGAATGATCGCGGTAACTCAGCGTTACTCATCATGGACCGTACCATATCCAATAGGGTTCGGTTCCGTCTCTCCGATACACCGTTATGTTGCGGAGTCTATGGAGGAGTAAGCGGAGAGAGAATTCCATTCTCTTTTAAGTAATCCAGGAACTCGGCACATAAGTATTCACCACCTCGATCAGATCTCAGTGTTTTGATACTTTTGCCTGTTTGTTTTTCTACTTCATTCTTATATTCCTGGAATTTTCCAAAGGCTTCGGATTTATGTTTCATTAAGAAGACATAACCGTACCTTGAAAAGTCATCCGTAAAAGTAATGAAGTAAGAATAACCGCTTCGTGCATGTGTAGACATTGGACCGCACACGTCGCTGTGTACGAGTTCTAAGAGCTCGCTCGCTCTCACTCCGTGTCCAGTGATCGGAGTCTTTGTCCTCTTTCCTTTGAGACAGGATTGACAAGTTGCATATGATTGATATTCGAACGGATCCAAATATCCTTCTGTATGTAACTTCGTCAAGCTTCTCTCATTGATGTGACCCAGTCTACAATGCCATAAGAAAGTCTAATTTATTTCCGGAGACTTTCTTTTGTGTGTGTTCTGGACATTGAAAATCTGTGGTTGGTTTAATACGTATATACCATTGCTCAATGTACCTGACCCAATCAGAACTTGATTAAGGTGAATGTTCACAACATTACTTATAAACGCAAATTCAAAACCTTATTTAGAAACTAAAGATACAGAAATGATATTACAAGTTGCATTGGGTACAAAAAAGCAATTACGTAAAACCAAAACATGTCCATCTGACATTCCCAAGTGATAGTCCCGCACAGCCTCAGCATCCATGCTAGCTCCGTTTGCAACTTTGAGGGTCATGTCACCTGCTTTCAAAAACCTACGCTTTCTCAATGCCTGCAAAGAATTACAGATATGAGATCCTGATTCGGTATCCAATACCCAGGACGTAGACAGTTTTCAATAACATGCACACCTGAAGCTGAAGCCGCAACCTGCTTCAGATCCTGTGTTCTGGCTTTCCAAGCCCTGCAATCTTTCTTCCAGTGTCCACTCTTGTGACAGTAAAAGCATTCTTCCTTATCCACAAGCTTCCCCGCTACCTTTGTTTCTTTTGCCTTTCCCTTCGTATCCACCTTACTAACACCGCCCCTTGGTTTGGCGGGGGTTTTCTTCTTATTTCCCTTGTCTTTCGTCTTGGACCTAGAAGAGGAAGATCCTCCTACAAACAAAGTGGATGTTTCCCTACTTTTCTGTAGGGTGCCCTCTGCACTCCTCAGCAAGTTAAGGAGCTCTGAAAGTTCAACTTCCTTTTCTTGCAAGTTGAAATTCAGGATGAACTGGCATAAGTGGAAGGAAGGGACTGAAGAATCAAGTCCGTATAGAGCTCATTCTCCAACGTGGTCCCAAGGTCCGTGAGCTCCTCTATGTAGCCAATCATCTTAAGCACGTGTTCCGCTACCGATGATCCGACGGCCAATCTTGCCTAAAACAACTTGTTCGACACTTCGTATCTGGCGATACGAGATTGCTCTCCATACAGTTCTTTTGTATGGAGAAATATGGATTCGAGGTCCATATTCTCGTGCCTCCTCTGATTTTCATTGTCCATAGAGGCAAGCACGAGGCACTTGGCCTTCGCGCAGTCGATTTCCCAGGTATTACGGATTTCTCTATCCGCGACGCTGGTTTTGGGACCTGGGACAGGGGGAGCTTTGGTGGTAAGAAGATACCCCAACTTGTCATAAGTGATTGCCATTTTGACATTCCTGAGCCAATCTTTGTAGTTTGGCCCTATCAGTATGTTTTTATCTAGTAGTAACTTAAGTCCAGTCATGATGTTTGGTCGCTGCAATTAGGAGAGATAGAAGAAACACTTTAGCATGTTGCTCTTGCAAGTTTAGAGTGGTTTTAAATTTGTCTAAACAGGATGGGTCCCACTGTCTCTCGAATCCCTCCTCAAACCATAAAGGAAGAACTAGTCGGGATCAATCTCACCGTACAATACTTGCTTAACCGTTCAGCCAGGCCAGTGTCGGTACTTCGAAGGAGGTTTTCCAAAGCTTTCGCGAAGTTCCTTAATTAAGTAACCTCTTTTCCTTGAGGGCGTAGCCTCGCTAACACCTTTCTTGACACCTACTTGGTTTATAGCACTGATCGTTAAGTGAGAAAGTTCCGGAGGAGTAGCATATACTCACTGTAGGATCGGGATCCAAATATCATCGCGTGATAAAACTGAAGGAATCCTACCAGAATCATCACACTCCAAATGGTATGCAGCGCTAGCAAGTTTCAGTTCTTTTGAAACTCCCGATGTGGATTTTTGCCCCATGCTCTTATGACGTTGACTTCGGCCAAAATATCATAAGTCACATGTCAAGTTCTACCCGTCATTCTCCAGGTTAATTTTAGCCCACCCGCACATACCCTTGACATTGGCCAAAATGGTATAACGACTGCCCCAAACCAACACATCTATCTATGCTGCATATGAAAACCCAATAGCTACCAATCACTATGCCTTGACTTTGGCCAACATACATAGCTTGAATACTTATTGACCATTCATATGAAACGACGGAGGGCTACGAATGGTTCTGGCGAAACCGTGAATGTAGTGAAATTGATATAATCGAAGGAACGAGATAGCTTTCAAAAGGAGTGGTTCAAGCTCCGCATTTAAAAGTTTGGTTTTGAAAAGAACCGAGTGGTTTTCAAAGTGTTCCAACGACTTTTACTTGCTTTATTTTTTCTTGCATTAATTCCAATGCGTCCCATCATTTAATCCTACCATTGTAGAAAACAACGAAAATATGACATACGCTTATGCCATCCGCATTCGCCACGGGGTCCCGTCATCACCCGTTAGGTTACTTAACTAACGACATAGCGGGGGCTGGACTAGCGCGGATGCAAAACATAAGCAACGCCTAAATAGATATCATATAGATATATATAAACAATCGTCACATGCAATGATAGACATTCCGGATCACAGATGAATACATTGGATATACTAGGAATCCGCAATTTGTACGAGCCTGTAACGAAGAGCGGATTACACGGTCGTGATGAATAGCCAAACCCCACCCTAGACCCCTACGGGTGCGACAAACTACCCGCCAAGTATCCGAAGTGAAGCAACCTCCTTCAACGACGTGAGTAGGCCACTCGGCTCTTTGAGGTACCCGGTAGTTTGTGCACCCCACCTTGGGTCTGTCCTAGGAGCAAAAACAGTAAAAAGAAATTATACAATGACGGCTACAACACCGACCCGGTTGTGCGGCCATACAAATAATATTACATCAATTTACATATTACAAGAATTGAAAGATAAACAAAACTCTCATCTCACAATTCCCCTCGGGTATTCATCCGCGAGAATCCAACGAATTCATATACACAATCCATCAACATTACAGATCACAGATATGTATAACCCCCACTAATCGACGTATAGCGATTAGCAGACGTTCAATACATATATAACATTACAGATACAACCCATTAGCCGCACAGCCTACAGAAAATCGACCAAAATACGGATTTGTAACCACCCCAAAAACAAATTTGTTCTCTGGAAATTCTGGGCAGAAACAAACCATCTCAAAAATCATAAAATACCACCAGAAACAAACTGCAGGAGAAACGATCCACGGCCGAGTCAACTCGGCCGCGGAACCCCGGTGAGTCGGTCGGTTCGCTGGATCGTTTTTCTTGCCTGTTCATTATAAAGCCTGAGCCGATTTTTAAGACATGATTTATTATTTTTTTGGAGCAGAAATAAAAATCGGCAGAAGCTAGGATTTTCCGGGGTGTTTCGCGGTTTTTTGTCCGGTCGAAATTTTAGATACTTTGCTAACATGCTAGGGTGTGTTTAGTTAGGCTCTGATACCACTGTAAGTCCACGTTACCTCTCCCGGCTCTTTCGGGCTTGCGGAAATGGTGAAAAACGATTTTTAGGGTTTAGGTAACATGGACTACTAAACCGGATCTTGGCTAAACTATACACTAGCAACTAACAAGAGAGTTATCTACTCGGTTAGGGGTTATACCTCATCTTGAACTCCTTCTTCTTGGACCCTTTGTAGTGGTCGGATGGTGCTTTCCTCGTTGCCTTCTCTTGTCGAAGATGGATCCACCTGAAGGTTTCTACCTTGAGCTCCTTTCTCGATCTTGAGAGAACTAAAGTGTCCGACTTGCTAGACCTTCAACCTTAGGATGAGTAAAGAGTGGCTTTGGGTGTTTTATCTCCAACGAAAGGTTTCTCAACTCATTAGAATGATTCTCCTTAAACTAGAGGAGGAGGAAGATGAAAAGAGGAGAGAGAATGGTTATGATAGAATGAGAATAGTTTTACAACCATAACAATATACGTGAATTAATCAAATTAATAATTTTAATCAAATGAAAAATTTGATGGTTGGTTTGATGAGACAATTATCATTTACATTAAATGGTTTTGCAAAGATCAAAGAGCATCTTTGATGTGTAATGATGATGGTCAAAGTTTCAACCATGGTCAACTAGTCAACCTTGGTCAACAAGTCAACAAACCGAACCATGACACAATTTCATTTAATTAATATTATTAATTGATATATCACAAATTCATTAGGATTTGGAAAAAGGCGACTGTCAACTGTGCATACGCACCCGTTCCAAAACCAAAATGAAAAACCTCTTCCTCCGCCTCAATCAACTGTGCAAAGACACCCGCATTCGTTTTCCGAGGAACATGAATACAATGAGATAAAACTAACACCAAAACATATATTAGGATCTGGCTCAAACCAGAGCCCGCTAGTAATTTCTGTCCGGATGCCAAACGTGCACAAGTGCGCGGATGTGAACGAACCCTGTCGCAAAACCATGTGACGTCTACCCTGTTTTGCCCAAATGCGAATAACCCTCTGTGTGGGACTCTAAAGACTCGACACTATGCTGGCAGTGGGTTTAACCACAGACCGCAAGCGGCACTAGCTGTACGTAACGGTTCCTAGGTAGATGCCGATAAGAAGACTGGCGAGGTAAACCTATCTGAACTCCTACCGAGCCTGTATGTGACAGTCTCCGTACAGTCCGGTCTGTTCGTCTAGGAATATTGCATGGCGGGCCAAGGGGGCGGTAAACGTCTGTCCCCTACTAGCGGTACAAGTCCTGCCGGAGTGTAGCCCAGAACACCTGAGATAACACTGGAAACCTACCACTCTATCTCGCTTGCCCTGGCCAGGGACTTTGTGTAATGGCTCTCCTAGACACAGCGCGATATCAACCCCCAATACCGGGAGGGACGAATCCTGTATAACCGTCACTGCCTCCAAGTGCTTCGGGACTGCACCAAAAAACTACCTGTTTGCACGACACCTTTGAGCCGTGGTAGGGTAGTAATCAAAGTACAGTGGGAACACACTCGAGGCGAAGTGACAGTGTCAAGTCAACAGACTAAGCTGTACTCATGTCAATTGGGAACTGATAACTGACGATAGGTATAATACCAACCAACAGTTCCCAACGAGTCCTGTCCAGTGTACTCGTAACCTAACGAGCACCCGCATACTATCTCAAGTTCGACGTACTGACGGCTGTGGGACAGACCGTCTCCCAAGCTGGGATAAGAAGCGTATGCGCTAGTCTACTCCGGAGTATCGATGCCCTGTCTCGATAGTCCTACGACTAGGGACCTGCATAAAGATGTGCTTGTAGACTACCCAGCCCCTACGAGTATGACCGCCATCACAACGCTGGTAATCAAGCAAAGATCCAAAGGGCTCCACTAATGTGTAAAACCGATATGCTAAAAGAAAGACATGCACACATTAAAGTAGAAACAAACCGAGTAGCATACTACCATTTTGAGCAAGAATGTAAATACAAGGTGAATATCCCAAGCTTCCATTAAGTAATATACAATCCAGTATGATACAGTAATGGCCTTTAGGGCATATACACTAACAGTCCCGATTCACGTGGAGGCAATGAGCGATAGGAGGGGATTCGTCTCTCCCGGTATTGGGGGTTGATGTTGTGCTATGCTTGACTAGCCATAACTGGAAATCCCTGGCCAGGGTTACAGTGATTTACTGGTAAGAGTTATCAGTAGTTTCACGCTTGTTATGGACCTTACATCGGCATGACTTATCAAGTTGTTGGGGTCTGACGTTTACCACCCCTAGGCGAGATATGCGACATATAAGACGAACAGACCAGACTGTGCTGTAAGTGTTACTGAATGGATTCGCAGGAGTGAGCTGGCTTGCTCGTTGATCTTCTGATCGCTCAATACCCGAGTGGCCGTTACGTTTAGCAGACCGCTTGCTGCTTGTGGGAGATTGATATGATCACCACCTACTGCCGGCGTATTGACGAGTCTTTAGAGTCCTACATAGAGGTTTCCTGGCTCAAGCGAAACGAAATAGGAGCGCATATGAGATATCTGCAGGACCGAAAATAATACCAGTATGTGATACTGTATTCTATTCTCGCGATTTGTATCATCAGTCGGTTATATGAGATATAGCCGGGTTACCGAATCAAGTGTTGATTCGATATATTGATACACTAGATATTAGTCGGTTATATGCGATATGACCGGATCATTAAATCAAGTGTTGATTTAATGATTTAATGATTTATATAATTATATATGTGATATATTACTTTACATTAACTAGTATTGGTTCACTTAAGATTGATTTTCTCACATGATGTGCACAAGTTGTATATGTGTTATATGTTTGTGCACTAGTTTGTATCATGATTGATAATACATGCAAACTTGGTTGTGTGTATGACTTACACCATATTTAAGATAATGGTTTAGGTTTTTATTTATTTTGGTAAAACAAAATGTTGGTTTTCTTTGTCTTGGCTTGAAGCTTCATGAAGCTTTTAAGCATCTTTGACAAAGACCACTCATTTTGTTTTGCATAAGATTTTCATTAACTAGACCATTACCTCAAACTATGGTTTAGTCTCTACAAAGTTAAACTCACCCATGGTTGCATTATGATAGACTTCACTTGATTATTCTTTTTACATAATTCATTATTCTTATTCTTTTCCTTCTTCTTCTTCTTCTTCAAGAAGCAGAGAAGCTTGCTAGAAATTTTCAAGTGAAGAAACAAAGTGAGAAATCAAAATCCAAAGTCAACCCACTTCCTATTTCATCATCCTTTACTATTTTCCATTTAGTTTAGGGTGTTCTCTTCACAATGTTCATAACCTAGTGAAGATGGAGCTTGAGTTTGAGTCTCCTCGACGTAGATCATCTTCGGCCTTGAAGTCAATGACCAAGCCCGCTAATTTCTCCGAGGAAACCATCGCTAGAGTCCGGGATCACGATGATCGCAGCGAAGGGACGTCAACACGGAGCTTTAGAAGTGAAGGACCGGATCTACAAAGGTTGTAATTCCTTTCACTTATTGTTAAGTTGTTCACTTGCTTATAGTTTTCGCATAATCTCTAGTATACGATCTTGGTTAGGTTTGTTCGGCACGTCTAATTTTTTGAATCGGGCTTGGTTGATGCCTTGTAGAACCTTGTGACAGTGCCTAGGAACCCTACACATACCCTATTCTCAATAGAATCACTCATATTAGAAAATCAAATATGGTTCATATTCAACTTAGTGAGTCATGGCTTGAAAACCCTCCATGTGTCACTATGAGCCATGATCAAAATTATGCAAAAATCCACCACATTTCCTCCACCTCATAATGCAATAAACTTTTAACTTAAAATGTTAAATAAAAAATATGAGGTGTCTTCTTCAAGAAGCATTTTTGAAAAAATTACAAAAATGCCCCTCATCCGTATATACATAACCGTATCCGTATTCCAAAAAATACGAATACAAAAGAGACGAAAATAATCCATCAGTATAATACTAGGATCCGTCTTAAACCAAAGCCCACTAGTATTATCTATCCGAATCATCATCCGTGCACAAGTACACGTACGTGATCGAACCCTGTGGTAAAACCATACGACCTCTACATCTTTTGCCCGATACAGGGAAACTCTCTGTGTGGGACACTAAAGACTCGACACTGCGCTGGCAGTGTGTTAACCATAAGCCGCAAGTGGTACTAGCTGCACGTAACGGCTACGCAGGTATATGTCGATAAGAAGGTCGATGAGCAAACTCATCCGAACTCCTACCGAGCCTATCTGTGACAATCTCCGTACAGTCCGGTCTGTTCGTCTAAGAGTATCGCATATCGGGCCTAAGGGTCGGTAATCGTCAGACCCTAAATAGCACAATAATGTAAGTGCACGGCGGCGCCCCGGCCTCCATCCCGAGGCCAAATGCGGAAGCGAAAAACTTTAATTTTGCAAACTAGCAAACCGGCACCACCGCGTACTAAACACCCGGATCGAACCATTAACTAGTCCTAGCTAACTACAAGTTGGGGAATAGAGATATACCGACTGATACGAGTCCTCCGGTCTTCTCGTCGTCGTCCCGATCTCCCGCGGATTGTCCTGTCTCCACCTCGTCGCCGGAAGTGCACCACATCGCCTACATCTTTTACGGGCTCCCACCTCTATGCCGAGGCAACTCGGGCACGAAGCTGGCTAGTCGACGTGTCCAAGATTTGCTGTAGAATGTGTAGTGAAGAACCATGTCTCATTTGGGGTTATGGAGTTTGCCATTTTGGTGGAGGGATGATACAAGAGCTATGTGGAGGGACTTAGGGATTTTTGGAGCATGAAATGAAGCAAAAACCCACACATACAAAATTTGGGCAGCCCTCCCCTTAAGTGGCCGGCCCTTGCAATTGCAAGAGAGTGAGAGAGTGAAGAGTGTATCCAAAAGAATGAGAGAGCCATCCAATAATCCAAAAGGATAGAGAGAGAAGGCTATCATGCAAAGGAATGATAGCTAGGAAAGTCCAACACTCAAACAACAATCATCACTTCCAAAAGTCATGCCATCATCAACAACCATATCATATAAAAGTCAAGCCATCATGAAGAAGGAAAGTCAAGTGATGGTGAGCCATCATGATCCAACAAAATGCAAAGAACACCCTCCAAAAAAGCTTATTTGCACAATGCAAATAAGCCCTCCTCCACCAATCTTCGGCCAATGAACGATACAAAAGAAATCGGCCGAAACGGAAAGCAAACTGGCAACTCCAGAAAACTGGTCCCGTAATAAATTACAGGAAAACCCCGCTACTTTGTATACACACCCGCATTTGTATTCCGACCGAAATACAAATGCAATGAGACAAAATCTACACTGTACTATACTAGGATCCGGCTTAAACCAAAGCCGGCTAGTAATATCCGTTCGATCCTGATCCGTGCAATACCGCACATATCTGATCGAACCTTGCCATATCACCATACGGCCTCTAGTACAAACTGTCCGATCCTGATCCGTGCAATACCGCACGTATCTGATCGGACCTTGCCATATCTCCATACGGCCTCTACAGCTTTTCGCCCGAAAGCTTGAGTAACTGAATGTGGTGGACTCTAAAGACTCGTCAACACCATGGTTGTGGATTTAACCACTAGCACGTCAGAGATATAAGCCAATACGTGACGGGCTACCAGGAATTGACCAAAAGAGACGTCGATGAGCGAACTCATCCTGACACCCTACTGAGCCTGTCAGTGACAATATCCGTACAGTCCGGTCCGTTCGTCTATGAGCATCGCATGGCGGGTCTAGGGGGTTGGTAAAAGTCAGACCCCCAAAAGCGGTACAAGTCGTGTCGGAGTGTAGCCCTGAACACCCTGAGATACTACTGGAATACCTACCAGTAAATCTCCTGCCTCGGTCGAGGGCTTCGTGTAATGACTCTCCTAGACACAGCGCGACCTCACCCCCAATACCGGGAGAGACGAACCCCTGAAGATACGCTCACTGCCTCCATATGGCTCGGGACTGTACCCAACTAAAACCTGTTTGCACGTCTCCTTTGAGCATGGTAAGGTAGTAATCAAAGTACAGTGGGAACTCATACGAGACAAATGACGATCCCCAGGTCGATGAACTAACCTGTACACATGTCACCAGGGAACTGCTATCTGACGTCTGGTATAAGACCAACTAGTAGGTTCCCGGCGAGTCCTGTCCAGTGTACTCATAACCGAATGAGCACCTGTATACATCTTTGGTGATCCAACTGACACCAATGGCTTGTTAGACCGGCCACCGCCCCTCGTCGGGGTCTCGACTGTATACACTAGTCTACTCTGGAGAATCGATGCCCTGTCTCGAAACTCTCACGACTAGGGACCTTTTAAGGATGTGCTTATAGACCCCAGCTCCCACTTATATGATCGCCCTCATACTGCTGGTGGTCAAGCAAGAATCCTAGGGGCTCTATCAACGTGTAATAGCGACCTGTCAGGTCACCTAAAGCAGTACACGATGATAAAGATAAACCAGATAGCATACTATCATCTTGAGTAAGACTGTCCTACCGGGACAGGTCCTCCCTCAATCATTGCAATCGCGTGCCTGTGATCCAATAATTGACTCTGAGGGCACTATCTCCAACAATCTCCCACTTGCACTCAAGGCTAATTATTGCGATGTCGCATACTCACAGCCCGTGTGATACCGAACACCCAACTCCTCTACTAGTCAGTCTCACAAAGCTCGTTTGCGAAACTAATGCGTTCGAGGAATAGCCTCAGTGAGTGGATCCGCTTTGATGTTTCTTTTTATGTCTCTCTATAACTCATGTTCGCGGAGAAAGCCATCTCCCTAGATGAGCAATACCTGTCATAGAATGTGTCTGGATGTCTGATGGGAACTAGCTCATAAATGAACTCCAAATCCAAACATCTTAGACTGTATCGACAACTGAACTTAATCAGTATCCTGCGCCATGCCTCCCTCAGTATTGCCTTGGACCACCTGTCCAAAATACTGCCCCTCGCCAGAAGGAAAAACTATAACTCTGACAACCTCCTTGTCGTCCATGTCACCTTGGAGGCCTGGAATGATAACCGTCTCCCGAAAGAGGCTGCCGTTATCATATCCCTAGAACATCCACTTATGTTCTAGAACTGCTTCCGACTGTTTCTCCAGGATTGGATCAATGTCAACTTATTGCATCTAGTGCAAGAACAACATCTGGTGTGGTACTTGACATCTCATGATTGACTCAATTGCCTAAGCAAGTGATCTGCCAATCATGCACATCCCTCTCCCCTTTAGTCTGTAAGACACCTTTAGAGAGGGTGACTCCATTATCTGCAGGTACACTACGTGCATGGAGTCATCCATTCTAAATACTCATAGAATGCTGTCTAAGTACCCAGATTGGGAAACCACCCAAATCTGGATCTAAAACCATAGATCTAGTAACCAGTATATCTGATATAATGTCCAAGTCCCATGTGGAGAAACCACTGTGTGACGGCCAAAGTATAACCGATCGTAGTATAGGAATATCACTTCCTACTCTGTGTATGTCATCCAAATACCATGACATCACACCATACTACCTTCTCAACGGACCCATCCCCTATTCTGATGAAGTCAAACCTATGACTGTCATGTCAGAAATAGATGATCTATCTCCGCTACAGCTGCTTTAGTCTATAAATAGACATAAGCCACCTGTCCACCAATGCTTCCGCTGCTCCCACTGACTACGACAACCCTCTGGCAGAGTCATATACACGTACACTTCTAAAACTAGTTTAGAACGACGCTATACTCATCCTCCCGCCGGGTCTCGCAACCTGGAACAACAGCAATGGCAAGTGTGGGTAAACAAGAACTTCCCTGTCACCGTCCTTGAGGCTACCGAAGTACCTCTCGGGTGCCTGAAGTTACCCACCTTATCTGCGGAGTGGCCAATGGAATGTCAAAGAAGATTGAATCTTTAGGTTCCTATCAAATCTTCAGTAATCGTTTGTGGTTCTGGAATCACTTCCAGTTCTACCATACTCCCACTACTGTTTTCTGAAAAAAAACATTTTTGTTAAAACTGTGGCGAGTTAAGAACAATATCACTATTGATCTTCCAGATGGTAGAAAATCAACCCTCGTCATAGCCTGGGTCGACCCACAAACAGCCATTACAGAAACGTGCCTTGAGTTGTCCAGTGTCAGGTTTTAATCATAAACCGGACAACTCCCCGTACCTTAACATCGTTAAGATATGAACTGTTCTATATCCAATATAGAACTAGAGGTACTGATTTAATTGAACCAGATTCAAATCATGCAGCTGTCTCCAGTGCATGTCAACTAAATGGAAGGAGGCCGATCATCGTTACTCAACTTAGGAATGCTTCCAATTATGAGTAACCTGAAAGAGAAGCAAGTTCTCTTAATCATTACTATCAACTGAATACCGTACATAAGTATCTACATCTTCGATCAACTTTGAAGAATCCCGATACTTGCAATACCTGGTTCTCTGCTTTATTCAAATACCTATAACTTCTCAAAATTCGGACCCTGTGTTTCCACGAAACACCTGTCTAAAAACTAAAGAAGTCATAAGTAAACCGAATATAGTACGAGGACCAACCCCTCTGTCCTGATGGACCCTGGACAACATACAATACTCTGTATAAGTCCCTTGAGTCAGATAACTCATTCACTGTGTGTCGTAGGTTGAAAACTGTACATATGGTTAAGAAGAATTACACCGCTATTTAACGCTCCTTACCTAACCATCCACTGATATAGGTAAATGTCATAGACATAATTTCAAAAAGGTTTATCTCACTCTATGAAAATAGACGTACAGATATATCAATTTGAAATTGGTGCACAACAGCGGATATTCAAAACCAAATATTTGCCGACCGGCAAACAGCCCAGGTGATTTCCTCAAATATCACTGAATACAACGAATCCCGATATAATGAGGAAGATCACCTAATTCCCAATAACTTACTCCCACTCAACATCTGTAAAACCATACAGATGTGAGAATCATACCTGGTAAATACATACCCTGGAGTAAGTATCTAATCGGGAAATCAGTTTTCCTTTAACAGTACACAGTGAAACTGAAACAATGAAATGTTTCGATGGGGTATCCCGGTATTCCTAGTAATGCCTCTTCCAGATTCACGACTGTAACCGTATAATTCTTTGCCACCTCTCCAAATCCCTTTATATGTCTTTAGTCATTACCTTCTGCACACCCCTTAGGCCAAATGGTTTTCTTCCTTCCCTACCGTTCGGCACCAGCCTATGGTTTGGAAGAAGACTATCCAATAAGCATAATGGGTGTACTGTCCTGATCCTAGGAGCACTCGCAATGCGAGAGAAGGTGAAGATAAAAGACAACCGAATAAACCTTATTCCTATTTCTCCTGAACCAGAATCCATCCCCGAACTGGAACAAGTTCCTTTCGAGTTCGTATATAACCATACGATGGAGTATCCAATAATCTGTGGATCTTCGTAGTGATACGGAGTGTCCTGGAGAAATACAAAGGTGATTTTAGGATTGGGGAAGAAATACTTGGTTTGGTCGTGAATAGCAGTCGCAATTTACTATTCCCTCTCACTAATCCCTTGATATGTCTTTACTTAATACCTTCTGTACACCACTATTAGGCTAATTGGTTTTCTTCATTCCCTACCGGTCGGCACCTGCCTATGGTTTGGAAGAAGACTATCCAATTTGCGTAATAGGTGTACTATCTCCTAAACCAAGGAGTACTCGCAACCTGAGAGAAGGTAAAAGGAAAAGACAACTGAATAGTCCTATCCGTTTTCTCCAGAACCTGTATCCATCCTCGAATAAATCCCTTCGAGTTCGTATATAACCATACGATGGTTTTGTCCAATGGAAGTGGACGTTCGTAGTAATACGGGGTGTCTTGGAGAAAAGGGTAAAAATAGGAGTGGCAATGAGGTCTGCAACTCTGACAATCCAAAAGCCAATGTTTAAGAAGGTTCGGTTAATTTTGGTCTCTGAGTCATAGTCTTAGGGTCGGGTCAATGGTCGCTGCCAAAGAGAGAGAGAGAAAAGAAACACTCAGCGTGCACTCTAACCTAGATCAGAATGGTTACCAATTTATCTAATCTGGAAACCTCCCACTGTACCGTCAAATTCTACTCCAAACCTGAAAGAAGAATTAGTCGGGATCACCCAAGGAGTAAACCAACTCATCAGTAGGAATCGGGATCCAACTATCATCGCATGATAACGTGACGGAATCCGCTCATGCTATCACACTCCAGAAGGTATGCGCATATGTGGCAAGTTTCAGTTCTTTTGAAACTCCCGATGAGATTTTAACCCCTCGCTCTTATGACCTTGACTTTGGCCAACAAATCATAAGTCACATGTCAAGTTCTACCCGTCATTCTCCAGATTGATTTGAATCCACCCGTACCTACCCTTGACTTTGGCCAACAAGACAGTACGACTGTTCCAAACCAACGCATCTATCTATGCTGCATATGAATACCCCAATAGCTACCAAACACTGTGCCTTGACTTTGGCCAACAAACACAGCTTGAATACTATTGACCACCCATATGAAACGACGGAAGGCTACGAATGGTTTCTGGCGAAAACCTTTAACGTAATGAACTTGATATCGTTGAAGGAACGGATAGCTTTTTAGAAATATAGTGACGAAAACCTTTGCTAAAGAGGTCACTCCCGGTGAAGGGATCTGGGCTCTTTCCCCGTAGAATGAGGTGCAGGATATTCCAACTGAATACCACGATGCAAAGCAAAAGTAATCGGCTATAGTGAAGTTATTGCCCTGACGCAAACTTTTGTCCAAGGGGTCACTCCCGGTGAAGGGATCTCGGCCCTTGCCTCGTCGACTGAGGAGCAGGATATTCCAACTGAATACCACTGTGCAAAACAAAAGTGAACGTCCTTGCAATAACATATTTTTGAAAAGTGTTCCAACAACATCAGATTAGGTTTGTTTTTAACTTGCATTGATCCGAATCAACGCAGTCCCATCAATTGATCACACCACAAAGAACGAAAATATACTGATGTACGTATATGCCATCCGCATTCGCCACTGGGTCCCGTCATTACTCGTTAGGTTAGCTAACTAACGACAGAGCGGGGACTGGACTAGTGCGGATGCAAAACATATACAACATCTACTAATATATATACCAATATATTATATTCGCTCAAGGCGTAATAAAATGCAACATCACAGAAATGTACAGCATCACAGAATAATACAGATATCTGGGATCCCCGGGTTTCACAGAGCCGCTGAAACCCGACGTTCCCCTGGTCGTGTGGATAGCCTGTGCAATGAAATCCTAGACCCCTACGGGCGCGGCAAGTTACCCGCCAAAACCTGAAGCGAGGCAGCCCCCTTCAGCGACGTGAATGGAAAACCCGGCACTTCACGGAATCCGGCAACTTGGGCACCCCTCCTGGGTCAACCTGTACCCCCTATGAGTGCGGCGAATAGCCCGCCAATCCTAGAGTGAAGCCCCCTCCGTCTCAATGCCATGAGATGCGGGCTCGTTGCCCTCTAGAACCCGGCTATCCGTGCATCCCTCCGCGGGGCAATCCTAGTACAGAAAGTAAAATATACATACAACGGGTACATCGACCGCAACCTGGTCGCGCCCCAAAAGAATAATACAAACAGGCAGTGACGGCAGTCCACATGTCGGACGCTCGCCCCGCAATATCAAATGTACATAATACAACAAAATTGTACTAGCATTGCATCCAGGCTATCCCCCACGACCGATCCGCAACATCACAGAACAATTACAGAACATCAACGTGAAAGTCACGTTCGCAAATCCGTCTAACCGGGCTATAGCAGTTAGACAGGATTTACCGATCAAGTGACATTCACGATCGCAGATATAATGTAAATACTGTGAAATAATGTGTTTAAAATATCCGATCGATCAAATTTCAACAAGGGGCCTCAAGTACTACTGTAGCACATCAAGAAATTCTGGGCCCAAAATTAATATTCCAAAACCCCTAAAATCACCCCAGAAGCCCACTGAAAAAGTTTGACCAATTGAACTTTCCATACAGCGGCGGAACCGCGGCCCAAAGTGGGGTTTGGCCGCGGTTCCGCGCTCCCCTTGAACGATCAATTTGTCGAATTTCTCCAGTAGTCTTAGAACTTCCAGTACATTAGTTTTTTACAACCTGAAAAAATTTTCGACTCCAAAAAATTTCAACAGAAAACTGATGCATCTGAAAAACGCGGATTTTGGAATTTTGGTCGATCGGAAATGTAAACACATCAAACAAAGCTAGACTATATTAATGGCAAGGCTCTGATACCACTGTAAGTGCACGGCGGCGCCCCGGCCTCCATCCCGAGGCCAAATGCGGAAGCGAAAAACTTTAATTTTGCAAACTAGCAAACCGGCACCACCGCGCACTAAACACCCGGATCGAACCATTAACTAGTCCTAGCTAACTACAAGATGGGGAATAGAGGTATACCGACTGATCCGAGTCCTCCGGTCTTCTCATCGTCGTCCCGATCTCCCGCGGATTGTCCTGTCTCCACCTCGTCGCCGGAAGTGCACCACATCGCCTACATCTTTTATGGGCTCCCACCTCTATGCCGAGGCAACTCGGGCACGAAGCTGGTTAGTCGACGTGCCCAAGATTTGCTGTAGAATGTGTAGTGAAGAACCATGTCTCATTTGGGGTTATGGAGTTTGCCATTTTGGTGGAGGGATGATACAAGAGCTATGTGGAGGGACTTGGGGATTTTTGGAGCATGAAATGAAGCAAAAACCCACACATACAAAATTTGGGCAGCCCTCCCCTTAAGTGGCCGGCCCTTGCAATTGCAAGAGAGTGAGAGAGTGGAGAGTGTATCCAAAAGAATGAGAGAGCCATCCAATAATCCAAAAGGATAGAGAGAGAAGGCTATCATGCAAAGGAATGATAGCTAGGAAAGTCCAACACTCAAACAACAATCATCACTTCCAAAAGTCATGCCATCATCAACAACCATATCATATAAAAGTCAAGCCATCATGAAGAAGGAAAGTCAAGTGATGGTGAGCCATCATGATCCAACAAAATGCAAAGAACACCCTCCACAAAAGCTTATTTGCACAATGCAAATAAGCCCTCCTCCACCAATCTTCGGCCAATGAACGATACAAAAGAAATCGGCCGAAAGGGAAAGCAAACTGGCAACTCCAGAAAACTGGTCCCGTAATAAATTACAGGAAAACCCCACTACTTTGTATACACACCCGCATTTGTATTCCGACCGAAATACAAATGCAATGAGACAAAATCTATACTGTACTATACTAGGATCCGGCTTAAACCAAAGCCGGCTAGTAATATCCGTTCGATCCTGATCCGTGCAATACCGCACGTATCTGATCGAACCTTGCCATATCACCATACGGCCTCTAGTACAAACTGTCCGATCCTGATCCGTGCAATACCGCACGTATCTGATCAGACCTTGCCATATCTCCATACGGCCTCTACAGCTTTTCGCCCGAAAGCTTGAGTAACTGAATGTGGGGGACTCTAAAGACTCATCAACACCATGGTTGTGGATTTAACCACTAGCAAGTCAGAGGTATAAGCCAATACGTGACGGGCTACCAGGCATTGACCAAAAGGAACGTCGATGAGCGAACTCATCCTGACACCCTCCTGAGCCTGTCAGTGACAATTTCCGTACAGTCCGGTCCGTTCGTTTATGAGCATCGCATGGCGGGCCTAGGGGGTTGGTAAAAGTCAGACCCCCAAAAGCGGTACAAGTCGTGTCAGAGTGTAGCCCAGAACACCCTGAGATACTACTGGAATACCTACCAGTAAATCTCCTGCCTCGGCCGTTCGTCTAATGACTCTCCTAGACACAGCGCGACCTCACCCCCAATACCGGGAGAGACGAACCCCTGAAGATACGCTCACTGCCTCCATGTGGCTCGGGACTGTACCCAACTAAAACCTGTTTGCACGTCTCCTTTGAGCGTGGTAGGGTAGTAATCAAAGTACAGTGGGAACTCACACGAGACAAATGACGATCTCCAGGTCGATGAACTAACCTGTACACATGTCACCAGGGAACTGCTATCTGACGTCTGGTATAAGACCAACTAGCAGGTTCCCGGCGAGTCCTGTCCAGTGTACTCATAACCCAATGAGCACCTGTATACATCTTAGGTAATCCAACTGAAACCAATGGCTTGTGAGACCGGCCACCGCCCCTCGTCGGGGTCTCGACTGTATACACTAGTCTACTCTGGAGAATCGATGCCCTGTCTCGAAACTCTCACGACTAGGGACCTTTTAAGGATGTGCTTATAGACCCCAGCTCCCACTTATATGATCGCCCTCATACTGCTGGTGGTCAAGCAAGAATCCTAGGGGCTCTATCAACGTGTAATAGCGACCTGTCAGGTCACCTAAAGCAGTACACGATGATAAAGATAAACCAGATAGCATACTATCATCTTGAGTAAGACTGTCCTACCGGGACAGGTCCTCCCTCAATCATTGCAATCACGTGCCTGTGATCCAATAATTGACTCTGAGGGCACTATCTCCAACAAATAAGTCGTGTCGGAGAGTAGCCCAAAACACCATGAGAAACTACTGGAGTACCTACCAGTAAATCTCGCTTGCCTTGGCCAAGGACTTTATTTAATGGCCTTCCGAACACAGCGCGATATCAACCCTCAATACTAGGAGAAACGAATCCTATCTAACCGCCACTGTCTCCAAGTGCTTCGGGACTGCACCCAACTACTATCTGTTTGCACGACTCCTTTGAGCCGTGGTAGGGTAGTAATCAAAGAACAGTGAGAACAAACTCAAGGCGAAGTAGCAATGTCAAGTTGATGGACTAAGCTGTACTCATGTCACCTGGGAACTGCTACCCGACGATAGGTATAATACCTACAAGCAGTCCCCAACAAGTCATGTCCAGTGTACTCATAACCCAATGAGCACCTGCATACTATCTCCAGTACGACGTACTAATGGCTGTCGGATAGACCATCTCCCCTGCTGGGATGAGAAGCGTATACACATATCTACTATGGTGTATCGATGCCCCGTCTCGATAATCCTACGACTAAGGACCTGTATAAGGATGTGCTTATAGACTACCCAGCCCCCACTAATGTGACTGCCATCACAACGCTGGTAATCAAGAAAAGATCTTAAGGGCACTACTAATATGTATAAGCGATATGAAAAAAGAAACATATGCACATAATGAGGTATAAACAACCAGGTAGCATACTACCATTTCGAGCAAGACTGTTACTATATCCGTGTATATCCAAAGCTTCCATTAAGTAATATACAAACCAGTATGATACAATAATGACCTCTAGGGCAAATATCACTAACAGTCTCCCACTTGCACTAAGGCCATATATTGGCGTATCGCAGACCTATCATCTCGAATAGCCTCTCGAACAGTGCTTGAGAGATGGCTTTTATGAGTGCATATGCAGTATTGTTCTCCATATCTACTCCCTTCACCTCGATCTCCCTGATCAGGTGGTACTTCCTCAAGATATGTCTGGATCTCTGATGGGACCTGGGTTCCTTCCCTAATGCTATAGCGCCGTTGTTGTCACAATAAAGAAGTATTGGACCAACAATGGTCGGAACCTCCTGAAGTTCTGTAAAGAACTTCCTCATCCAGACTGCTTCTTTTGCGGCGTCTCAAGCAGCGATATACTCTGCTTCCATCATCGAGTCAGCAACGGTGTCCTGCTTGGAGCTCTTCCAACAGACCGCCCCTCCATTGATGGAAAAGACATAACCCGATAGGAACTTGGAGTCATCTTTGTCACTCTAGAAGCTGGAGTCAGCAAAGGCCTCGATCTAGAGTTCTTATCCGCCATACAATAAGAACATCTCTTTAGTCTTTTTTAGGTACTTGAGAATGTTCTTTACTGCTATCCAGTGATTCTCCCCTGGGTTTGATTGATACCGGCTTACCATGCTTAGTGCGTAAGCAACATCTGGTCTGGTACACAACATCGCATACATTATAGAGCCTACTGCAGAAGCGTAAGGTATAATCAATATGCGAGCCCTTTCCAAATCAGTCTTGGGAGACTTCTCTTTGGAGAGGGTGATTCCGTGACAAGCCGGTAGACTACCGCGCTTAGAATCTTCCATACTAAATCTTTTCGGTATGGTGTCGATGTACCTGGACTGCAAAAGTCCCAACATCTTTTTAGATCTATCACGATAGATTTGGATCCCCAGAATGTAAGAGGCATCACCCAGGTCAATCATGGAGAACCTGTGTGAAAAGAATCCTTTGACTGATTGTAGCATAGGAATGTCATTTCCTATCAAGAGAATGTCATCCTCGTACAAGACGAGGAATACCACAGTTCTCCCTACAATCTTACTATATATACATGGTTATCTGGATTTTTGATAAAGTCGGATTCTTTGACCATCTTATCAAAAAAAATGTTCCAACTTCGTGATGTCTGCTTAAGTCCATAAATGGACTTAAGAAACTTGCACACTTTCCTGCTGCTCCCACTCTGATTGAAACCTTCTAGCTGATCCATATAAACGCACTCTTCCAAATTTCTATTTAGAAAAGTCGTCCATACAACCATCTGCCAGATCTCATGTTCTAGGAAGGCAGCAATAGCAAGAAGGATCTGAATGGATTTGAGCATAGCCACTGGAGAAAAGGTTTCGTCATAATTTAAGGACGTTGCGGTCCATTGGGTTTAAGGACATCGTAGTCCATGAGTTTAAGGACCTCATAGTCCGTAAGGTTTAAAGACATCATAGTCTGTATGGTTTAAAGATATCGTAATTTGGTTTAAAGACATCGTAGTCTGGTTTAAAGACATCGTAGTCTATTGTATTTTGGTTTCGCAGTTTGGGGATGCGCCAAAAGTTATTGGTTATTGGGACCCTCCATCTCTCTGAAGACGTTGAAGAATTACAACGACATGTATCAGAGGTATGAAGAAATGTACCCTTGAACCAATGTTGGTTGGAGATCTATAGTCAGGTTTAGGACTAAAACCAATTAAAAAGATTGTGAGCACATGGGCTCGGTTAATCTGAATTAAAGACTTGTGGCCATCTTGGGCTCAGCCCACTCAGTTTTGAATAAAATGTTGAACATTTGTTTGGGCTCAGTCCCTTTTTATCCAACAATACTGACCATTGATTTGGGTTCTGACACCCCTTTTTCTTTTTGTCTTTTACTGAGTGTTGAACACTATTTATGGTACTGGGACTTTATTTAAAGAACACTTTGTGTTCCCTCAGCACCCATGGGAGGAGCACGTGGAGCGCTTGGCGCTGAGCGCCAGACTTGGAGTGCTAAGGCGCTTCTTATGAAATAGCGCACACGTGAGGAGCACGTGGAGCGCTTGGCACTGAGCGCTAGACTTTGAGCGCTAAGGCACTTCTTATGAAATAGCGCACACGTGAGGAGCACGTGGAGATCTTGGCGCTGAGCGCCAGACTTGGAGTGCTGAAGCGCTTCTTATGAAATAGCGCACACGTGAGGACCACGTGGAGCGCTTGGCGCTGAGCGCCAGATTTGGAGCGCTGAAGCGCTTCTTATGAAATAGCGCACACGTGAGGAGCACATTGAGAGCTTAGCGCTGAGCGCTGGAGCGCTTGGCGTTGAGCGCTTCAGCGCTTCTTATGAAATAGCGCCCATGTGTGGAGCACGTGGAGTGGTTGGCGCTGAGCGCCAGACTTGGAGCGCTAAAGCGCTTCTTTGGAAGTTCTGATCAGTTCTGTGCTATGAGAATTAAACTCTCGTTTATAAGAGACTTTGTCTCACGGATCTAAGTTCTTCTTTATGAGGAGATATTATGATCTCTTCTGTTTTTCTTTATGAGAGTCTTTGTCTCATGAATCTAAGAACTAAGTTCTTCTTTTTATGAAGAGATGCTATGATCTCTTCTACTTTTTGTGAAAGACTTTGTCTTAATGATCTGTGATCTGAAAAAGAACTAAGTTCTTCTGATGGAAGAGTTAAACTCTCAAATATGGAGGAGATGTTATGATCTCTCTTCTTTTTATTTACCTTGAAAAAGGTTCTTCTTCTGAGAGCTTGCTCTTTTCTTTTTCTTTTCTGAGAACTTGAAACTTATAGGTAGGTTTCTCTCTCTGAGACTTGAATTCTTGGGTCCTTTATATAGGGGAGGCTGTTTTGTTGAATCAGTTATGGAAATCTCTCATTGAGAGATTTCTAATTGATTTGAGGATGTTTCCCACCACTGGATCTTTGATCCGAGGGCTTCTGTTTTACAGAAGACACCTTTCTTGTTATTTAATAAGATTGGGAAAATATTTTCCCATACAGAACTTATTCTGTATCTTGGTGATTTTTAACCACCATTTGATCTTTGATCCAATGGTGCTCTGATTTACAGAGCACAATCTTTCTTGTTTGGAAAGATTCAAGGAGTGTTTCCTCAACGGAATTTAATTCTGTAATTTGATGATTTATTATCTTCGTTGGATTTTTGATCCAAGGGTGGAGAACATTTAGTTCTAGCGCAGGCGCTCTCATGCTTTGCACGTGAGGCGCTGCCTCAGAGTCTTTTGACTCTTGGTGCTGGCGCTGCTAGCGCTCTCGTTCTTTACACGTGTGGCGCTGCCTCAGAGACTTTGACTCGCGCCAGCGCTCTAATGCTTTGCACGTGAGGCGCTGCCTCAGAGTCTTTGACTCTTAGCGCTGGCGCTCTTGGCGTTAGAACTCTCGTGCTTTGCACGTGAGGCGCTATCTCAGTTTAAATTTTAAATTTTGAAATTTTTAATAAAGCTTTGCTCTCTGATTGGGGGAAAACAAATCCCCCCCCACCGTTGCGCTCACGTGGCTCACAGGTGAGTGCAGCGGTGGCAGCCTTTCCACCGTTGGATTATCTTGGAAGTTGGATCGACTTCTAGTGCCTATAAATAGGGCATTTGGCCCTTTGAGATGACTGCTTGTTCATCTTCTTATTTTGTTGTTATTGAGAATTTAATTCTCCTTCAGAGCTAAGCTCGTTGCCTTAAGAAATTTCTTATAGTCAAAACTCTGCTCAAATTTGGTAAGGATTGTACTTATTAACAGAGCTTTGCTCTTCTCAGATCGTAGATCTTAAAATGTTTTAGGGTTCTACCTATTAACAGATCCTTGCTCATATTTTGGATCATAGATCATCAAGATATAATCTTTTTAGGTAGATTTTAACCCATGAACTGGAACACCGTTCATCATCCATGAAGAACTCTTAGTGTTTGTTCACAGATCTTGAAAATCTTGGAGTTTTTACTCTGCAAAAGCTTTGCTTTTTTAGGGATTTGAGGGATGATTCCATCGTTTTCTCAGAGCACAGCTCTTAAAATTTTAGGGAATTTTATTCCTCTCATGATTAGAGTTGACAGATGTCACTCCTGTCTGCAGAGCGTTGCCCTCGAGGGAGTTTAACTCCTTGGCCCGAGGGGCCTCTCATTAAATGAGAATCCTTTTAGGATTTCCTATTTAATGAGTGACCGTCTCATCAATGATGAGTCGTCACCTTGAATTTGTGGGTCCCCTCTGGTCCCCCTTTCCACTGCATTGCAGTGCGGTACAAAATTTAAAGTACCAAGTGTCAGAATTTGAACTATAGCCTTGACGGCTAACTCTTGTTCTTTTTCACGCAGGTACTATGTCTTTTGACACTTATTTCCCATTCGTTCGTCCGTAGAGCGCATTAGCTGACGCGCCCGTAGATTGGGAAGTTTTTGCACTAATCAAAGATCACGACTCGGAGCGGAAGTCTCTTCATCTATGGGGGTCGTAGTACAATCAAATCATCCGGGGTCGACGCAGCTTCTCTTGTGCGGTGCCTTCAGAGCCCATTTCGGCGATCCACTACGCCGACTCACCCCCAGTGAACTATGCCGTAAAGATGGTTAACTGGACTTCGGAAGGTTGCCTTCGGCCCTCTATGGCCGCGATACCCGTACAGCCACCGATGGCTTTGGATATTCTGGGGCAGCGTATATGTCAAGGCGAGTCATGCCCTTGGGGACAGCCATACATGATAGGCTTGACTCTTCGCCATCCAGCCGGGTACTTGCAGTGGGCTCGATATATTTTGTCAGCCAAGAAATCACTGCTGCTAAATCTTGGGTTGTACCTCGCAGTTTATGCGTCTCTTTTCCAGTATTCCATGCCCCATGTATGGTGGGTCAAAGCTTTCTTGGAACAATGGAATGTACCGACTAACACCTTCCTTCTATCAGATCGAGAAGTTTCCATCTCTTTGGAGGAGTTCGTGGATATCTCTGGCTTACCAGTCAGGGGAGAACATTACGAAGAGCTACTTCCTCCTGACGAGTGCTTCTTCACCACCAAATCAGTGGTGATGGGATTTACCTCAGAGAATGCCATTAAACCTCAATTCCCAAGTCTGATTAAGGTGTTGAATATTTATGAGAGTCTATTTCTCGAATCCGGAAGCCACGGGGTTAATTTCACAGATTTCTTCGCCCGTTTTCTCCGCCCAGAAGTCCTGTCGAAGGAAGCCGCGAAATTCGCCAAACTCGATGATCATGCTTTAGTTTGGACAACCAGCCGGTAACTGACGCGGATCAAGGGAATTTCTTTCTCCCTGACACCCCGGTAATCTCTTTCGCACAGTTCGCAGCTTCTGACGTCGACGAAGAGGCGTTCTTTTTGGGGTTCCTCGGGCTATGGCTAAACTGGTTTGTTCTCCCAATGCACTCTCGCTATATGAGGCCGTCCGTTTTCTACCCGGTTCACCGAATGGTTGTTGGGATGCGAGTGGACGTCGGGGTCGCTAGGCTAGCTCATTTGTATCATGGCCTCATCTTTGCGTCAGACACCACTCAGCCAGGGGTGCAGCCCGTAAACCTCCCGACGCATTATTTTACGTCGTGGTTCCAACTTCATGTGCTCGGCGCTTTCGGAGTCCATAAGCGGACCCATTTCTACGACAGTTGTAACTTCCCTCGGGTTATGCTTCTAGTTGACGCTTCTGCTTTAGAACCGACTCAGCAAGAGGCTTGAGGTCTGGTTCTTCGCCCGTGTACGGTCGGGGATGGCATGACCTTCGTCGATAAGGTCTTAACCATTGGCAAGGAATCCAAAAAAAAGGTGCAGCCGTTACGCGACACCTTCAAAGATGGGGTTTCTATCTTGAAAGCTCGGGAGATTCTTCATTTATATTCGATCAGGCCGGCTACTTTGTGTTCAAGCAAAATGACTCGGCGCTTTTCTTGAGGTACAACCCGCACCGTTTTGCCCAGCAGTCGGGTTACAATCAGGGTGTTCCCTTCGAGGACTTCTTGGAAGAACCGGTTGCTACTGAAGAGGGTATCCAGAGCGTGTTGTACCACTTCATGCGCCTAAACACTGGGTCCAACTTTTTGATCAGTGAGCCGAGCTGCGTTCCAAAAGACTTGAACGTATATGTGGCATGGTACCAGCATGCGATGGGTGCTGTTATTAGGGAATAAAAGCGGTTGCTGCTCGATCGCAATGGTGCAGCCCCTGCTGGTAATCCAGCCGTTCCCCTAAAGAGACGGACCATCGTTCGTCCTCCCTTGAGAGAAGCTGCTGCGGTTGTGGTCACGCGCGTCATTCCGGATAAGCCTCTACCTCGTGTGCCTGTAAAAACGGTAGCTGCAGCGTCTCCCGAGTCTGGCGTGGGTACGGAGATCGGGACTCGTCGCCCAAAGTTGCCCGCCAAGCGCAAGCTCCTGTTACCGGTTGCCGGCGTCCGCTCACATAAGAAGAAGAAGTCGCTATTTTCTGCGGACGTTGCATTCGGCCAGGAGCCCCATGCTCCCTACAGCGAAGGCTTGTGCGAGTACGGGACCAATGAGGGTCTAATTATCGCGCCTGTGGATGATACTGATCTTCAAGCTGCCCTTGTGGCTTCCAAGCGACTGGCTCGCAATGAAGCAGCACTGATCACGATCGCACAGTCAGGTAGACTTCAGTCGTATCTTTCCGCGGATATTTTTTTATTATACTTTGACTGACGCTTTCTTCTTCAACAGGTAACTCTGCCGAAGAGGCTCTCGCGGCTTCCCTCAAAACATTTGAAGAGGAAGAGAGGCTCCGTGGTTCTTTGGGCCTTGGTATACTTCGGCTCATTGTGCGTTCATTCCATTTTTCTTTATTCACGGTTTGACACTCTCTTTTGTCTTATTGCAGGGACTACCTTGACTTCGGTTATCCCGAGTGCGGTGCCGATCTCAAGCGGTGCTGCGGCGACGCTTCCAGAGCCAGCTGTGGTGGCACCAGCTCTTCCATCATCCCAGCAGGATGTTTTGCTCAAGCAGCCGATGACAGACGCCTTAACGGCTTCAGAGGAAGATCTTGGTTTGGACGATGACGTCCCTTTGACGGAGGTCTTGAGTGTTAGTGTGATATGCCCTAGAGGCCATTATTGTATAGTACTAGTTTGTATATTACATTTTGGAAGCTTGGGATATATACACGGATAGAAATTCTTGCTCAATATGGTGGTATGCTAGTTGGTTTGTATTTATCTTAATATGTGTATGTGTTTCTTTTAACATATCGCTAGTACATATTGATAGAGCCCTCAGGATCTTTGCTTGACTACCAGCGTTGTGATGGCAGTCACACTAGTGGGGGCTGGGTAGTCTACAAGCACATCCTTATATAGTTCTAGTCATAGGATTATCGAGGCAGGGCATCGATACTCCAAAGTAAACTAGTGCGTACGCTTCTCATCCCAGCTGCGGAGATGGTCTGTCCCACAGCCATCGGTACGTCGTACTGGAGATAGTATCCAGGTGCTCATTAGGTTATGAGTACACTGGACAGGACTCGTCGGGAACTGTTGGTTGGTACTATACCTATCGTCAGTTAACAGTTCCCAGGTGACATGAGTACAGCTTAGTCCGTTGACTTGACACCGTCACTTCGCCTCGAGTATGTTCCCACTGTTCTTAGATTACTACCCTACCACAGCTCTATTGATTCATGCAAACAGGTTGTAGTTGGGTGCAGTCCCGAAGCACTTGGAGGCAGTGACGGTTAGACATGATTCGTCTCTCCCGGTATAGTGGTTGATATCGCGCTGTGTCTAGGAGAGCCATTACACAAAGTCCCTGGCGAGGGAAAGCGAGATTTACAGGTAGTGTTTCCAGTAGTTTCTCAGGGTGTTCTGGGCTACACTCCGACATGACTTATAACGCTATTAGGGGCTGACGTTTACCGCCCACTACGCCCGACATGCGATACTCTTAGACGAACAGACCGGACTGTACGGAGATTGTCACATTCAGGCTCAGTAGGAGTTCAGATAGGTTCACCTCATCGGTCTTCTTAT
The DNA here is from genome assembly GCA_030015575.1 of Agapanthus africanus. Taxonomy (NCBI): domain Eukaryota; kingdom Viridiplantae; phylum Streptophyta; class Magnoliopsida; order Asparagales; family Amaryllidaceae; genus Agapanthus; species Agapanthus africanus. Next base: position 289,348,405 of record CM057340.1, read on the forward strand.
CGGCATCAACCTGAGGACCGTTACGTACAGCTAGTACCGCTTGCGGCCTGTGGTTAAACCCACTGCCAGCGTAGTGTCGAGTATTTAGGGTCCCAGACAGAGGGTTGTTCACCTTTGGGCGAAACGAGATAGAGGTCGTATGGTTTTATGACAGGGTTCGTTCACATATGCGTACTTGTGCTTGTTCGGTGTTCGGGCAGTTGATACTAGTGGGCCTTGGTTTAAGCCAGAACCTAGTATTTGGTTTTAAGTTTGTTCGGTCTCATTGTATTCGTGTTCCTCGGAGCACGGATGCGGGTGTATATACACAGTTGACCGAGGCAGATGCATCTCATTACGGTTTTGACCGTTGACTTGATTAAAACCATAATGAGATGGAGGAATTGATTAATGAGTTTTAATTAGAGATAATTGTATCATGGTTAATTGGTTTGACCATTTGACTTTGTTGAGCCATGTTGACTTAGATATTTTTGTGAGCATGCTTAGCATTAATTGTGACATGATAATGGTCAAATCAACATCAACCATGACAATTTATCCTAATAAAAATTATCATTATTCTTTTTCATCATATGAGAGCTATCTCCTCATTCTATCAATATGCATTCTCTCTCTTGCTAGCTCTCTCCTCTTCCTCTCACAAAGCTCTTTCTTTTCATGAGTTGAAAATCAAGAGCTTTGTGAGATCTAACCACTAAAACAACTCTCTACTCACTCTAGGGTTCTTAGTCTAGCACACCAAGAACCTTAGTTACTTCAAGATAGAGGTTGGAGCTCAAGGTAGAGGCCTTCGGGTGGATCTTTGTTTGGCAAAGAGAAGACGATTAGGAGGAGCTATCTACACAACTCCAAGGAGCTCACAACAAGGAGAAGCAACACAAGAAGAGAAGGAGTTCAGGCTTTTGGTATAATCTCTTAACCTAGTAGTTAAAGCTCCATGTAGTTTGTTATTTTTTGTTTAGCAAGGATCCTTCATGGCGAGTCTATGTTTCCTTCAAAGAAAAATTCGATTTTTACCTATTCCGCCTCCCCGTTAAGCACCGGGGTGGGTAACATAGACTTACAGTGGTATCAGAGCCTAGCTAAACAACAACTAACATGTTAGCAAAGTCTTTAGAACTTCGATCACGGAAAAATCGCAAAATACATCAAAAATTTGTGTTTTCTACCGGTTTTTAAAACTGGTTTAAAAATATTTTCAGAGACCTGAAAAATAGGTGCAGGTTTTTTTAGGAACACCAAAGAAAAACGAGCTTGTAACTCGGTCAGACTACTGCGGAAGTGCGGCGAGACCATGCGTTTCGCCGCGGATCCGCGGCCGAGTCGACTCGGATTCAACTCGTTTTTCCTGCAGATTGTCCAGCTTGATGTTTTGTGATTTTTCAGATACTTTGTTTCTGCCAAGATTCATTTGAGTACAGTGTTTTATTTGGGGTAGTTTCTAATTTGAATATCGATAGAAATTCTGTAAACTTTAGCTAATCGGATTATATCTGTGATGTGATATATGTATTGAACGTCTACTAATCGCTATACGTCGATTAGTGGGGGTTGTACATATCTGTGATCTGTGTTGTTGGATTGTGTATATGAACTTGTTGGATTGTCGTGGATGAATAGCCGGGGATGTGAGATGAGTATTTTTAATTTTTCATTCGATGTAAATTGTAAATTGATGTAATATTATATTTGGGTCGCACATCCGGGTTGAGGATGTAGCCGCCATTGTATATTATTTCTTTTACTGTTTTCTGCTCCTATGATAGACCCAAGGTGGGGTGCACAGACTACCGGGTACTTTGAAGCGCTGAGTGGCCTACTCACTTTGTTGAGGGAGGCTGATCCACTTCGGGAATTTGGCGGGTAGTTTGCTGCACCCGTAGGGGTCTAGGGTGGGGTTTTGGTTATTCATCACGACCGTGTAATCCGTCTTTCGTTGCAGGCTCGAACGAAACACGGATTCCAAGCATATCCAATGTGTTCATCTGGAATGACTATCATTGCGTCTGACGAATGTATATATATCTATATGATATCTAGTAAGCGTTGCTTATGTTTTGCATCCGCGCTAGTCCAACCCCCACTCTATCGTTAGTTAAGTAACCTAACGGGTGATGACGGGGCCCAGTGGCGAATGCTGATGGCATAAGCGTACGTCATATTTTCGTTGTTTTCTGCAATGGTAGGATTAATTGATGGGACACATTATATTAATGCAAAGAAAACAAACCAAAGTTGAATCGTTGGAACAATTTCAAAACTACTCGGTTTTTCCAAAACAACAAAACTTTTAAATGCGGAGCTTAAACCACTCCTTTTAAAAGCTATCACGTTCCATCGATTATATCAAGTTCACTACGTTCACGGTTTCGCCAAAACCATTCGTAGCCCTCCGTCATTTCATATGAATAGTCAATAGTATTCAAGCTATGTTTGTTGGCCAAAGTCAAGGCATAGTGATCGGTAGCTGTTGGATATTCATACGAAGCATAGATATATGCGTTGGTTTAGGACAGTCGTACTGCTTTGTTGGCCAAAGTCAAGGGTATGTACGGGTGGGTTCAAATTAACCTGGAGAATGATGGGTGGAACATGACATGTGACTTATGATTTGTTGGCCAAAGTCAAGGTCATAAGAGCATGGGGCAAAAATTCATATCGGGAGTTTCTAAAGAAACTGAAACTTGCTAGTGTTGCATACCATTTGGAGTGTGATGATTTGGGTAAGATTCCTTCAGCTTTATCACACGATGATATTTGGATCCCGATCCTACTGCGAATATATGATACTCCTCGGGAGATTTTTTCACTTAACGATCAATGCTATAAACCAAGTAGGTGACTAGAAAGGTGTTAGCGGGGCTACGCCCACAGGGAAAAGATGTTATTTAATTAAGGAACTTCGCGAAAGCGTCGTAAAACCTCTCTCGAAGTACCGACACCGGCCTGACTGAACGGTTAAACAAGTATTGTACGGTGAGATTAATCCTGGCTAATTCTTCTTTTATTATTTGAGGAAGGATTCGAGGAACAGTGGGAGCCATCCTGTTTAGACAAATTAAAAACCACTCTAAACTTGCAAGAGCATCATGCTAAAGTGTTTCTTCTCTCTCTCCTAATTGCAGCGACCAAACAACAAGACGGGCCTTAAGTTACTACTAGATAAAAATATATTGATAGGGCCAAACTATAAAGATTGGTTCAGGAACGTCAAGATGGCAATCACTTATGACAAGTTGGGGTATCTCCTTACCACTAAGGCCCCCGCCGTCCCAGGTCCAGAATCCAGCGTCGCGGATATGGAAATCCGTAAGACCTGGGAGATTGACTACGCGAAGGCCAAGTGCCTCGTGCTTGCCTCTATGGACAATGAACATCAGAGGAAGCATGAGAATATGGACCTAGAATCCATATTTCTCCATACTAAGGAACCATATAGAGATCAATTTCGTATCGCAAGATACGAGACCTCGAAGAAATTGTTTTCAGCGAGGTTGGCCATCGGATCATCTGTAGGGGAACACGTCCTTAAGATGATTGGCTACATTGAGGAGCTCGCAGACCTTGGGACCACGTTAGAGAACGAGCTGTACACAGACTTGATTCTCCAGTCCCTTCCATCCACCTATGCCTAGTTTATCTTGAATTTTAATATTCTAGGTAAAGAAGTTGAACTTCCGGAACTCCTCAACATGTTGAGGAGTGCAGAGGGCACCCTGCAGAAAGCAAGGGAAACACATACTCTGTCTGTTGGTGTTATTTCCTCTTCTAGATCCAATGCGAAAGCCAAGGAAAAGAAGAAGAAATTCCCCACCAAACCGAGAGGAGGTGTTAGTAAGGTGGAAGCCAAGGGGAAGGCAAAAGTGGCCGGACCAACAGTGGGGAATGAAGTATGCTTCTAGTGTCATAAGAAAGGACACTGGAAGAAAGATTGCAGGGCTTGGAAGGCTAAGAACCAGGACCCGAAGCAAGTTGTGGCTTCGGCTTCAGGTGTGTATGTTATTGAAAACTGTCTGTCAATCAACTCTACTTCCTCGGTATTGGATACCGGATCAGGATCTCATATATGTAATTCTTTGCAGGTACTGAGAAGCCGTAGGGTTTTGAAGGCGGGTGATATGACCCTCAGAGTTGCAAACGGAGCAAGCATGGATGCTGAGTCCGTAGGGGACTATCACTTAGGATTGACAGATGGACATGTTTTGGTTTTACGCAACTGTTATTTTGTACCCAGTTCGACTTGTAATATCATATCAGTATCATTAATGTCTAAAGAAGGTTATGATTTTGCATTTGTAAGCAATATTGTAAACATTCACCTTAATCATGTTTTGATTGGGTCGGGTACATTAAGCAATGGTATATACGTATTAAACCGACCGCAGATTTTCAATATCAAGAATACACACAAAAGAAAGTCTCCAGAATTAAATCATGCTTTCTTATGGCATTGTAGACTGGGTCACATCAATGAAACACGATTTAGTAAATTACATAAAGAGGGATAATTGGATCCGTTCGAATATCAGTCTTATGCAACTTGTCAATCTTGTCTCATGGGAAAGATGACAAAGACTCCGTTCACTGGACACGGAGTAAGAGAGAGCGAGGTCTTGGGACTCGTACACAGCGACGTGTGTGGTCCAATGTCTACACATGCAAGAAGTGGTTTCTCCTATTTCATTACTTTTAAGGATAATTTCTCCAGGTATGGACATGCCTTCTTGATGAAGCATAAATCCGAGGCCTTTGGAAAATTCCAGGAGTATAAGAATGAAGTGGAAAAATAGACCGGCAAAAGTATCAAGACACTGAAATATGATCGAGGTGGTGAATACTTAAGTGCCGAGTTCCTGGATTACCTAAAAGAGAATGGAATTCTCTCTCAACTTACTCCTCCATACACACCACAACACAATGGTGTATCAGAGAGACGGAACCGAACGCTATTGGATATGGTACGTTCCATGATGAGTAACGCTGAGTTACCGCGATTTTTCTAGGGTTATGCACTAGAATCAGCTGCATATCTTTTGAACCGGGTTCCTACTATGTCAGTGCCTACCACACCATATCGGATGTGGAGTGGGAAGAAACCCTATCTTAAACACATTAAGACATGGGGATGTCCAGCTTTTGTTAAAAAGCAGCATACGGAAAAACTCGAGGCACGCTCAGTACAGTGCATGTTTGTGGGATATCCAAAGAACTCTAAGGGATATTTCTTCTATTACGCAGAGGAACAAAAGGTATTTGTTTCTTGTCATGCCTAATTCATGGAAACTGAATTTTTAGAAAATTAGATAAGTGGGAGCGCAATAGAACTGGAAGAAATTCCAGAACCACAAGCTATTACTGAAGGCTTAGTAAAACCAGAAGGTTCAAAAGACCAGGACATTCCCGCACCGCTCCGCAGGTGTAGTAGGCTTTCTTATCCACCTGAGAGATACTACGGTTTTCTCATAGACGGTGATAGAGAGGATTGCATCATTGATAATGATGAGCCAACTAGCTTTCAGCAGTCCATTCAGAGCACTGACTCGGTAAAATGGCTGGATGCAATGCGGACCGAGATGGAGTCCATGTACACCAATAAAGTATGGACTTTGGACGTTGCTCCAGAAGGGGTAAAACCCGCAGGCTACAAATGGATCTTCAAAAGGAAGATTGGTGTAGATGGACAAGTTGAAACCTATAAGGCTAGACTTGTTACAAAAGGTTTTCGTCAAAGACCTGGCTTGGACTATGACGAAACCTTTTCTCCAGTGGCTATGCTCAAATCCATTCGGATCCTTCTTGCCATTGCTGCCTTCCACGATTATGAGATTTGGCAGATGGACGCAAAAACCGCTTTTCTAAATGGAAATTTAGAGGAGTGTGTCTATATAGACCAGCCAGAGGGTTTCATTCAGAGTGGGAGCAACGGAAAAGTGTGTAAGTTGCTTAAGTCCATTTATGGACTAAAGCAGGCATCGAGGAGTTGGAACATCTGTTTTGATGAGACGGTCAAAGAATTTGACTTTATCAAAAATCCAGATGAATCATGCATTTATAGTAAGATTGTAGCACGAACTGTTGTATTCCTCGTCTTGTACGTGGATGACATCCTCTTGATTGGAAATGACATTCCTATGCTACAATCTGTCAACGGGTTCTTGTCAGAAAGGTTCTCCATGAAAGACCTGGGTGATGCCTCTTACATTCTGGGGATCCGGATCTATCGTGATATATCTAAAAGGATGTTAGGACTCTCGCGGTCCAAATACATCGACACCGTATTGAAAAGGTTCAGTATGGAAGATTCTAAGTGCGGTAATTTACCGTCTTGTCACGGAATCACCCTCTCCAAAGAGATGTCTCCCAAGACTGATTTGGAGAGGGATCGCATGTCTATTATACCCTATGCTTCTGCGGTAGGCTCTATAATGCATGCATTGTTGTGCACCAGACCAGATGTAGCTTATGCACTGAGTGTGGTAAACCGGTATCAGTCAAACCCTGTGGAGAAGTACTCGATAGCAGTAAAGAACATTCTCAAGTACATGAGAAGGACTAAGGATATGTTCTTGGTTTACGGCGGAAAAGACCTCCAGATTGTGACCTTTGCTGACTCCATCTTCCAGAGTGACAAGGATTTCTCCAAATCCATGTCAGGCTATGTCTTTACCCTCAATGGAGGGGCGGTATGTTGGAAGCGTTCCAAACAGGAAACCGTTGCTGACTCGACGATGGAAGCGGAGTATATCGCAGCTTCTGATGCCGCAAAAGAAGCTGTCTGGATGAGGAAATTCTAAACAGAACATCAGGTGGTTCCGTCCATTGTTGATCCAATACCTCTGTATTGTGACAACAATGGGGCTATAGCTTTTGCAAAAAAACCCAGGTCCCATCAGAAGTCCAGACACATCTTGAGGCGATATCACCTGATCAGGGAGATCGTGGATCGCCGGGAGATCGAAGTTCGGAGAGTTGCTACAGAGGATAACACTGCAGATCCATTCACAAAGGCCATACCTCAGACGGAGTTCGAGAGGCTATTCGAGATGATAGGTCTGGGATATGCCAGCACATGGCCTTAGTGCAAGTGGGAGATTGTTAGTGTAATATGCCTTAGAGGCCATTATTGTATAATACTAGTTTGTATATTACATTTTGGAAGCTTGGGATATATACACGGATTGACATTCTTACTCAATATGGTGGTATGCTATTTGGTTTGTATCTATCTTAATATGTGTATGTGTTTCTTTTAACATATCGCTAATACATATTGATAGAGCCCTTAGAATCTTTGCTTGACTACCAGCGTTGTGATGGCAATCACATTAGTAGGGCTTGGTAGTCAACAAGCACATCCTTATACAGGTCCCTAGTCGTAGGATTATCGAGACAGGGCATCGATACTCCAGAGTAGAATAGTGTGTACTCTTCTCATCCCAGCTGCGGAGATGGTTTGTCCCACAGCCATCGGTACGTCGTACTGGAGATATTATGCAGGTGCTCATTAGGTTATGAGTACACTTGAAAAGACTCGTCGGGAACTGTTGGTTGGTACTATACCTATCGTCAAGTAACAGTTCCCAGGTGACATGAGTATATCTTAGTCCGTTGACTTGACACCGTCACTTCGTCTCGAGTGTGTTCCTACTGTTCTTAGATTACTACCCTACTACGGCTCTATTAAGTCGTGCAAACAGGTTGTAGTTGGGTGCAGTCCCAAAGCACTTGGAGGCAGTGACGGTTAGACAGGATTCGTCTTTCCCGGTATTAGGGGGTAATATCGCGCTGTGTCTAGGAGAGCCATTACACAAAGTCCCTAGCTAGGGAAAGCGAGATTTACTGGTAGTGTTTCCAGTAGTTTCTCAAGGTGTTCTGGGATACACTCCGACACGACTTATACCGCTATTAAGGGTCTGACGTTTACCGCCCCCTAGGCCCGACATACGATACTCTTAGACGAACAGACCGGACTGTACGGAGATTGTCACATTCAGGCTCAGTAGGAGTTCGGATTGGTTCACCTCATCGGTCTTCTTATCGGTATCTACCTGGGGACCGTTACGTACAGCTAGTACCGCTTGCGGCCTATGGTTAAACACACTGCCAGCGTAGTGTCGAGACTTTAGAGTCCCACACAGAGGGTTGTTCACCTTTGGGCGAAACGAGATAGAGGTCGTATGGTTTTACGACAGTGTTCGTTCACATATGTATACTTGTGCGTGTTCGGTGTTCGGGCAGTTGATACTAGAGGGCTTTGGTTTAATCCAGATCCTAGTATTTGGTTTTGGGTTGGTTCGGTCTCATTGTATTCGTGTTCCTCGGAGCACGGATGCGGGTGTGTATACACAGTTGACCGAGGCAGAGGCACCTTATTACGGTTTTGACAGTTGACTTGATTAAAACCATAATGAGATGGAGGAAATTGATTAATGAGTTTTAATTAGAGATAATTGTATCATGGTTAATTGGTTTGACCATTTGACTTTGTTGACCCATGTTGACTTAGAAATTTTTGTGAGCATGCTTAGCATTAAATGTGACATGATAATGGTCAAATCAACATCAACCATGACAATTTATCCTAATTAAAATTATCATTATTCTTTTTCATCATATGAGAGCTATCTCCTCATTCTATCAATATACATTCTCTCTCTTGCTAGCTCTCTCCTCTTCCTCTCACATGGCTCTCTTGTTTCATGAGTTGAAAATCAAGAGCTTTGTGAGATCTAACCACTAAAACAACTCTCTACTCACTCTAGGGTTTTGAGTCTAGCACATCAAGCACCTTAGTTACTTCAAAATATAGGTTGGAGCTCAAGGTAGAGGCCTTCGGGTGGATCTTTCTTTGGCAAAGAGAAGACGGTGAGGAGGAGCTATGTACACGACTCGAAGGAGCTCACAACAAGGAGAAGCAACACAAGAAGAGAAGGAGTTCAAGCTTTTGGTATAATCTCTTAACCTAGTAGTTAAAGCTCCATGTAGTTTGTTAGTTTTTGTTTAGCAAAGATCCTTCATGGTTAGTCTATATTTCCTTCAAAGAAAAACTCAATTTTTACCTATTCCGCCTCTCCGTTAAGCACCGGGGTGGGTAACATAGACTTACATTGAGGAGATCGCTTCTCACTGCTAAGGACGAAAAAAAGCGTAGGAAGCGTGCAGCGAAGGAACGTGACGCCGCTTTGGCTGTAAGTGCAGGCTCAAGAACTATTCCATCTGTCGCAATTCCTCCAGAGGACGCTCCAGCTGCCATGTCTACCGCCCATTAACAGGTTGCGCGCGCGGCTCGGGAAGAAACCGAGAAGCTGCCCGAAGGTAACGAAACGCTGAGTCTTTTATTGGGACTCGATCTTCAAATCCTTATATACCATATCCTGCAGGGCCAAGTATTGGCGGTGAGGTGGCAGGTGAAAAGACGGCGACCACAGAGCCCGAAGTGGCTACTCTCTCTCGGGAGTCTAGAACTGTCCAGACTGCTGCTGTTTCTCCCTGCGGTTCCCCAGTATCGGCGGGCATCACGAGTGTCACAACGGCCCTCGTCGAATCAGGGGACGAAACCACGGGCGCCGAAACTATTCCACTGAAGGAGAGCAAAGAAGCCGCTGCGCCTGGTGATGCTTCCATCGTGGTTTTGGCTGATGACCCATCAGGTAGGTCTTGGTTCGCTGTTTACTTTTTTATTTCTCAATCCCTTTCAGTCCCCTCTGATGACATTTTGTTCGTTTTGAGTGTAGGTGTGGTGAACGCTGAGTTTGTGCCACCCGAAGAAGCGTCATCAGCTGCTGCTCTGACGGTTGCCGTCCCGTCGCCTTCTCTCGTGTCCTCTTAAATGCTAGAAGGTATGGGTCTGCAATTTATTTAATTTAAATTGTGGATACCATCTTCTATGCATTGACAGTATATTGTCGCAATTCTGCAGAAGTCTTTTTCGACCATCTGTATCAGGTGTTGAATTCACATTTCTCCTTCCAGTCAGAAATCGCCCCGCCTGCAGGTGTCGGTGAGTATAGTTTTTAACAGACAACCTTTCCTTTATTTTACGGGCAATCAAGTCATTGCTAATTCTTCTTTGAATCGATTGCAGTGTTACAGATTGGAGGAGGGGACGAGGAGATGGCCGCACCTCCGGTACTCCCAATTTTGCCTCCTGCCACTACCGGTATAGTAGACTCCATTGCTCGTGTGTTTCCTTCACCTCCCGAGTCGATATTTGACCATAATTTGTTTTTGTAGCAATCGCACCAGCTCCAGCTCCCTTCGAGTCTCGAATCCCAATACCGGCTGGGCCCTTTGCTAAACGTCCATCTTCCAGGGGTGCTGCGACTAGCCTGGGAATGTTGAGCGAGTTCGTCGAGAATCATGATGCCGAGGCACTCACATTTGCTACATACTTTGCTACTGAAGTTAATCCCATGCTGGCGACGCTCGTAAACTTTCATGATGTAGGCATCGTCAAGTCTTGGGTTAATTACTGCAGGATGATCGAGGTCTGCCTGCATGAGATTGAGCTCAAGCGTCCTGCTCCTGAAGTATCAGTGTTGAACTCCCAGCGGGCTGCATAGGTTGAGCAGAGTGTTCCTTTTATTCGCTAATTTGAACAAGAGGCGACCATGAGGCGAAAGGAACATGAAGTAGCTTCTAGCGAATCCGCCCGGTTGCGCGCCCAGGATGAAATGAACGCTGCACAGTTGAAAGCTGTCTTTGACAATCTTCAGCGGTGCATTTCAGATGGGTTGACGCTGAGATGGGAGCTTGCCTCTGCGGAGCGGGTCGCGCAGGACTGCGAAGCTGTCATGCTGGGAACTGATGAAAAGCTTTCGTCCTATTTGCAACTGTAGGCCCGAGTCGAAGCAGAGTTGGCCGCGGCGGCCGATTGTGAGAAAGGACTGAAGGGAGTGCGCGAGAAGTTGGCTGATTTGTTGAGAATGCCTCCTTCTCAGTAGCCATTTTTGTACCGACTGAAAATTTGTAATCTATGAATAATGTGTATTCATTTCATCATTCATCATTCATCATTTTTTTATATGATGTATCTTGTATTCAATTGAATTCATGAATAAAAGACACATTTTCTTTATCTCTGACTATCGCTTTCTTTTCTCTGCTGTGTTGTTGGCTGTTAGTTATATGTATGCCCTAGAAGCCATTACTATAAATAAGATGTATATTGTAGTGGATGCTTGGACATATATAGTGAGGACTTTCTTACTCGACATGATAGTATGCTATCTGTTTACTCTTTATCTTAACATCTACATTGGCTGTCTCTCTGTTACATGTTGGTAAAGCCCTTAGGATGTGTACTTGACTACCTAGATTATGATGCAGATCATACTAGTGGGACAAAGGTAGTCTGTAAGTGCATCCTTTAATGTCCCTAGTCGTGGATGTATCGAGACGGGGCATCGATATACCAGAGTAGACTAGAGTATAGCTTCTTGACCCATGTAGATGGGCGATGGATGATCCCATATCCATTGGTGTTTGACATCAGAGATGATATACGGGTTCTCGGTGGAGACTGGGTACACTGGACGGACTCGCCGAGAACTCCCCGATGGTATTATACCTCACGTCAGATGGCAGTTCTCTGGTGACACTGGTACAGGTTAGTCTGTCGACCCAAGATCGTCATAGAGTCTTGAGTGATTCCCATTTTGCTTTGATTTCCACCTTACCACGTTCATGAGAACGTGCAAAACGGTGGTTTTTGGGTATAGTCCCGAGTCACATAGAGGCAATGAGCGATAGGAGGGGATTCGTCTCTCCCGGTATTGGGGGTTTATGTTGCGCTGTACTCGATTGGCTATAACAGGGAAGTCCCTGGCCAGGGCTATTTCAGAGATTTACTGGTAAGTGTTACCAGTAGTTTCTCGACCTGTTATGAGCCTCATATCGGCACGACTTATCGAGTAACTAGGGTCTGACGTTTACCGCCCCTAGACGAGATATGCGACATATTAGACGAGGAGACCGGACTGTACGGTAGTGTTACTGACAGGCTTTACAGAAGCTAGAGCGGGATTGCTTGTTGATCTTCTGATCGCTCAATACCCGGGTAGCCGTTACGTCCAGCTAGTACCGCTGACGGTTTGTGGGTGGTTGATGTGATCATCACCTACTGCCGTCGTATTGACGAGTCTTTAGAGTCCTACATAGTGGTTTTACTGGCTCAGGAAAACAGAAGTAGGAGCACATATGTGATATGTGCGAGATCGAGAATAATGCGAGTATGTGATACCGTATTCTATTCTCGCGATATTTGTATCGGACGGTTATATTTGATATAGCTGGTTATCGAATCAAGTGTTGATTCGATAAGTTGGTATATTTAATATTAGTCGGTTATATGTGATATAGCCGGATTATTAAATCAAGTGTTCATTTGATAATTTAGTGTATAATTGTATATTTGATATACTAATTTACATTAACTAAAATTAGCTCACTTAAGCATTTATTATTCTCACATGTGCACACTTAATATATATATGATATATATTAATTGTGTTTTATTTTGTATCATGGTTATTGATACACACTACATGGGTGTATGATACTTACACCATACTAATTATAATGATGGTTTTTAGTATTTAAAGTAATTTCAAATTAGTGGATAATAGGTCACATGCATGAAGATTCATGAAGCTTGTGGATGCATTGACTTAGTCCACTAATTTTGTTTTACTAAAGATATTTATTAACCTAACCATTATAATTTAGCCATGGTTATGTCTCTACATGAGTTAGTATATAATACAAACTCACCCATGGTTCATTCTCTCACCTAGTTAGTTCATTCTCATCTCTTGAGCTCATATTCTTCTTCCTTGAGCAAAAGCTTGCTAGGTTTTTCTAAAGAGAGAAAATATTGTGAGAAAAATAAACTAAAGTGAGCCCACATCCTATTTCATCATCCTCTACTAGCTTAGCACTTTAGTATAGGGTGTTTTCTTCACTAATCCCTCATTAGTGAAGTAGTAGCTTGAGTTAGTGTCTCCTCGACGTAGATCATCTTCGGCCTCGAAGACCTCAAGCAAGATCGTTCCTTTCGCCTTGAGAAGCCATGCAAGAGTCCGGGAGTTCCATGATCGCATCAAAGGGACCACTACAAGGAGCTAATGAAGTGAACGACCGGTCTACAAATGTTGTATTCCGTTATCACTTAGATGTAAAGTAGTTTACATGTTGTTTCTTATGATTCTCTAGTTGTCAATTCTAGTTTAGGGTTCTTTAAAACGACAAAATTTTGAAAATGGCATGGACGATGCCTCCCGAAACCTTGCTTTCGTTCAAAGGAACCTATAGTGGTATCAGAGCCTAGCTAGAGAATTAGACGGATTGTGTTAGATTACGAAACTGAAACAAACTCCGAAAGTTGAAACACCAAATACGAGTTTCTGTCGATTTTTAAATGACCCTGAAAATTTTTTTTAAACAAGTACAAAATGATATTTGAGTGATTATAGGAACATGGAAGAAAATTGGGACCCTGTGCTCGGATTTTGACCGAGCACATAGGTGTTTTGGCCGAGGTGGCCGGCCCTAGTTTAGCATTTTGGTCCCAAATTTTTTTCATGATCTGTGCTCTGGGTTTTGGTCTTTCAGGTGTTGTTTATTTTTGCTAAATTTGCATGAGATGTTAATTTACTATAAAGGAAACTCGGAGTAATTCGTAGTCGTAATTCTAACTGTTTCCGGGTTACTTTAGACGGTGTTAAAAAGTTCGAACGGATATCAAATACCCACTTTTTCCCTTGTCGGAAAATTTTCAAAGTGTTGGATTTTTTCCGTAGTTAAAAAACATTCAAACATCATGCAAGTTATGCGATGGACCCTCTAGAAGAACAAAACCTTAACTCGATTATGTGACCGTAAGAACCGCCACTAAACCCTCAGGTTTGTGGTGGTTCAGCGGTGCCACATGTGAGGCGTTGGTTGACCCTTCTATGGCTGGCCCATTGGTACCGTGGCATGCGCTGAATAATTTTAAACTACGATAAAGTGTTGAGCTTTTTGGGTAATTGTGGGTGTTTGTTGATTCGATCGGAATGTTTAACATCGCCTAGTTTTTTCTGCGACCATAAGTGTAATATGTGGTGTATCGCCGGTTTCGTTGGTATATGTCAACGACAATTAGGATACGCATATTTACTTACGTTGATGACATGTGATGTTATGTGTTGCTGTATATGATATATTGGATCGACGTGTTTTGAATAGCCGGCGGTTTTATGTGAGATGAGAGTTTTAATTTTCATTCATGTAAAATTCTATGTTTGTAATATTCTTTTATTGGGGCACTTCCGGGTTAAGGATGATGTCACCATTGTTGTATATTATTTACTTTTCCGCAGTAGGATAGACCCAAGGAGGGGAGCACAAGTAACTGGGTTCTAGAGTCCAGTGGGAGACCAACACGAGGAGTCGAGTCCGGGTCTCCTAACTCTAGAATTGGTAGGGTTTCTTGCCGCTCTCGTAGGGGTCTAGAGATGTGGGTTTGGCTATTCATCGTGATCGTGGAATCCGTATTTTATACAGGCTCAAAATAAAACGTGGACCTCCTAGTATATCCAATATTTCTTATGATTCTTCTGCTACTCTGTGATGTGATCACTGTGGATTCTGAGACGAATGGATATACATTATATATGAGATATATAGTAGACCTTGCGTATATTTTGCACCCGCGCTAGTCCCGTCCCGGTATGTCGTTAGTTAAGTAACCTAATGGTGCATAACGGGACACTGTGGCGAATGCGGATGGCATAAGCGTACGTTTTATTTTCGTTTCTTCTGTGATGCTTAGGAAGCATAAATGATGGGACTTCATTAATGTGATTAATGAATGAAAAGAAACCTAAAAGATGTTGTAGAATCAAATTTTCAAAAAGGGTAGCTCTAGTTTTTGCTTTGTATAGCGGTATTCCTTGTAGAATATCCAGCACCTTATTCGATAAGGAAAGAGCTGAGATCTCTTCACCGAGAGTGAGCTCTTTAGCGAAACTAGAAGATGCTACAAATACTCGGTTTAGTTTTTGATTGCTTTTGTAGTCTTTTCTTTGCATAGTGGTATTTATGAAATATCCTGCACCTTATTCGATAAGGAAAGAGCCGAGATCCCTTCACCGGGAGTGACCTCTTTAGCGAAACTAGTAAAAACCTCAAAAACACTCCTTTTCTAAAGATCACATGTTTCTATAACGATATCAAGTTCATTACGCAAAAGGTTTTCTGAAAAACCTGTCATAGCCCTCCGTCATTTCAGATAAGTAGTATTTAGTATTCGTGTTGCGTTTGTTGACCTTGTCAAGGCGTAGTGTGCGATAGCTGATTAGTGCTTATCTGCAAAGCATATGATGCGATTGGATTAGGGTAGTCATGTGGCCTTGTTGACCTTGTCAAGGGTCGTGCGGGTGGGTTTAATTCATTCAAGAAATGACGGGTTGAACTTGACTTACGGTCTATGGTTTGTTGACCTTGTCAAGGTCATAGATCGCTTGGGGAAAAATATTATCGGGAATTTCAAGTGTTGAAATTTGCAATGAGATTGCGTACCTTCTATGAGATAGTTGGATCCTGATACCCACTGCGAGTAAGAGTTACTCCTGGAAGAATTTTACACAGGACAATTAGCCGATCAAGTAGGTGCCTAGAAAATTGTTAATGGGGTTACGCCCCTGGGAAAACGAGGTTTATTTTAATTAGGTCCGTGCGAAAGCACAGGGAACCTCCCTCTAAGTACCGGCACTGGCCTGGCTGAAAGATTGGCGAACTTGTAGGGTGTAATTAATCTCGGCAAGTCTTTCCTTTTAGAGCTTGAAGGAAGATTTGATAAAAACAGTGGGAGTCATCATGATTAGATAAACTAATAACCAATCTGATCTTGCAAGAGCATACGCTGAGTGTTTTCTTTTCCCTCTCTCTCCAAGTAGCGACCATGTCACGCCTTAATCAAGATAATAATACGGATGTATTGACCAAACCCGCTTGTTATACTGAGCTGGGGAACGTTAGTCCCGCTCCAACTTATAATTGTTATAAGACCGAGCAGGAAATAGGGGATTACCAGAATTCCCATGCCGCCCAAACGAAGAAAGTGCATGGTGATGCATCTTCTTCTGGTGTGTTCATTACCTAGTACAATTTCTCAGTATCCTCTATGTCCTGGGTATTTGATACCGGTCCAGGATTCCGCAAATATAATATGTTACATGGGCTACAGACAGGTTGAGAACTGGGAATGGGTGATAAGTTTCATGAGTTGGAAACGGTGCAATTGTTGCAGCCAAGATGTGTAGGGTTACTAGGCACTGTCACAAGGGTCTATAAGGCATCAACCATGCCCGATTCAAAATTTAAACGTGCCGAACAACCCTAACCAAGATCTTAGACTAGAGATTAGGCGAAACAAAGCATGCAAACAACATTACATCTAAGAGTTTGGGATTACAACTTTTGTAGTCCGTTCCTTCACTTCTAAAGCTCCGTGTTGAGGTGCCTTCGCTGCGATCATCGAGTATCCAGACTGTAGAGAGGCTCCACAAAAGAAAGATGCAAGCTTGCTTCCGATCTTCGATAACAAAGATGATCTACCTTGAAGAATGTAACACCTTAGAACGTGTTTTGTGGCTAATTATATTTTAATTTATGGATTTTAATAAAAAGTTTACCAAAATGGTTTTTAATTATTTTATCTTATTTATTGAATATTTTATTAGATTTTTCCTAGCCTTGCACACACTTGTGCATGTTAACTAGGGTTGTAATTTGGGGTTTAGCCATAATTAGCAACACGGTGAACTAACCATTTTCCCTAATCTAGTTTAATAGTTTTATTAGGAGCTTTTGGGTTTTAATTGGGTATGGTTGTTTTTAACATAAAATGAAAAAGGATTTAAAATTTTACTTTCATTGTTGACTTTGGGGGGAGAGAGAGGGCATGGGGCTACATGGCTTTTGCCATGCCCATTAAATGAAGTGAGAGAGAGTGAGAAGAGGGGGGTGTTTGAATTCCTCTCATTCTCATCCTCACTCTCATTTCCTTTGTTCTCTCACTCTCATACACACACACACACACAACATCATCAGCTGCAGCAGCAGCAGCAGAAAGCATTAGCAGCAGCAACAAGAGAAGCAGCATCAACACCAGAAGCAAGCAGCTTCTGCAGCAACAGCAGCAACAGTAGGAGCCCAGCAGCAATAGCAAGCTCTTATCTCCTCCATTCACTTCTTCTCCTACTTTCTAGGGTTTATTAGGGTATATTTTCTAAACCCAATTCCCTTTTCCCTAGCTTGTATGTAGAATTAGCGTCGATTTGTGATTTTAGTTAGCTTTTGTGCTAAATATGGTGACTTATATAGACTTTTTATTAGGTGATGATTGTGTTGGTTAACCCTACATATTTAAGTGTTATTACGGTCACCTTAACTGATAGTAACCCCGGATTTCACTAAAATACCATAGGGTTTGTGTTTTGTCCAAAATTGATGTTTTTAGGCGACATTGTGACATTCTGTGATCTGCTATTGACCCGGACCCATCAGGACAAAATTGAGAAAACTGGGGAATGCATTGTAAGTCCATGCTACCTCTCCCGGTACTTTCGGGCATACGGAATTTGGTGAAAAACAATTTTCTTAGAGGTGGTAACATGAACTCAAAACCGGATCTTTGTTAAACATCTAACTAACAACCTAACTACGAGTTGCTAACTACTCGGTTAGGGGGTTATACCTTTCTTTTTCTCGAACTCCTTCGCCTTCAAGCTTCGATGGTCGTCCGAATCGGCTTCTCCCCGTCGTCTCCTTGAACCGAAGATAGATCCACCTGAAAGCTTCAACCTTTGGCTCCTTCTTCGAACTTCGAAGAAACTAGTTCACTCGCTTTGCTAAACCTTGTGAACTAGAGTGAGTAGAGAAGAGTTTGTATGGGATTTTATCTATGGTTCTTGGTTCTCAACTTATGAGACAAGTGAACCATAGAATCAAGAGAGGGAGAGCAAGAGGAGGAAGATGAGAGCTCAAGAACAAGAGAGAGAATGAGCATGAAAGAATGAGAGAAGACTTTTCTCTCTTGGCTCTCATAATCCAAAACCGTCATCACAAAAGTAATAATCAAGTATTGTGTAAAATGGTTCAAGTCAAAATGGCTAAATCATTTCATGCACTCATTTCTCACAAAAGAAACAAGCAAGTAAAAAGTCTTTGCCATGAAATGATAGCCATTGTCATCATGATGGTCAACTAGTCCAACCTAGTCAACCGGTCAACAAAGTCAACAAGTCAACAAAGTCAACCCCTCAACAACCATGTCACCACAATACTTAATTAATATTATTGTTAATCACATATCATATTCTTATTAGGGTTGAGCAAAAACTCAATAGTCAAATGTCAACGGTCAACAACCCTAATGAGAATCCTCTGCCTCTGTCTCTCCGTCAACTGTGCATACACACCCGCATCCGCGTTCCGAGGAACACGAATACATATTAGATAAATCCAATCCCAAAACGTGCACTAGGATCTGGCTTAAACCAAAACCCGCTAGTGTAAACTGTCCGGACACTGTACGTGCACAAGTGCACGGATGTGACCGAACCCTGTCGCAAAACCATGCGACCTCTACTCTTTTGCCTAAAGGCGAATAGCTTTCTGTGTGGGACTCTAAAGACTCGACACTACGCTGGCAGTGGGTTTAACCACAGACTGCAAGCGGCACTAGCTGTGCGTAACGGTCCCCAGGTAGATGCCGACAAGAAGACTGACGAGGCGAAACCCATCTGAACTCCTACTGAGCCTGAATGTGACATTCTCCGTACAGTCCGGTCTGTTCGTCTGATACATCGCATGGCGGGCCTAGGGGCGGTAAACGTCAGTCCCCCAATAGCGGTACAAGTCGTGTCGGAGTGAAGCCCAAAACACCCTGAGATAACACTGGAAGCCTACCAGTATATCTCGTTTGCCCTGGCCAGGGACTACACGTGTAATGGCTCTCCTAGACACAGCGCGATGTCAACCCCCAATACCGGGAGAGACGAATCCTGTCTAACCGTCACTGCCTCCAAGTGCTTCGGGACTGCACCCAACTACCACCTGTTTGCACGACTCCTTTGAGCCGTGGTAGGGTAGTAATCAAAGTACAGTGGGGACACACTCGAGGCGAAGTGATAGTGTCAAGTCAGCGGACTAAGCTGTACTCATGTCACCTGGGAACTGATAACTGACGATAGGCATAATACCAACTAGTCAGTTCCCGACGAGTCCTGTCCAGTGTACTCGTAACCCAACGAGCACCCGCATACTATCTCAAGTACGACGTACCGACGGCTGTGGGACAGACCGTCTCCCACACTGGGATGAGAAGCGCATGCGCTAGTCTACTCCGGAGTATCGATGCCCTGTCTCGATAGTCCTGCGACCAGGGACCTGTATAAGGATGTGCTTATAGATTACCCGGCCCTACTAGTGTGACTGCCATCACAACGCTGGTAATCAAGCAAAGATCCTAAGGGCTCCACTAATGTGTATAGGCGATATACTAAAATAAACACATGTACACATTGAAGTAGAAACAAACCAAGTAGCATACTACTATTTTGAGCAAGATTGTATATACAAGGTGAATATCCCAAGCTTCCATTAAGTAATATACAAACTAGTATGATACAGTAATGGCCTCTAGGGCATATACACTAACAATCTCCCACTTGCACTAAGGCTATGTACTGGCGTATCGAAGACCTATCATCTCGATCAGCCGCTCGAACTGAGTCTGGGGCAAGGCTTTGGTGAATGGATCTGCAGTGTTATCTTCTGAAGCGACTCTCCGAACCTCGATCTCCTGGCGATCCACGATCTCCCTGATCAGGTGATTCCGCCTCAAGATGTGTCTGGATCTCTGATGGGACCTGGGTTCCTTTGCTAAAGCTATAGCCCCGTTGTTGTCGCAATACAGAGGTATTGGATCAACAATGGACGGAACCACCTGAAGCTCTTTCACGAACTTCCTCATCCAGACAGCTTCTTTTGCGGCATCAGATGCAGCGATGCATTCCGCTTCCATCGTCGAGTCTGCAACGGTTTCCTATTTGGAACTCTTCCAACACACCGTCCCTCCATTGAGGGTAAAGACAAAACCCGACATGGACTTGGAATCATCCTTGTCACTCTGGAAGCTGGAGTCAGCAAAGGCCTCGATCTGGAGGTCTTTTCCGCCATACACCAAGAACATCTCCTTAGTCCTTCTCAGGTACTTGAGAATGTTCTTTACCGCTATCCAGTGTTTCTCCCCAGGGTTTGACTGATACCGGCTTACCACACTCAGTGCATAAGCTACATCCGGTCTGGTACACAACATCGCATACATTATAGAGCCTACCGCAGAAGCATAGGGTATAATAGACTTGCGATCCCTCTCCAAATCAGTCTTGGGAGACATCTCTTTAGAGAGGGTGATCCCGTGACAAGCCGGTAGGTTACCGTGCTTGGAATCTTCCATACTGAATCTCTTCAGTATTGTGTCGATGTACCTGGACTGTGAAAGTCCTAATATCCTCTTGGATCTATCACGATGGATCTGGATCCCCAGGATGTATGAGGCATCACCCAGGTCTTTCATGGAGAATCTGTGTGACAAGAACCCCTTGACAGATTGTAGCATAGGAATGTCATTTCCTATTAAGAGAATGTCATCCACGTACAAAACGAGGAATACTACAGTTCTCGCTACAAATCTACAATAGATGCATGGTTCATCTGGATTTTTGATAAAGCCAAATTCCTTGACCGTCTCATCAAAACAGATGTTCCAACTCTGCGATACCTGCTTTAGTCCATAGATGGATTTAAGCAACTTGCACACCTTTCCGCTGCTCCCACTCTGAATGAAACCCTCTGGTTGGTCCATATAATTACACTCCTCTAAATTTCCATTTAGAAAAGCGGTTCTTACGTCCATTTGCCAGATCTCATAATCGTGGAAGGCAGCAATGGCAAGAAGGATCCGAATGGATTTCAGCATAGCCACTGGAGAAAAGGTTTCGTCATAGTCCAAGCCAGGTCTTTGACGGAAACCCTTTGCAACAAGTCTAGCTTTATAGGTCTCAACCTGTCCATCTACACCAATCTTCCTTTTGAAGATCCACTTGCATCCTACGGGTTTTACCCCGTCTGGAGCAATGTCCAACGTCCATACTTTGTTGGTGTACATGGACTCCATTTCGGTCCGCATTGCATCCAGCCAATTTACTGAGTCAACGCTCTGAACGGCCTGCTGGAAGCTAGTAGGCTCATCATAATCTATGATGCAATCCTCTCTATCCCCGTCTATGAGAAAACCGTAGTATCTTTCAGGCGTATGAGACTGCCTACTACTCCTGCGGAGCGGCGTATGAATGTCATGTTCTTTTGAACCCTCTTGTTCCGCTAAGCTTTCAGTAATAGCTCGTGGTTCTGGAATTTCTTCCAGTTCTACTGTGCTCCCACTTATCTGGGTTTCTAAAAACTCAGTTTCCAAGAAGTAGGCATGACGAGAAACAAGAACTTTTTGTTCCTCTTCGCAGTAGAAGAAATATCCCTTGGAGTTCTTTGGATATCCCACGAACTTACACTGTACTGAGCGTGCCTCGAGCTTGTCCGCATGCTGCTTTTTAACAAAAGCTGGACATCCCCATGTCTTAATGTGCTTAAGATAGGGTTTCTTCCCACACCATATCTCATATGGTGTAGTAGGCACAGTCTTAGTGGGAACTCGGTTCAAAAGGTATGCAGCCGATTCTAGCGCATACCCCCAGAATGATCGCGGTAACTCAGCGTTACTCATCATGGACCGTACCATATCCAATAGGGTTCGGTTCCGTATCTCCGATACACCATTATGTTGTGGAGTGTATGGAGGAGTAAGCTGAGAGAGAATTCCGTTCTCTTTTAAATAGTCCAGGAACTCGGCACTCAAGTATTCACCACCTCAATCCGATCTTAGAATCTTGATACTTTTGCCGGTCTGTTTTTCTACTTCATTCTTATATTCCTGGAACTTTCCAAAGGCTTCGGACTTATGTTTCATTAAGAAGACATAACCGTACCTTGAAAAGTCATCCGTAAAAGTAATGAAGTAAGAAAAACCGCTTCGCGCATGTGTAGATATTGGACCGCACACGTCGCTGTGTATGAGTCCCAAGAGCTCGCTCGCTCTTACACCGTGTCCAGTGAACGGAGACTTTGTCATCTTTCCTTTGAGACAGGATTGACAAGTGGCATACAATTGATATTCGAATGGATTCAAATATCCTTCTGTATGTAACTTTGTCAACCTTCTCTCATTGATGTGACCCAGTCTACAATGCCATAAGAAAGTCTGATTTATTTCCGGAGACTTTCTTTTGTGTGAATTCTGGACATTGAAAATCTGTGGTTGGTTTAATACGTATATACCATTGCTCAATGTACCTGACCCAATCAGAACTTGATTAAGGTGAATGTTTACAACATTTCTTACAAACGCAAATTCATAACCTTCTTTAGAAACTAAAGATACAGAAATGATATTACAAGTTGCGTTGGGTACAAAAAAGCAATTACGCAAAACCAAAACATGTCCATCTGACATTCCCAGGTGATAGTCCCCCACGGCTTTAGCATCCATGCTAGCTCCGTTCGCAACTCTGAGGGTCATGTCACCTGCTTTCAAAACACTACGGTTTCTCAACGCCTGCAAAGAATTACAGATATGAGATCCTGATCCGGTATCCAATACCCAGGAAGTAGAGTTTATTGAAAGACAGTTTTCAATAACATACACACCTGAAGCTGAAGCTGCAACCTGCTTCAATTCCTGTGTTCTGGCCTTCCAGGCCCTGCAATCATTCTTCCAGTGTCCTTTCATATGACAATAGAAGCATTCTTCCTTATCCATAAGCTTCCCCGCTTTCTTTGTTGCTTTAGCTTTTCCCTTCGTATCCACTTTACTAACACCGCCCCTTGGTTTGGCGGGGGCTTTCTTCTTCTTTCCCTTGGCTTTCGCCTTAGACCTAGAAGAAGATGATCCTCCTACAAACAAAGTGGATGTTTCCCTACCTTTCTGTAGGGTGCCCTCTGCGCTCCTCAGCATGTTGAGGAGCTCTGAAAGTTCAACTTCTTTTTCTTGTAAGTTGAAGTTCAGTATAAACTGGGCGTAAGTGGAAGGAAGGGACTGAAGAATCAAGTCCGTATAGAGCTCATTCTCCAACGTGGTCCTAAGGTCCGCGAGCTCCTCAATGTAACCAATCATCTTAAGCACGTGTTCCGCTACCGATGATCCGACGGCCAATCTTGCCGAAAATAACTTCTTCGACACTTCGTATCGTGCGATACGAGATTGCTCTCTATACAGTTCTTTTGTATGAAGAAATATGGATTCCAGGTCCATATTCTCATGCCTCCTCTGATGTTCATTGTCCATAGAGGCAAGCACGAGGTACTTGGCCTTCGCGCAGTCTAGTTCCCAGGTCTTACGGATTTCCTTATCCGCGACGCTGGTTTTGGGACCTGGGACAGGGGGAGCTTTGGTGGTAAGAAGATACCCCAGCTTGTCGTAAGTGATTGCCATCTTGACATTCCTGAGCCAATCTTTGTAGTTTGGCCCCGTCTGTATGTTTTTATCTAGGAGTAACTTAAGTCCAGTCATGTCGATTGGTCGCTGCAATTAGGAGAGAGAAGAAACACTCAGCATGATGCTCTTGCAAGTTTAGAATGGTTTTTAGTTTTTCTAAACAGGATGGCTCCCACTGTTTCTCGAATCCCTCCTCAAACCAAAAAAGAAGAATTAGTCGGGATCAATCCCACCGCACAATACTTGCTTAGCCGTTCAGCCAGGCCAGTGTCGGTACTTCGAGGGAGGTTTTCCAACGCTTTCGCAAAGTTCCTTAATTAAATAACCTCTTTTCCCTGGCGGCGTAGCCCCGCTAACACCTTTCTAGGCACCTACTAGGTTTATAGCATTGATCGTTTAGTGAGAAATTTCACGAGGAGTAGCATATACTCACAGTAGGATCGGGATCCAAATATCATCGCGTGACGAAACTGAAGGAATCCTACCAGAATCATCACACTCCAAATGGTATGCAACACCAGCAAGTTTCAGTTCTTTTGAAACTCCCGATGTGGATTTTTGCCCCATGCTCTTATGACCTTGACTTTGGCCAACAAATCATACGTCACATGTCAAGTTCTACCCGTCGTTCTCCAGGTTAATTTGAATCTACCCGTACCTACCCTTGACTTTGGCCAACAAGGCAGTACGACTGTTCCAAACCAACGCATCTATCTATGCTGCACATGAATACCCAATAGCTACCAATCACTATGCCTTGACTTTGGCCAACAAATACAGCTTGAATACTATTGACTATTCATGTGAAACGACGGATGGCTACGAATGGTTTTGGCGAAACCGTGAACGTAGAGAACTTGATATAATCGATGGAACGAGATACCTTTTAAAAGGAGTGTCTCAAACTCCGCATTTTAAAAGTTTGTTTTGAAAAGAACCGAGTGGTTTTTCGAAAGTGTTCCAACGATTTTAACTTGGTTTATTTTCTTGCATTAGTTCTTTTAATGCGTGATATTCTTGCATTAGTTCTTTTAATGCGTCCTATCATTTAATCCTACCATTGCAGAAAACAACCAAAATATGACGTACGCTTATGCCATTCGCATTCGCCACGGGGCCCCATCATTACCCGTTAGGTTACTTAACTAACGACAGAGCGGGGGCTGGGCTAGCGCGGCTGTAAAACATAAGCAACGCCTAAATAATATCATATATAGATATATTGCAATGATAGCCATTTCAGATCACAGATGAACACATTGGATATACTAGGAATCCGCAATTCGTACGAGCCTGTAACGAAAAGAAGATTACACGGTCGCGGTGAATAGCCAAAACCCCACCCAAGACCCCTACGGGTGCGGCAAACTACCCGCCAAGTACCCGAAGCGAAGCAACCTCCCTCATCTCCGTGAGTAGGCCACTCGGCACTTCGGCATACCCGGTAGTTTGTGCACCCCCTCCATGGGTCTATCCTAGGAGCAAAAACAGTAAAAAGAAATTATACAATGACGGCTACAACCCCGACCCGATTGTGCGGCCATACAAATAATTATTACATCAATTTACTAATTTACATGAATTGAAAGAAAAGAAAACTCTCGTCTCACAACCCCCGGCTATTCACCCGCGACAATCCAACATATAGCGATTAGCAGATTTGTATAACCCCCACTAATCGACATATAGCGATTAGCAGACGTTCAATACAAATATCACATTACAGAAAAAAACCGTCAGCTAAAGTCTTTTAGAAGTTCGATCAAAAATACGGATTTTCAGGACCCCAAAAATAAAATTTTCGTTCTGGAAAATCTGGGCAGAAAATATATATCCCAAAAATCCCAAAACAACCCCAGAAAAACACAGCACCAAACTTGGACCTCGGCCGAGTCAACTCGGCCGCGGATCCGCGGTGGGAGCGTGCTCCCGCCGCGTTTCCGCGGCGCTTTGACTCGATCGTTGGACCAAATTTGGTGGGTGATCACACAAAAGCCTGAGCCGATTTTTAAGATAAAATTTATCAATTTTTGAACAGAAAAAAAATCGACAGAAACTTATCATATCGGGTTCGTTTTGCGACTTTTTCTTTGATCGATCTTCTAGCTACTTTGCTAACATGTTAGATAGAGTTTAACTAGGCTCTGATACCACTGTAAGTCCATGCTACCTCTCCCGGTACTTTCGGGCATGCGGAATTTGGTGAAAAACAATTTTCTTAGAGGTGGTAACATGGACTCAAAACCGGATCTTTGTTAAACATCTAACTAACAACCTAACTACGAGTTGCTAACTACTCGGTTAGGGGGTTATACCTTTCTTTTTCTCGAACTCCTTCGGCTTCAAGCTTCGATGGTCGTCCGAATCGGCTTCTCCCCGTCGTCTCCTTGCGCCGAAGATAGATCCACCTGAAAGCTTCAACCTTTGGCTCCTTCTTCGAACTTTGAAGAAACTAGTTCACTCGCTTTGCTAAACCTTGTGAACTAGAGTGAGTAGAGAAGAGTTTGTATAGGATTTTATCTATGGTTCTTGGTTCTCAACTCATGAGACAAGTGAACCATAGAATCAAGAGAGGGAGAGCAAGAGGAGGAAGATGAGAGCTCAAGAACAAGAGAGAGAATGAGCATGAAAGAATGAGAGAAGACTTTTCTCTCTTGGCTCTCATAATCCAAAACCATCATCACAAAAATAATAATCAAGTATTGTGTAAAATGGTTCAAGTCAAAATGGCTAAATCATTTCATGCACTCATTTCTCACAAAAGAAACAAGCAAGTAAAAAGTCTTTGCCATGAAATGATAGCCATTATCATCATGATGGTCAACTAGTCCAACCTAGTCAACCGGTCAACAAAGTCAACAAGTCAACAAAGTCAACCCCTCAACAACCATGTCACCACAATACTTAATTAATATTATTGTTAATCACATATCATATTCTCATTAAGGTTGCGCAAAAAGTCAATAGTCAACTGTCAACGGTCAACAACCCTAATGAGAATCCTCTGCCTCTGTCTCTCCGTCAACTGTGCATACACACCCGCATCCGCGTTCCGAGGAACACGAATACATACTGGATAAATCCAATCCCAAAACGTGCACTAGGATCTGGCTTAAACCAAAGCCCGCTACTGTAAACTGTCCGGACACTGTACGTGCACAAGTGCATGGATGTGACCGAACCCTGTCGCAAAACCATGCGACCTGTCGCAAAACCATGCGACCTCTACTCTTTTGCCTAAAGGCGAATAGCTTTCTGTGTGGGACTCTAAAGACTCGACACTACGCTGGCAGTGGGTTTAACCACAGACCGCAAGCGGCACTAGCTGTGCGTAACGGTCCCCAGGTAGATGCCGACAAGAAGACTGACGAGGCGAAACCCATTTGAACTCCTACTGAGCCTGAATGTGACATTCTCCGTACAGTCCGGTCTGTTCGTCTGATACATCGCATGGCTGGCCTAGGGGCGGTAAACGTCAGTCCCCCAATAGCGGTACAAGTCGTGTCGGAGTGAAGCCCAAAACACCATGAGATAACACTGGAAGCCTACCAGTATATCTCGTTTGCCCTGGCCAAGGACTACACGTGTAATGGCTCTCCTAGACACAACGCGATGTCAACCCCCAATACCAGGAGAGACGAATCCTGTCTAACCGTCACTGCCTCCAAGTGTTTCGGGACTACACCCAACTACCACCTGTTTGCACGACTCATTTGAGCCGTGGTAGGGTAGTAATCAAAGTACAGTGGGAACACACTCGAGGCGAAGTGACAGTGTCAAGTTAGCGGACTAAGCTGTACTCATGTCACCTGGGAACTGATAACTGACGATAGGCATAATACCAACTAGTCAGTTCCCGACGAGTCCTGTCCAGTGTACTCGTAACCCAACGAGCACTCGCATACTATCTCAAGTACGACGTACCGACGGCTGTGGGACAGACCGTCTCCCACACTGGGATGAGAAGCGCATGCGCTAGTCTACTCCGGAGTATCGATGCCCTGTCTCGATAGTCCTGCGACCAGGGACCTGCATAAGGATGTGTTTATAGATTACCCAGCCCCACTAGTGTGACTGCCATCACAACGCTGGTAATCAAGCAAAGATCCTAAGGGCTCCACTAATGTGTATAGGCGATATACTAAAATAAACACATGTACACATTGAAGTAGAAACAAATCAAGTAGCATACTACTATTTTGAGCAAGATTGTATATACAAGGTGAATATCCCAAACTTCCATTAAGTAATATACAAACTAGTATGATACAGTAATGGCCTCTAGGGCATATACACTAACATGCATACTAGGTCTAGAACACACCACCAGAACACGAACCCTCCACTCCCAATTATGGCCGCCGATTTATTGAATCTGGCCGCAAATTGAGGCCAGGAGGAGGCCTTGGGTCTTGGGGTTTTGGGTAGGGTGGTCTGCAGTGATTTGGCATGTGTAGTTTTGTAAGATTGGTCCTGTAGGAAAATCTGGGACAATATATTGTTTTTCGTGTTCGTTGTGCTTGCGCGATACGCGCGATACGTGAGTGGGTTCTGCGATCCAGCGTGTCGTGGCGTGTCACGGTAGTTTTAGACGCGTATTCACACGTTTCAGCGTATCGTGCACACGCGCGTTTAGTTCGCGACGCGGCTTTCTCGTTTAGTGTCGATATCGCGTTTTGCGAGATATTTGGCTTATATATGGGTTTCTTGTCTCATTTTCAGGTTTGCAGGTGAGTACATCGGACGCAGCTACGTAGGGAAACAGGGGGTAGGATTCACCTAGCATGGAGCGTAGGTGAGTAGATTTAACATCTACAGGGGAATCGCCCGCATGGCGTTATGCGTCTGGGCTAGGATTCAAATATTTGTTGCGTATTCTACGTCATTGTTAGAATTGCGCCTTACCCTATTTATTATATATAATGGTACTGTGACTAGCAGCCGTAGGACACTGTACATATTATTGATAGTTCATGTTGCACGAGTACGGATTGTATGCTACACACACACCGTCAATAATTGCCATTTCATACACAACCCTTTATAGATACTATATTGCTTGGTTAGGGACCTTGTGACATTGATTCGTATTGCTTGTCACACATGACATCTAGCTTGTCGGTATACCTATAGTGTATCATACCATTAGTGATAGGTACATATACACCTTACGATACAGCTACAGGTATACCTTGCTCATGTTTTACTTATACCCAGGGGGGTATCCTACATATTCTACTTATACCCAGGGGGCTATACGATATCACTTACTTATAGGTAGACACCTATACTCAGCTGTGCCTTATTGATTTTGCATACATCTGGTTTCAGCTACATATTTTCCTTTATATGCTCGCATTTCAGATATATCGCATATATTTATTCCTGGATTTGCGCATTGTCTATTTGGATTTTACATGATGTTTTCTGGATTTGGGAACCACGGGAGTTCATGAAATTAAGCATACATTGAAATACCCGGTTTCCTTGATATGATATTTGCGCAGCCACCATGAGATTTATCGGTTCTGATTATATACTCCATACGAGGTGTGGTTGCCGTATGAGGGTACATGGTGGGGCCCGGTATGGTTCCCCTCGGCAAGATGATCGATGGATTTTGCGGATTGAGCCTGGAGGCGGGCTAGTACCTACCGGTGACAATACTAATGACTCGGCGGGGATCATGGAGATACCGTTGGGAGTCATGCACGTATGCATACGTCGAAAGGCGAGGGTCAGAGCTAGGCCCTCGTGCTTTCGGGATAGCGTATGATACATACCTATCAGGATGCTAGTCTTGGTGACGGTATCTGATAGATCCGGATTTCTGTGTCGATGCTTGGCACGTTGTTTTCATGATATTTCTTTCAACACCTTTGTATATATAACAGGGGATTTAGCCGTTGTTATATATACCCTTACACCAATATTAGTGGAATGGGACGCTAATATATGTGTATTGCCCCCATCATATTTATTTCTGCAAATATATATTTAGGATGCTAGAATCTTACTTGAGATTTTGACTTGGGATATCAGGTGATTCATTGAGATTGGATATATGAATGAGATTGTTGATTTGTACATTCGGGATATAGGAGATCTACTCGATATTGTACATTGAGGAAATGTGAGACTTATGTGATATGAGAGCCCAACTTGGGGGCTGATATGAGGAATTGGGATTTGAGTGTCTTGATGGATTGTGATCCACCACGATGTCAGGTTTCCGTGGGAATGACATATTTCACTCCATACCTCATACCTATTTATTTATGCACTGTTCCATGTATTAGGAGTACCTGTTAGTGTACCCTTCATGCTAGTTGCATGTCTACATTCTCATATCCCTATTGCATGATTTTTGCCTACTATTATCTTGTTATTATTGCATCACATATTGATTGTACCTGCCAGTGTACTTTCCATTATTTTGCATTCACATGACCTGTTATTACTGTAAATTGCATACCTTAGATTCATGCTGTACGTACATTCCTGCGATTACCTGCATATGTTATCTACTATTCACGAGTTGGCAACTCACCCTCGTTGTGCCACAGTTGTTTTGCAGGGTGTTTCCCCAGAGTAGTCGAGGCAGGCTATTCATCTATCATCTTTTGCTACAGATACCGCATCGGCTCACAGTGTGCTATTTTGTTTAGGTGGGTTTGGTGGTTATCTGTATTTTGTATTGTACATTTGTTGTATCTTGTACTCTCCATCTACTATTATGTTGTTGACTTAGAGATTTAGCGAGGATGATACTGTATATTATTTGTGGATTTATTGTCTTTTATACAGCTTTATCTCTATTGTCTCTTATTTCTTCGCTACGGCGTCGTATATTTGTGATGTGATTGTTTTCCGTTTTTGGGCTAGTTTTTACAAAGGGGTGTTGCCAAAATTTTAAAGAATTTGGAATGTGATTTCAAATATTTCAAAACTTTTATTATCTTTTCCGTATTTTAATGGTTTAGATTTCTGGGTTTTGGCTTTCTTTTACTGCGTTACGTCTTTAGGCGTTGCGTAGTATTAGGGCCGTCACGTGCCAATTTCGGGTCGTGACAAAGAAACTCAAACCCAAGCTCTTGCTTTGCTAATCAAGTATTAGCAAAGAAAACACCCTAATCTAAGCGTCTAGAATAGATGAGGATGATGAAGTAGGAATTTAGCTCTCATTGTTTTCAATTTCTCACTCATTTTCATCACATCATCAAAAGCTAGAAAGCTTTATCAAGAGGAAGAAGAAGATGAAAACCATTTGTGATGAATAATGAAACTTGTGTGTGTGGTTAGAAATGCAACCATGGTTTAAGTATGAAGACTTAACCCATGTAGAGAAACAACTATGGTTAAAGGGTTGGGTTGGGTTAAAGAAATATCTATGCAAAATATCCAAGTCAAAGTCAAAGCTTCAAGAAGCTTCTTGAAAGCTTCATGAAAGCTTAACCCTAATCGAAATCCTAACCACATTTATTCTACACAAAACATGTTGCATTTATAACCCTAACATGTTACAATATTATATACCACATATACAATATTTATTGTAACAAAATAAAATAATACAATTAACATATATCACATATTTATCAATGTATTACCCGAGTGAGAAAAGAATCTTTAAGTGAGCTTATATAAGTTAATGTAATTTAATATATCAAATATATAATTATACATTAAATTATCGAATTAACACTTGATCCGATAATCCGACTATTTCACAAATAACCGACTAATATAATTTGTATCAGTTCATCGAATCAACACTTGATCCGATGACCCGGCTATATCACATTTACCCGGCCGATATCATATATCGCGAGAATCTAATACGGTATCACATACACGTATTGTTCTCGGTCCCACACATAACACATATGTGCTCCTACTCTGTTTTGCCTGAGCCAGGAAACCTATGTGTAGGACTTTAAAGAATCGTCAATACGCCGGCAGTAGATGATGATCATATCAAACACCCACAAGCTGCAACTGATCAGTTAAACGAAACGGCCACCCAGGTATTGAGCTATCAGAAGATCACCAAGCAAGCCTGTACATTCTCCTGCGAATCCAATCAGTAACACTCCTGTACAGTCCAATCGCTTCGCTCTGATATGTCGCATATCTCGCCTAGGGGTGGTAAACGTCAGACCCCAGTAGCTTGATAAGTCTTTTCGATATGAGGTCGATAACAGTTCGAGAAACTGCTGATAACACTTACCAGTAAATCTCAACAACCTTGGCCAGGAATTTCCAGTTATAGCCAATCGAACACAGCGCAACATCAACTCCCTATACCGGGAGAGACGAAACCCCTCCTATCGCTCATTGCCTCCACGTTATTCGGGACTGTACCCAAAAGCCACCTTTTTGCATGCTCTCTTGACGTGGTATGATGGAAATCAAAGCACAGTGGGAATCACACAAGACTCTATGACGATCTCGGGTCTACAGACTAACCTGTACTAGTGTCACCAGAGAACTGCCATCTGACGTGAGGTATAATACCATCTGGGAGTTCTCGGCAAGTCCGTCCAGTGTACCCAGTCTCTACTGAGCACCCGTACACCATCCTTGATGTCAAACACCGATGGATATGGGATCATCCATCGCCCATCATATGGGTCAAGATGCGTATACGCTAGTCTACTCTGGTGTATCGATGCCCTGTTTCGATACACCCTCGAATAGGAACAGTTATAGGATGTACTCGTCGACTACCATGACCCCACTAGTATGATCTCATCATAGTCCCAGTAGTCTAGTACATATCCTAAGGGCTTTATCAACATGTAACATGGAGACAATTAGAGTACATGTTAAGATAAAGTGCAACCAGATAGCATACTATCATGTCGAGCAAGAAAGTTCTCCCAATATATGTCCAAGCATCCATTACAATAAACATCATATATACAGTAATGGCCTCTAGGGAATACATATAACTAAAAATCTCCCACTTGCACTAGGGCCATCTGTTGTGGTATCACATACCCAACAATTTGTTGTGGTTGAAGTATCTCATACTCAATCATCCCATAAAAGTCTCTACTGGGAAAAAAAGTCCTTTGTGAGTGGATCCGCGCTGTTGTCCTCTGTGTCTACTCTCCTAACCTCGATCTCCCTGGAGATCAACCATCTCCATGATCAGGTGATACTGCCTAAGAATTATATCTGGATTTCTGATGGGACGGGGGTTCCTTGGCATAAGCCACAACTCCATTGTCACACAATGGTAGGAACGAAGTTCATCTCATGAACTAGTGTACATCCAGACTATTTCTTTGGTAGCATCCTTGGTAACGATGTATCTTGCCTTTAATCGTCTAATATGTCATAGTATCTTGCTTGGAACTCTTCCAACATACCGTCCCTCCACTGAGGTTAAAGACAATGCCTGTGACTAACATTTAGTCAACCTTACCACCCTGGAACCATTCCAGTGATTCTCCTCAGGATCGATTGATACCATTGTTAGTTATATTTATGCCCTAGAGGCCATTACTATATATAGGATGTATATTGTAGTGGATGTTTGGACATATATAGGGAGGACTTTCTTGCTCGACATGATAGTATGCTATCTGGTTGCTCTTTACCTTAACGTGTACACTGATAGTCTCTCTGTTACATGTTGGTAAAGCACTTAGGATGTGTACTTGACTACCTGGACTATGATGCGGATCATACTAGTGGGGACAAGTTAGTCCATAAGTACATCCTTCAAGGTCCCTAGTCGTGGGTGTATCGAGACGGGGCATCGATATACCAGAGTAGACTAGCGTATACCTTCTCGACCCATACAGATGGGTGATGGATGATTCCATATCCATTGGTGTTTTACATCAGAGATGATATACGGGTGCTCAGTAAAGACTGGGTACACTGGACGGACTCGCCGAGAACTCCCAGATGGTATTATACCTTACGTCAGATGGCAGTTCTCTGGTGACACTGGTACAGGTTAGTCTCTAGACCCGAGATCGTCATAGAGTCTTGTGTGATTCCCACTGTGCTTTGATTTCCACCTTACCACGTCCAAGTGGGCGTGCAAAACGGTAGCTTTTGGGTACAGTCCTGAATCACATGGAGGCAATGAGCGATAGGAGGGGATTCGTCTCTCCCGGTATAGGGAGTTGATGTTGCGCTGTGTTCGATTGGCTATAACCGGAAATCCCTGGCCTGGGTTGCTGAGATTTTCTGGTAAGTGTTACCAGTAGTTTCTCGAACTGTTATAGTCCTCATATCGACACGACTTATCGAGCTACTGGGGTTTGACGTTTACCATCCCTAGGCAAGATATGCGACATATCAGACGAACAGACCGGACTGTACGGTAAGTGTTACTGGTTGGATTCACAGGAGTGTGAGCGGGCTTGCTCGTCGATCTTCTGATCGTTCAATACCCGGGTGGACTTTACGTTTAGCAGACCGCTTGCGGCTTGTCGGTGTTTGATATGATCATCACCTGCTGCCGGCGTATTGACGAATCTTTAGAGTCCTACACAGAGGTTTCCTGGCTCAAGCGAAACGAAATAGGAGCGCATATGAGATATGTGCGGGAGCGAGAATAATGCGTGTATGTGATACCGTATTCTATTCTCGCGATGAATGTATCGATTGGTTGTATGCGATATAACCTGGTTATCGAATCGAGAATTGATTCGATAAGTCGATACATTGGATATTAGTCGGTCATATGCGATGTGACCGGATCGTTAAATCAAGTGTTGATTTAATGATTTAACGTATAATTATATATTTGATATATTATTTTACATTAACTAATATTGGTTCACTTAAGATGTTTTCTCACTTGATTGTGCACATTGTATATGTGATATATTTTTGTGCACAAGTTTGTATCATGTTTGATGATACATGCAAACTTGGGTGTGTATGATTAAACCATGGTTATGTTAATGGTTAGGGTTTTGAATTACTTATTTATTTATTCTCTTTATTCATTTTGGCAAAGGAAAATGAAATGGTGGCTTGCTTTGTCTTTTCTTTGAAACTTCATGAAGGTTTGAAAGCTTGACCATTTTGTTTCTTTTCTTTAACCTAACCATTCAACTTAACCCTAGTTTATTCTCTACACTAAACCATGGTTGCAATATGATAACCATCACTTGGATTTTCTTTTTAAAAAAATAATTCTTTTTACATATTCTTTTTCTTCTTCTTCTTCTTCTTGAAGAAAGAAGAAAGTAAACCTTTTCCTGAAAGTTCTAAGTGATGATTCCAAGTGAGAAATTCAAATCCAAAGTGAACCCAATTCCTATTTCTTCATCCTCTACCACTTGCCATGTAGTATAGGGTGTTTTCTTCACAAGTTTAATGACTTGGTGAAGTTGGAGCTTGATCTTGAGTTGCCTCGACGTAGATCATCTTCGGCATCGAAGTCGACGACCTAGCCCGATCATTTCTTCGACGAAACCATCGCTAGAGTCCGGGATTCGATGATCGCAGCGGAGGGACGTCAACACGGAGCTTTGGAGGTGAAGGACCGGATCTACAAAGGTTGTATTTCCGTTCACTTAGCAATAAAGTTGTTTAATTGCATGTTTCGCCTTTGCCTCTAGTAACGATCTAGCATTAGAGTTTCTCGGCACAAGAAAAATTTGATTTTGGCATGGTTGATGCCTTGTGAGACCTCCTTGGAGTGCCTAGGAACCCTACAGTGGTCTCAGAGCCTAGCTAGAGCCTTAGGCGATGTGTAGACGATGTTAGAAGTCCGATCGAACCGAAACCCTAATGCAAATTCCTTCTCTGTACATTTTTTTAAATCGGGGATTTTTGTGAATTAAAAATATGCAGAAAACTCAGCAGGGTATTTTATGGATTACTGTGCAGCATGTGCCTCTGAGTCGTCTAAAGCGCGGCGGAACCGTGGCACGAGCCATGCTCGTGCGGCGGTTCCGCGGCCATACAGTCAGATTACTTTATTCAAATTGCACAGTAACTCCTATATGTTGGTGCTGTATTTTCTTGGTATTTTTAATCTCTACTCAAGAGTTGAGTTTTCTGGGTTGTATTGGGGACTCCGTGTTTTCGATCGGGAAGTTTAACTTCGTCTGTGTTTTCCGGATATTTTTTGAATATGTTAAAAAGTTCGACCGGATATAAATACCCACTTTTCCCCTGTTGGGAAATTTCCAAGTGTTGGATCTTTCCGTGGTTTAATAATATTCTAAGTAGTGCAAGTAATGCGATGGACCCTCTAGAAGACAACAAACCTTAACTCGATTATGTGACCGTCTTGAACTGCCCTTTGAACCTTCGGGTTTGGGGCAGTACGGCGTGCCACATGTGAGGCGTTGGCTTGAC
This sequence comes from Agapanthus africanus, assembly GCA_030015575.1. Taxonomy (NCBI): domain Eukaryota; kingdom Viridiplantae; phylum Streptophyta; class Magnoliopsida; order Asparagales; family Amaryllidaceae; genus Agapanthus; species Agapanthus africanus. Next base: position 289,384,343 of record CM057340.1, read on the forward strand.
CCTTCTACTGCTGGACCGTTGGTACTGAGGCATGAACTGGATGTTTTTAAACTTGTTTCATGTGTTGAGCTGTTTCGGAAAAACTTGGGTGTTTGATTGTTCGATCGGAAAGTTTAACATTTTCTATTTTATCTGGAATTTGATATAATATTTGGAATCCACATGTAGTTATGAGATAACTGATTTGAATGTTATAAATATAGCAGTTTAGTCTCACTTGATTAGTTGCCACGGAATTTTGATGTGATCGGATACTCGCCGGGTAAACTTAATAGACTGCTACACCCCATAGCCCCGACCAAGTGACTGTAGGAGAACCCCGTCGCCGAAAGCATCCGTTCGGGTGCTCGCGGCAGCGGTGTTCCGCCTTGGTGCACTTTGTCGATGGTATCGGGGGTGCGGCCGTCTACTGAAGTTTACGACGAGCATTCGATCAGGATGTCGTGAATCTTGTTGAATTTCCCGACTAGATATTGGAAAGTGTTTTCGATAATGAGACTAAAATGCAAGGTTTATAATATTTAGGCATGTGATGTCTAAGGAATTCATTTGGTTAGGCATGCGATGTCTAAAGAGGTTGCGGATTCCAACTGTTGTAGTTTTACACTTTCTTTTCTGTGACCGTAAGTGTAATATGTGATATCGCCGGTTTCGTTGCTATATGTCAACGACAATTGGGATGCGCATATTTACTTACGTTGATGACATGTGATGTTATGTGTTGCTGGATATGTTATATTGGATCGTCGCGTTATGAATAGCCAGGGGTTTTTATGTGAGATGAGTGTTTTTCATTTTCATTCATGTAAAACCTTGTATGTAATATTCTTTTATTGGGGTACTTCCAGATTGCGGAAGTTGTCACCGTTGTTGTATATTATTTACTTTTCCGCACTAGGATAGACCCAAGGAGGAGGGCACAAGTAACCGGGTTCTGGAGTCCAGTGGGAGACCAACTCGAGGAGTCGAGTCCGGGTCTCCTAACTCTAGAATTGGTAGGGTTGCTTGCCGCTCTCGTAGGGGTCTAGGGGTGTGGGTTTTGCTATTCATTGCGACCGTGGAATCCGTGTTTTGTACTGGCTCGTATTGAAAACACGGACGTCCTAGTATATCCAATATTTCATATGTTTCTTCTGCTGCGATATCTGTGATGTGATCATTTGATGTTCTGTGATAAATACTGTATATAGTATATATGATATATTATATAGGTGTTCCTTATGTTTTACACCCGCGCTAGCCCTGCACCGTTCTATCGTTAGTTACCTAACCTAACGGTGCATGAGGGGACATCGAGGTGAATGCGGATGGCATAAGTGTACGTCGTATTTATCTGTGATGTTTAGGTAACTTAAATGATGGGACTTCATTAATATGATTAATGAAAGAAAAAAGAAACCTAAGATGTTGTGGAATCGAATTTTCAAAAACAGGTAGCTACAGTTCTTGTTTTGCATCGCGGTATTCCTTGTAGAACATCCTGCACCTTATTCGATAAGGAAAGGACCGAGATCCCTTCACCGGGAGTGACTCCTTTAGCAATAACTGGCAGATGCTACAACCCTCGGTTTGTCTTTTGATTGGTTCTATAGTTTCTGCTTTGCACAGTGATATATATGATATATCCTGCACCTCATTCGACGAGGAAAGGGCCGACGATCCCTTCACCGGGAGTGACCCCTTTAGCAAAACTAGAAAAGCCTAAAAAACACTCCAATTTAAAATCATTTGATTCTACAACGATATCAAGTTCATTACGCAATAGGTTTTCAGAAAAACCTGTCGTAGCCCTCCGTCATTTCAGATAAGTACTATTTAGTATTCGTGCTGCGGTAGTTTGGCATTCGTCAAGGCGTAGTGTACAGTAGCTAACTAGTATTTATCTACTTATGCATATGATGCAGATTGGATTAGGGTATTCGTACGGCGTTGTTTGGCATTTGTCAAGGGTCGTGCGGATGGGTTTAATTCAATCAATAAATGTACGGGTTGAACTTGACTGGTGGACTATGGGTTGTTTGGCATTCTTCAAGGTCATAGAACACTGGGGGCAAAATATTATCGGGAATTTCAAGTGTAGAAATTTGCAATGAGATTGCATACCTTCTATGAGATAGTTGGATCCCGATACCCGCTGCGAGTAAGAGTTACTCCTGGGAGAGTTTTACACATTACAATTAGCCGATCAAGTAAGTGTCTAGAAAGGTGTCAACGGGGTTACGCCTCTGGGAAAACGAGGTTTACTGTAATTAGGTCCGTGTGAAAGCACGAGGAACCTTCCTCAAAGTACCGACACTGGCCTGGCTGAAAGATTGGCGAACTTGTAGCATGTAATTAATCCCGGCTAGTCTTTCCTTTTAGTGTTTGAAGGAAGATTTGATAAAAACAGTGGGAGCCATCCTGATTAGATAAAATAATAACCAATCTAATCTTGCAAGAGCACACGCTGAGTGTTTTCTTCTCTCTCTCTCTCAAGGTAGCAACCATGTCACGCCTTAATCAAGATAATAATACGGATGTATTGACCGAACCCGCTTGTTATACTGTGCTGGGGAACGTTGGTCCCGCTCTAACTTATAATTGTTATAAGACAGAGCAGGAAATAGGGGAATACCAAGATTCCCATGCCGCCCAAACGAAGAAAGTGCATATGATGCATCTTCTTCGGGTGTGTTCGTTACAAAGAACCGTTTCTCTGTATCCTCTACGTCCTGGGTATTTGATACCGGATCAGGATCTCAGATATGTAATCTGTTACATAGGGCTACAGATAGGTAGAGAACTGAGAACGGGTGATAAGTTTCATGAGGCAGAAAACGGGGCAAGTGTTGCAGCCAAGTCTGTTGGTCACTGTCACCCTGTATTACAAATACATTGATTCTGAACGAATGTTATTAGTGTTAGTTATATGTATGCCCTAGAGGCCATTACTGTACATTGGATGTATATTGTAGTGGATGCTTGGACATACATAGGGAGGACTTTCTTGCTCGACATGATAGTATGCTATCTGGTTGCTCTTTATCTTAACATGTATACTTTCTGTCTTTCTGATTACATGTTGATAAAGCCCTTAGGATATATATGTACTCGACTTCCTGGACTATGATGTAGATCATACTAGTGGGGCCTGGGTAGTCCATGAGTGCATCCTTGAAATGTTCCTAGTCGAGGGAATATCGAGACGGGGCATCGATATTCCAGAGTAGACTAGCGCATATCTTCTCGACCCATGCGATGGGCGATGGATGATCCCATATCCATTGGTGTTTGACATCGAAGATGGTATGCGGGTGCTCAGTGGAGACTGGGTACACTGAACGGACTCGCCGAGAACTCCCAGATGGTATTATACCTCACGTCAGATGGCAGTTCTCTGGTGACACTGGTACAGCTTAGTCTGTTGACCCGAGATCGTCATAGAGTCTTGTGTGACTCCCACTGTGCTTTGATTTCCACCCTACCACGGCTCTACTGAGTTGTGCAAACAGGTGGTTTTTGGGTACAGTCCCGATTCACATGGAGGAAATGAGCGATAGGAGGGGATTCGTCTCTCCCGGTATTGGGGGTTGATGTTGTGCTATGCTCGACTGGCCATAACAGGAAATCCCTGGCCAGGGTTGCAGTGATATACTGGTAAGTGTTATCAGTAGTTTCACGAATGTTATGGACCTTACGTCAGCATGACTTATCGAGCTATTGGGGTCTGACGTTTACCACCCCTAGGCGAGATATGCGACATATCAGACGAACAGACCGGACTATACGGTAGTGTTACTGGTCGGATTCGCAGGAGTGTGAGCGGGCTTGCTCGTCGATCTTCTGATCGCTCAATACCCGGGTGGCCGTTACGTTTGGCAGACCGCTTGCGGCTTGTGGGTGCATGATATGATCATCATCTGCTACCGGCGTATTGACGAGTCTTTAGAGTCCTACACAGAGGTTTCCTGGTTCAAGCGAAACGAAATAGGAGTGCATATGAGATATGTGCGGGACCGAGAATAATGCGTGTATGTGATACCGTGTTTGATTCTCGCGATCAATGTATCGAATGGTTATATGCGATATAACCTAGTTATCGAATCAAGGATTGATTCGATAAGCCGACACATAAGATACTAGCCGGTTATATGCGATATGACCGGATCGTTAAATCAAGTGTTGATTTAATGATTTAATACATAATTATATATTTGATATATTGCTTTGCATTAACTAGTATCGGTTCACTTTAAATGGATTTTCTCACGCGGATGTGCACATTGTATATTCGATATAGTTTTGTGCACATGATTGTATCATGTTTGATGATACATTCTAGCTTGGTTTTGTGTAAAGTGTTAAACCATGGTTAATTGGTGATTAGGGTTTCTTTTTCATTTACTTAATCATTTATTTATTTCTTTTATTTATTTTGGAAAAAGGAAAGATAAAGAGATAAGAATGGTTGCTAGATTTGTTTTTATTTGAAAGCTTCTTGAAGCTTTGACCTTAGTCCACCATTCTTGTCTTTTATCTAACCCTAACCACTATCTAACCTAAGTTAAGTCTCTACACTAAACCATGGTCAATGATATGATAAGTATTGTATTTTATTTTCTATTTTAGTTCAAGTTATCATATCATCTTCTTCTTCTTCATCTTCTTCTTCCATGGATGTAGCTTGCTACTCCAATGGCAAGTGTTGAAAAAGTGTGAGAAATCCAAAACTAAAGTTTACCCACTTCCTATTTCTTCATCCTCTATCTATTGCCAAGTAGTATAGGGTGTTTCCTTCACAAGTTTTCCAAGCTTGATGAAGTTGGAGCTTGTTCTTGCGATATCTCGACGTAGATCATCTTCGGCATTGAACCGACGATCAAGCTCGCCCATTCTTCGATGATACCGATACTTGAGTTCCGGATTCATTTTGGACAGCCGAGGGGACTTCATTGCGGAGCCATGGAGGTGATGGACCGGATCTACAAAGGTTGTATGTCCGTTCCCTTAGTTAAAATGTTAACTAGTTTATGTTTCGCCTAAATATCTAGTAAACGATCCGTAGTCGGGTTTGTAGGCACCCGTAAAATTTTAATATGGCATGATCGATGACATGTGAGACCTCACAAGGGTGCCTAGGAACCCAACAGTGGTATCAGAGCCAGGCTAGAGCCTTAGGCGAAGTCCAGACGCGATTTGAAGTCCGATCGAACCGAAACCCTACCCGGAAAATTGCTCTCTGTCCAATTTTTAAAATCTGGTCTTTTTCCACATTAAAAATGTTCAGAAAAATCAGCAGGTTAATATATGATATACTGTGAAATTCGTGCCCATAATTCCTCAATATTGCCGCGCTTCCGCGGCACGAGCTAGCCTCGTGCGGCGGTTGCGCGGCGGTACGGAATGTTTATTTAGTAATTTTTGCACAGTATCTCATAATTATTAGTGCTGGTATTCCTGGGTATTTTTAATATTTATTCCAGAATAGAATTTTTCTGAGTTGATTTGGGGCTTCGGTATTTCGATCGGGGTATCAAATTTTGTCTGTGTGGCTTTCCGGATAAATTTTAGAATATGTTAAAAAGTTCGACCGGATATAAATACCCAATTTTTCCCTTGTCGGGAAATTTCCAAGTGTTGGATTTTTTCCGTAGTTTGACGACGTTCTAAGTAGTGCAAGTAACGCGATGGTCCCTCTAGAAGACACAAACCTTAACTCGATTATGTGACCGTCTTGAACTGCCCTTTGAACCTTCGGGTTTGGGGCAGTACGGCGTGCCACATGTGAGGCGTTGGCTTGACCCTTCTACGGCTGGATCGTTGGTACTGAGGCACGAACGGAATGTTGTTAGACTTGTTTCATGTGTTGATCTGTTTCGGGAAAAGTTGGGTGTTAGATTGTTCGATCGAAAAGTTTAACATTTTCTGTTTATCCGGAATGGGATACAATAATTGGAATTCACAATAAGTTATATGATAACTGAATGAATGTTATAAACATAGCAATTTAGTCTCACTTGATCGGTTGCCACGGAATTTTGATGTGATCAAAAGTCCGTCGCAATCACGTAGCGTACGCGGATACTCGCCGGGTAAACTTAATAGACAGCCTCACTCCATAGCCCCGACCAAGTGACTGTAGGAGAACCCCGTCGCCGAAAGCATCCGTCCGGGTGCTCGCGGTAGCGGTGTTCCGCCTTGGTGCACTTCGTCGACGGTATCAGGGGTGCGGCCGCCTACTGAAGTTTGCGACGAGTATTCGATCAAAATGTCGGGAATCTTGTTGAATTGCCCGACTTAATATTGAAAAGTGTTTTCGATAATGAGACTAAAATGCGGGGTTTATAATTGTTAGGCATGCGATGTCTAAGTAATTCATTTGGTCAGGCATGCGATGTCTGAGGTGGTTGCGGATTCCAACTGTTGTAGTTTTACACTTTCTTTTCTGTGACCGTAAGTGTAATATGTGATATCGCCGGTTTCGTTGCTATACGTCAACGAAAATTGGGATGCGCATATTTACTTACGTTGATGACTTGTGATGTTATGTGTTGCTGGATATGTTATATTGGATCGTCGTGTTTGAATAGCCGGGGGTTTTTATGTGAGATGAGTGTTTTTCATTTTCATTCATGTAAAAACTTGTATGTAATATTCTTTTATTGGGGCGCTTCCAGGTTGCGGAAGTAGTCACCATTTGTATATTATTTACTTTTCTGCACTAGGATAGACCCAAGGAGGGGAGCACAAGTAACCGGGTTCTGGGGTCCAGTGGGAGACCAACTCGAGGAGTCGAGTCCGGGTTTCCTAACCCTAGAATTGGCAGGGTTGCTTGCCGCTCTCGTAGGGGTCGAGGGGTGTGGGATTGGCTATTCATCACGACCGTGGAATCCGTGTTTTATACTGGCTCGTATTCAAAACACGGACGTCCTAGTATGTCCAATATTTCATATGTTTCTTCTGCTGTGTTTTATCTGTGATCATGCGATGTTCTGTGTTCTGTGACAGGTATTATATATAGTATATATGATATATTATATAGACGTTGCTTATGTTTTACACCCGCGCTAGCCCTGCCTCGCTCTGGCGTTAGTTACCTAACCTAACGGTGCAGACGGGACATCGAGGCGAATGCGGATGGCATAAGTGTACGTCATATCTATCTGTGATGTTTAGGTAACTTAAAATGATTGGATATTCATTAATGAGATTAATGAAAGAAAATAAACCTAATTGATGTTGTGGAATCGAATTTCAAAATAAAACAGGTAGCTACAGTTCTTGCTTTGCATCGCGGTGTTCATTATAGAACATCCTGCACCTTATTCGATGAGGAAAGGACCGAGATCCCTTCACCGGGAGTGACTCCTTTAGCAATAATTGGCAGATGCTACAACCCTTGGTTTGTATTTGATCGCTTCTATAGTTTCTGCTTTGCACAGTGATATATATGATATATCCCGCACCTCATTCGACGAGGAAAGGGCCGACGATCCCTTCATCGGGAGTGACCCCTTTAGCAAAACTAGAAAAGCCTCAAAAACATTCCATTTAAAAACCATTTGATTCCGCAACGAGATCAAGTTCAAAGCGTTAAAGGTTTTCACAAAAACCATTCGCAACCCTCCGTCATTTTAGGAAGTAGAGTACTTAGTATTCGTGCTGTGTTTGTTGACCATAGTCAAGGCACAGTGTACGGTAGCTAAGTGATGTCTTCCTACACCGCATATGATGCGATTAGTTAGGACAGTCGCGTGACTTTGTTGACCTTAGTTAAGGGTCATGTGGGTGGGTCTAATTAATCACGAAATGACGGGTAGAACTTGACTAGTACTTATGATTTGTTGACCATAGTTAAGGTCATAGGTGCTAGGGGTAAAAACCTTTATCGGGAGTTTCAAGTGTTGAAACTTGCAATGAGATTGCATACCTTCTATGTGATAGTTGGATCCCGATACCCACTGCGAGTAAGTGTTACTCCTGGGAGAGTTTTATACATTACAAATTAGCCAATCAAGTAGGTGTCTAGAAAGGTGTCAACGGGGTTACGCCTCTGGGAAAACGAGGTTTACATTAATTAGGTTCGTGCGAAAGCACGGGGGACCTCCCTCAAAGTACCGACACTGGCCTGGCTGAAAGATTGGCGAACTTGTAGTGTGTAATTAATCCCGGCTAGTCTTTCCTTTTAGGGTTTGAAGGAAGATTTGATAAAAAGCAGTGGGAGCCATCCTGATTAGATAAAATAAAAACCAATCTATTCTTGCAAGAGCGCACGCTGAGTGTTTTCTTCTTCTCTCTCTCTCCTGGTAGCGACCATATCACGCCTTAATCAAGATAATAATACGGATGTATTGACCGAACCCGCTTGTTATACTGAGCTGGGGAACGTTGGTCCCGCTCCAACTTATAATTGTTATAAGACAGAGCAGGAAATAGGAGAATACCAGAATTCCTATGCCGCCCAAACGAAGAAAGTGCATGTGATGCATCTTCTTCGGGTGTGTTCATTACATGGAACTGTTTCTCAGTATCCTCCGAATCCTGGGTATATGATACCGGATCAGGATCCCAGATATGTAATATGTTACATAGGGCTACAAAAAGGTAGAAAAACTGAGAACGGGTGATAAGTTTCATGAGGCAGAAAACGGGGCAAGTGTTGCAGCCAAGTCTGTTGGTCACTGTCACCCTGTATTACGAATACATTGATTTTGAACAAATGCTATTAGATACCGAACCTGATATACAAAATCATATCAGTCTCTTTATTACTAAAGAAAGGATATAATTTTGTATTGATGGATAATGTTTTGAACATTTCCTATAATCAAAAGTTGATCGGTTCAGGCACGTTATCTAAAAGCATTGACGTTCTAAATCAAACTACAGTTCTCTGTATACAGAACACACACAAGAGGAAGAGTTCAGAAATGAACGAATTCTTCTTGAGGTATTGTAGACTAGGTCATATCGATGCGACCCGACTAGCTGAAGTTACATTTAGATGCATATTTAAATCAGTTTGAATTTTCATCTTGTGAAACTTGCCAGTCATGTCACAAAGATATAATGACACCAGCTCTGTTTACTGGAAACAGAGAAAGAGTTAGTAAACTCTTGGGACTGATACATGATGATGTATGTAAGGTCTCCTGTCTACACATGCCAGGACTGGTTCTTTTTACTTCATTATATTCTCTGATAATCTCTCAAGATTCAGTCATATGTTCCTGTTGAAACATAAGTCCGAACCTTTTGAGGTATTCACAGAATATAAGTTAGAAGTAGAGAACCAATAACCGGGTATAAGTATTATGTCCTATGATGAGATCAGGGAGGAGAATACTTGTGCGTGGAATCCTTGGACTATTCTAAAGGAGAATGAGATTCTCTCTCAGCATTACTCCTCCGTATACACCATAGCACGATGGTATATCGGGGCGGGGCTATCACACCCTATATGATAAGGTGTGCTCTATGATGAGTACTACTGAGTTACATTTTTCCTATTGGGAGTTATGCACTTGAGAAGCTGCATACCTATTGAATTAGGTTTGAATCAAATCAGTGCCTACCACTCCATATGAGATATGGTATGGGAAGAACCCATCTCTTAAGCGAGATAAGATTTGGGGTTGTCCGGCCTATGTCAAAAGCAAAATCCGGACAAGATCGAGGCAAGATCAGTTCTGTAGAACTGGAAAGGTTCCAGCTGTACAAAACTGCTAATGATTTGACAGAACCAAAGGATTCAATAGTTTCCGACGAACCTCAGCCTCTCCGCCGATCTAGTAGGGTTCCTCATCCGCCTGAGAGATACCTCGGTTTCTCGATGACAGTGGGAGCTAGGATTGCATCATGAGATGATGACCCAACTAGTTTCGAGCAGGCCATCGAGAGTAGGGACTCTGTAAGAATGGCTGGATGCTTAGCGATCTGAGATGGAATCCATGTACACCAGTAAAGTATGGACTTTAGCTGCTATATCTGAAGGGTTAAATCCCCATCAGGAGCAAGTATATCTTGAGAAGATTACTTGGTTTAGATGGAAAAGTTGAGACTTTCAAAGCTAGACTTGTTAAAGGTTTTCGTCATCGACCAGGCATGGATAATGATGAAACCTTTTTCCAGTAGCTATGCTTAAGTCTGTCCAGATCCTACTTACCACGGCTATATACCATGACTACGATATCTGGCGGTTGGGTGCCATGACTGCTTTTCTAAATACTGATTTAGAAGAGCACGTCTATAAGAACACAGCCAGAGGTTTTCGTAAACAGTGGGAGCAGCGGAAACGTGTGCAAGTTGCTTTACATAATGAAGCAGGCATCGCGGAGTTGGAACATCTGTTTTGATGGATTAGTCAAAGAAGTTGACATCATCAAAATGGTAGATGAACCTTGTATAAACAAAAGGGTAGTAGGGAGTATGGTGACGATCCTCGTAGAGTACGTGGATGACATACTCTTGTTAGGGAAGGAGTTTCCTATGCTACGATCGATCAATCTCCTATTATCACAATGATTCTCCAAATAGGATAAAGATGATACCTCCTAAATCCTGAGATTTGGACCTATGAGATAGATCTAAAGGGATATTAGGGTTCTCACTAGGTATAGTGAGATTGTATCAATCGATCCTGGGGAGAATCACTGGAAGGGTTCCAGAGTGATAAAGACGACTGAATGTCAGTCACAGGCATTGTCTTTACCCTCAGTAAAGGGACGGTATGTTGGAAGATTTCCAAGCTAGATACCGTGACAAACTAGACGATAAAGGCTGGTAACATCGCTATTAAAGATACTACCAAAGAGGCTGTTTGGGTGTATAATGGTTCATAAGATGAACTAGGTTCCTGCCATTGTATGACAATGGAAGCGTGGCTTCGACCCTGGAACCCTGGTCCCATCAGTGACCCAGACAAATTCTGAGGCAGCATCACCTGATCATGGAGATAGTTGATCTCCAGGGTGATCGAGATTAGGAGAGTAGACTCAGAGGACAACACGGCGGATCCACTCACGAAGGCCTTTTTCCCAAAGAGAGACTTTTTAGGGGATGGTTGAGTATGTGATACTGCAACCACTACTACAGATGGCCCTAGTGCAAGTGGGAGATTGTTAGTTATATGTATGCCCTAGAGGCCATTACTGTACATTGGATGTATATTGTAGTGGATGCTTGGACATACATAGGGAGGACTTTCTTGCTCGACATGATAGTATGCTATCTGGTTGCTCTTTATCTTAACATGTATACTTTCTGTCTCTCTGATTACATGTTGATAAAGCCCTTAGGATATATATGTACTCGACTTCCAGGACTATGATGTAGATCATACTAGTGGGGCCTGGGTAGTCTATGAGTGCATCCTTGAAATGTTCCTAGTCGAGGGAATATCGAGACGGGGCATCGATATTCCAGAGTAGACTAGCGCATATCTTCTCGACCCATGCGATGGGCGATGGATGATCCCATATCCATTGGTGTTTGACATCGAAGATGGTATGCGGGTGCTCAGTGGAGACTGGGTACACTGAACGGACTCGCCGAGAACTCCCAGATGGTATTATACCTCACGTCAGATGGCAGTTCTCTGGTGACACTGGTACAGCTTAGTCTGTTGACCCGAGATCGTCATAGAGTCTTGTGTGACTCCCACTGTGCTTTGATTTCCACCCTACCACGGCTCTACTGAGTTGTGCAAACAGGTGGTTTTTGGGTACAGTCCCGATTCACATGGAGGCAATGAGCGATAGGAGGGGATTCGTCTCTCCCGGTATTGGGGGTTGATGTTGTGCTATGCTCGACTGGCCATAACAGGAAATCCCTGGCCAGGGTTGCAGTGATATACTGGTAAGTGTTATCAGTAGTTTCACGAATGTTATGGACCTTACGTCAGCATGACTTATCGAGCTATTGGGGTCTGACGTTTACCACCCCTAGGCGAGATATGCGACATATCAGACGAACAGACCGGACTATACGGTAGTGTTACTGGTCGGATTCGCAGGAGTGTGAGCGGGCTTGCTCGTCGATCTTCTGATCGCTCAATACCCGGGTGGCCGTTACGTTTGGCAGACCGCTTGCGGCTTGTGGGTGAATGATATGATCATCATCTGCTACCGGCGTATTGACGAGTCTTTAGAGTCCTACACAGAGGTTTCCTGGTTCAAGCGAAACGAAATAGGAGTGCATATGAGATATGTGCGGGACCGAGAATAATGCGTGTATGTGATACCGTGTTTGATTCTCGCGATCAATGTATCGAATGGTTATATGCGATATAACCTAGTTATCGAATCAAGGATTGATTCGATAAGCCGACACATAAGATACTAGCCGGTTATATGCGATATGACCGGATCGTTAAATCAAGTGTTGATTTAATGATTTAATACATAATTATATATTTGATATATTGCTTTGCATTAACTAGTATCGGTTCACTTTAAATGGATTTTCTCACGCGGATGTGCACATTGTATATTCGATATAGTTTTGTGCACATGATTGTATCATGTTTGATGATACATTCTAGCTTGGTTTTGTGTAAAGTGTTAAACCATAGTTAATTGGTGATTAGGGTTTCTTTTTCATTTACTTAATCATTTATTTATTTCTTTTATTTATTTTGGAAAAAGGAAAGATAAAGAGATAAGAATGGTTGCTAGATTTGTTTTTATTTGAAAGCTTCTTGAAGCTTTGACCTTAGTCCACCATTCTTGTCTTTTATCTAACCCTAACCACTATCTAACCTAAGTTAAGTCTCTACACTAAACCATGGTCAATGATATGATAAGTATTGTATTTTATTTTCTATTTTAGTTCAAGTTATCATATCATCTTCTTCTTCTTCATCTTCTTCTTCCATGGATGTAGCTTGCTACTCCAATGGCAAGTGTTGAAAAAGTGTGAGAAATCCAAAACTAAAGTTTACCCACTTCCTATTTCTTCATCCTCTATCTATTGCCAAGTAGTATAGGGTGTTTCCTTCACAAGTTTTCCAAGCTTGATGAAGTTGGAGCTTGTTCTTGCGATATCTCGACGTAGATCATCTTCGGCATTGAACCGACGATCAAGCTCGCCCATTCTTCGATGATACCGATACTTGAGTTCCGGATTCATTTTGGACAGCCGAGGGGACTTCATTGCGGAGCCATGGAGGTGATGGACCGGATCTACAAAGGTTGTATGTCCGTTCCCTTAGTTAAAATGTTAACTAGTTTATGTTTCGCCTAAATATCTAGTAAACGATCCGTAGTCGGGTTTGTAGGCACCCGTAAAATTTTAATATGGCATGATCGATGACATGTGAGACCTCACAAGGGTGCCTAGGAACCCAACAATTAGATACCGAACCTGATATACAAAATCATATCAGTCTCTTTATAAGTAAAGAAAGGATATAATTTTGTTTTGTTGGATAATGTTTTGAACATTTCCTATATCAAAAGTTGATCGGTTCAGACACGTTATCTAAAAGCATTGATGTTCTAAATCAAACTACAGTTCTCAGTATATGGAACACACACAAGAGGAAGAGTTCAGAAATGAACGGATCGTTCTTGAGGTATTGTAGACTAGGTCATATCAATGCGACCCGACTAGCTAAGTTACATTTTAGATGACTATTTAAATCAGTTTGAATTTACATCTTGTGAAACTTGCTAGTCATGTCACAGAGATAAGATGACCATAGCTTTGTTTACTGGAAACAGAGAAAGAGATAGTAAACTCTTGGGATGATACATGTTGATGTATGTAGGTCCTCTGTCTATACATGCCAAGACCGGTTTTTTGTACTTTATTAAATTCTCTGATGATCTTTCGAGATTCAGACCTATGTTCCTGTTGAAAAACAAGTCCGAACCTTTTGAGATATTCACAGAATATAAGTTAGAAATAGAGAACCAATACGGGTATAAGTATTATGTCCTATGATAAGATCAGGGAGGAGAATACTTGTGCATAGAATTCCTGGATTATTCTAAAGGAGAATGAGATTCTCTCTCAGTATTACTCCTCTGAATACACCACAGCACAACGGTGTATCAGGGCAGAGCAATAGCACCCTATATGATATGGTGTGCTCTATGAAGAGTACTACTGAGTTACCTATTTCCTTTAGGGAGTTATGCACTTATGAAGTTGCATACCTATTGAATAGGGTTCCGATCAAATCAGATGCCTACCATTTCATATATGATATGGAAAGGGAAGAGCTCATCTCTTAAGTCAGTTAAGATTTGGGGTTGTCCAGCCTATGTCTAAAAAGTAAAATCCGGAAAACCTCGAGACAAGGTCTGTTATGTAGAACTGGAAATGTTCCAGCTATACAAACTGCAGCTGATGATTTGGTAGAACCGAAGGATTCAATAGTAACCAACGAACCTCAGCCTCTCCGCCGATCTAGTAGGGTTCCTCACCCACCTGAGAGTTGCTTCGGTTTCTCTATGACAGTGGGAGCGAGGATTGCATCATGAGATGATGACCCAACTAGTTTCGAGCTGGCTATCAGGAGTAGGGCTCTATAAGAATGGCTGGATGCTTAGTGATCTGAGATGGAATCGTTATACACCAACAAAGTATGGACTTTGGTTGATTTATCTGAAGGGTTAAATCCCCATCAGGAGCAAGTATATCTTGAGAAGATTACTTGGTGTAGATGGAAAAGTTGAGACTTTCAAAGCTAGACTTGTTAAAGGTTTTTTTTCGTCATCGACCAGGCGTGGATAATGATGAAACCTTTTTCCAGTGGCTATCCTTAAGTCCATCCAGATCCTACTTGCTACGGGTACATACCATAACTACGATATCTGGCGGTTGGGTGTCTTGACTGATTTTCTAAAATGATGTTTTAGAAAAGCGAGTCTGTAAGTACACAGTCAGAGGGCTTCGTAGACAGTGGAGCAACGGAAACGTGTACAAGAGTCGGAACGTCTGTTTTGATGAGTTAGTCAAAGAGTTTGACATCATCAAAATGGTAGATGAACCTTGTATATACAAAAAGGTAGTAGGGAGTATGGTGGTGATCCTCGTAGAGTACGTAGATGACATACTCTTGATAGGGAAGAAGTTTCCTATGCTACGCTCGGTCAATCTCCGCTTATCACAATGATTCTCCATATAGGATCAAAGTGATACCTACTAAATCCTTGGTTCTGGATCTATGAGATAGATCTAATTGGATATTAGGATACTCACTAGTTGTAGTGAGATGGTATCAATTGATCTTGGGGAGAATCACTGGAAAGGTTCCAGGGTGATAAGGATGACTGAATGTCAGTCACAGGCATTGTCTTTACCCTCAGTAAAGGGACGGTATGTTGGAAGAGTTCCAAGCTAGATACCGTGGCATACTAGACGATAAAGGCTGGATACATCGCTACTTAAGATGCTACCAAAGAGGCTGTCTGGGTGTATATTTGTTCATGAGATGAACTTAGTTCCTCCCATTGTGCGACAATGGAGTTGTGGCTTATGCCAAGGAACGTCCGTCCCATCAGTGATCCAGACATATTCTAAGGCAGTGTCACCTGATCGAGGAGATGGTTGATCTCCAAGGTGATCGAGGTTAGGAGAGTAGACTCATAGGACAACACGGCGGATCCACTCACAAAAGCCTTTTCCCAGAGAGAGACTTTTATGAGATGGTTGAGTATGAGATACTACAACCACTGCTATCAGATGGCCCTAGTGCAAGTGGAAGATTGTTAGTTATATGTATGCCCTAGAGGCCATTACTATACATAGGATGTATATTGTAGTGGATGCTTGGACATATATAGGGAGGATTTCTTGCTCGACATGATAGTATGCTATCTGGTTGCTCTTTACCTTAACGTGTACACTGATAGTCTCTCTGTTACATGTTGTTAAAGCCCTTAGGATGTGTACCTGACTACCTGGACTATGATGCGTATCATACTAGTGGGGACAAGGTAGTCCATAAGTACATCCTTCAAGGTCCCTAGTCGTGGGTGTATCGAGATGGGGCATCGATAGACCAGAGTAGACTAGCGTATACATTCTCGACCCATACAGATGGGCGATGGATGATCCCATATCCATTGGTGTTCGACATCAGAGATGATATACGGGTGCTCAGTAAAGACTGGGTACACTGGACGGACTCGCCGAGAACTCCCAGATGGTATTATACCTTACGTCAGATGGCAGTTCTCTGGTGACACTGGTACAGGTTAGTCTGTAGACCCGAGATCGTCATAGAGTCTAGTGTGATTCCCACTGTGCTTTGATTTCCACCTTACCACGTCCAAGAGGGCATGCAAAACGGTGGCTTTTGGGTACAATCCCGAATCACATGGAGGCAATGAGCGATAGGAGGGGATTCGTCTCTCCCGGTATATGGAGTTGATGTTGCGCTGTGTTCGATTGGCTATAACCGGAAATCCCTGGCCAGGGTTGCTGAGATTTACTGGTAAGTGTTACCAGTAGTTTCTCAAACTGTTATAGACCTCATATCGACACGACTTATCGAGCTACTGGGGTCTGACGTTTACCACCCCTAGGCAAGATATGCGACATATCAGACGAACAGACCGGACTGTACGGTAAGTGTTACTGGTTGGATTCACAAGAGTGTGAGCGGGCTTGATCGTCGATCTTCTGATCGTTCAATACCGGGGTGGCCGTTACGTTTAGCAGACCGCTTGCGGCTTGTGGGTGTTTGATAAGATCATCATCTGCTGCCGGCGTATTACGAATCTTTAGAGCCCTACACAGAGGTTTCCTGGCTCAAGCGAAACGAAATAGGAGCGCATATGAGATATGTGCAGGGCTGAGAATAATGCGTGTATGTGATACCGTATTCTATTCTCGCGATGAATGTATCGATTGGTTGTATGCGATATAACCTGGTTATCGAATCGAGAATTGATTCGATAAGTCGATACATTGGATATTAGTCGGTCATATGCGATGTGACCGGATCGTTAAATCAAGTGTTGATTTAATGATTTAACGTATAATTATATATTTGATATATTACTTTACATTAACTAATATTAGTTCACTTAAGATGTTTTCTCACTTGATTGTGCACATTGTATATGTGATATATTTTTGTGCACAAGTTTGTATCATGTTTGATGATACATGCAAACTTGGGTGTGTATGATTAAACCATGGTTATGTTAATGGTTAGGGTTTTGAATTACTTATTTATTTATTCTCTTTATTCATTTTGGCAAAGGAAAATGAAATGGTGGCTTGCTTTGTCTTTTCTTTGAAACTTCATGAAGGTTTGAAAGCTTGACCATTTTGTTTCTTTCCTTTAACCTAACCATTCAACTTAACCCTAGTTTATTCTCTACACTAAACCATGGTTGCAATATGATAACCATCACTTGGATTTTCTTTTTAAAAAAATAATTCTTTTTACATATTCTTTTTCTTCTTCTTCTTCTTCTTGAAGAAAGAAGAAAGAAAACCTTTTCTTGAAAGTTCTAAGTGATGATTCCAAGTGAGAAATTCAAATCCAAAGTGAATCCACTTCCTATTTCTTCATCCTCTACCACTTGCCATGTAGTATAGGGTGTTTTCTTCACAAGTTTCATGACTTGGTGAAGTTGGAGCTTGATCTTGAGTTGCCTCGACGTAGATCATCTTCGGCATCGAAGTCGACGACCTAGCTCGATCATTTCTTCGACGAAACCATCGCTAGAGTCCGGGATCCGATGATCGCAGCGGAGGGACGTCAACGCGGAGCTTTGGAGGTGGAGGACCGGATCTACAAAGGTTGTATTTCCGTTCACTTAGCAATAAAGTTGTTTAATTGCATGTTTCGCCTTTGCCTCTAGTTAACGATCTAGCATTAGAGTTTCTCGGCACAAGAAAAATTTGATTTTGGCATGGTTGATGCCTTGTGAGACCTTCTTGGATTGCCTAGGAACCCTACAACCATCTCACTACAACTAGTGAGAATCCTAACATCCAATTAGATCTATCTCATAGATCCATAACCCAGGATTTAGGAGGTATCACCTTGATCCTATATGGAGAATCCTTGTGATAAGAGGAGATTGACCGAGTGTAGCATAGGAAACTCCTTCCCTATCAAGAGTATGTCATCCACGTACTCTACGATAATCACCACCATACTCTCTACTACCTTTTTGTATATATATAGTTCATCTACCATTTTAATGAAGTCAAACTCTTTGACTACCACATCAAAATAGACGTTTCAACTCCGCGATGCCTGATTTATCATATAAAAAAACTTGCACACGTTTCCACTGCTCCCACTATTTACGAAGCCCTCTGGCTGTGTACTTATAGACGCTCTCTTCCAAATCATCATTTAGAAAAGCAGTCATGACACCGACCGCCAGATATCGTAGTCATGGTTTGTAGCAGTGGCAAGTAGGATCTGGATGGACTTAAGCATAGCTTTGAAAGTCTCAACTTTTCCATCTACACCAAGTAATCTTCTCAAGATATACTTTCTCCTGATTGGGATTTAACCCTTCAGATAAAGCAACCAAAGTCCATACTTTGTTGGTGTAAAAGGATTCCATCTCATATCGCTAAGCAAACAGCCATACTCACAGAGTCCCCACTCCTGATGGCCTTCTCGAAACAAGTTGGATCATCATCTCATGATGCAATACTCGCTCCCACTGTCATAGAGAAACTGAAGTATCTCTTAGGTGAATGAGGAACCCTACCAAATCGGCGGAGAGGCTGAGGTTTGTTGGAAACTATTGAATCCTCCGGTTCTACCAAATCATCTGCTGTAGTTTGTATAGCTGAAACTCTTTCCAGTTCTACCTCATGACCACTAATTCCTTCACAAGAAATTCCCTTTCACAAAGGTGGAATGCTGAGAAACAAAACATCTTTTGTTCCTCGGTTTGGTAGAAGATATTCCCTTGCTAATGCTTGGGATATCCAAAAAACTTCCAGAGAACTGATCTTGCCTCGAGCTTGTACGGATTTTGCTTTTGACATAGGTCGGACAACCCTAAATCTTAACTTTCTTAAGAGATGGCTCTTCCCATACCATATCACATATGGAGTGGTAGGCATCAGATTTTGGTTGGAACCCTATTCAATAGGTATGAAACTTCTCAAGTGCATAACTCCCAAAAGGAAATAGGCAACTCAGTAGTACTCATCATAGAGCACACCATATCATATAGGGTGCGATTGCTCCGCCCCGATACACCGACGTGCTGTGGTGTATACGGAGTAGTAATGCTTAAAGAGAATCTCATTCTCCTTTAGAATAGTCCAGGAATTCCGTGCTCAAGTATTCTCCTCCTTGATCTCATCAAAGGACATAATACTTTTACCCGTTTTTGGTTCTCTACTTCTATCTTATATTCTGTGATTATCTCAAAAGTTTCGGACTTGTGTTTCATTAGGAACATATGTCTGAATCTTGAGAGATCATCAGTGAATGTAATGAAGTACAAAGAACCGGTCCGGGCATATGTAGGCAGGGGACTTTCATACATCAGCATGTATCAATCCCAAGAGTTCACTAACTCTATCTCTGTTTCCAATAAACGGAGCTATGGTCATCTTATCATTATGACATGACTGGCAAGTTTTACAAGATGTAAATCCAAACTAATTTAAATATGCATCTTTATGTAACTTCAGCTAGTCGGGTCGCATTGATATGACCTAGTCTACAATGCCTCAATAAGGATTTGTTCATTTCTGAACTCTTCCTCTTGTGTGTGTTCTGTACATTAAGATTTGTAGTTTGATTTAGAACGTCTATGCTTTTAGATAACGTGCCTGATCCGATCAACTCTTGATATAGGAAATGTTCAAAACATTATCCAACAATACAAAATTATATCCTTCTTTACTAATAAAGAGACTGATATGATGTTGTATATAAGGTTCGGTATCTAATAACATTCGTTCAGAATAAATGTATTCTAGTAATAAAGGGTGATAACTGCCAACATACTTAGCTGCAACACTTGCATCATTTCGAACTCATGAAACTTATCACCCGTTCTCAGTTCTTTACCTATCTGTAGCCCATGTAACAAATTACATTTGCGGGATCCTGATCCGGTATCTCATACCCAGGACATAAAGGATACTGAGAAACAGTTCTCGGTAATGAACACACCCGAAGAAGATGCATCAGGATGCACTTTCTCCGTTTGGGCGGCACGGGAATTCTGGTAATCCCCTATTTCCTGCTCCGTCTTAAAACAATTATAAGTTGGAGCAGGACCAACGTTCCTTAGCGCAGTATAACAAACGGGTTTGGTCAATACATCCGTATTATTATCTTGATTAAGGCGTGACATAGTCGTAACAGGGAGAGAGAGAGAAGAAAACACTCAGCGTATGCTCTTGTAAGATTAGATTGGTTATTATTATATCTAATCAGGATGTCTCCCACTGTTTTAGTCAAATCTTCCTTCAATCCCTAAAAGGAAAGACTAGCCGGTATTAATTACACTCTACAAGTTCGCCAATCTTTCAGCCAGGCCAGTGCCGGTACTTTGAGGGAGGTTCCCCGTGCTTTCGCACGGACCTAATTAAAATAAACCTCGTTTTCCCAGAGGCATAACCCCGTTGACACCTTTCTAGTCACCTACTTGATTGGCTAATTGTAATGTGTAAAACTCTCCCAGGAGTAACTCTTACTTGCAGCGGGTATCGGGATCCAACTATCTTATAGAAGGTATGCAATCTCATTGCAAATTTCAACACTTGAAATTCCCAATAATATTTTACCCCTAGCAGCTATATGACCTTAACATAGTCAACAAATCATAAGTGCTAGTCAAGTTCAAACCGTCATTTCCCGATTGAATTAAATCCACCCGCACGACCCTTAATATAGTCAACAAAGTCGCACGACTACCCTAATCCAATCGCATCATATGCCTATACAGATAAGCACTAATCAGCTACCGCACACTACGCCTTAACATAGTCAACAAACGTAGCACGAATACTAACTAGTGCTTATCTGAAATGACGGAGGGCTACGACAGGTTTTTAAGAAAACCCTTTGCGTAATGAGCTTGATATCGTTGTAGAATCGAGTGAATTTTGAATGGAGTGTTTTTGAGGCTTTTACTAGTTTTGCTAAAGAGGTCACTACCGGTGAAGGGATCTCGGCTCTTTCCTTATCGAATAAGGTGCATGATATTTCACAAATACCACGGTGCAAAGCAAGAACTATAAAAACAATCAAAAGACAAACCGATTTTGTAGCATCTACTAGTTTCGCTAAAGAGGTCACTCCCGGTGAAGGGATCTCGGCTCTTTCCATGTCGAATAAGGTGCTGGATGTTCTACAAGGAACACCGCTATGCAATGCAAGAACTAGAGCTACCAGTTTTTAAACAAGTTTCTACAACATCCTTAGGTTTCTTTTAGTTTCATTAATCTCATTAATGAAGTCCCATTTTATTATGCTTCACAAGCATCACATTTGAAACGAAATCAGCGATTTAACATATATCTCATATATATAATATAAATATTCGTCTCTGGAAGTAATATGAACTCATCACAGAATATTGCAGCAGAAGAACATATAAGAAATATTGGATATACTAGGAGGTCCGTGTTATATGCGAGCCAGTATAACATGGATTCCACGGTCGCGATGAATAGCCAAACCCACATCCCTAGACCCCTACGAGAGCGGCAAGTAATCCTGCCAGTTCTTGAGTTAGGAGACCCGGTCTCGACTCCTCGAGATGGTCTCCCACCGGACCCTAGAACCCGGTTACTTGTGTTCCCCTCCTTGGGTCTACCTAATTCGGAAAAGTAAATAATATACAATGGTCACATCATCCTCATCCCGGAAGTGCCCCAATAAAAGAATATTACATACAAATGAATTTTACATGAATGAAAAAGAAAAACTCTCATCTCACATAAAATCCCCGGCTATTCAAAACACGACGATCCAATATAACATATCGCAACAACACATAATATCACATATCATCAACGTAAGTAAATATGTGTATCCCAATTGTCGTTGACGTATAGAAACGAAACCGGAGATACACCGCATATTACACTTACGGTCGCTGAAAAGAAAGTGTAAAACTACAACAGTTGGAATCTGCAACCTCCTTAGACATCTCATGCCTAACCAAATGAATTCCTTAGACATCGCATACTTAACAATTATAAACCCCGTATTTTAGTCTCTATATCGAAAACTCTTTTCAATATCAAGTCGGGCAATTCAACAAGATTCCCGACATCCTGATCGAATGCTCGTCGCAAACTTTAGTAGACGGCCGCACCCCCGGATGCCGTTGACGAAGTGCACTAAGGCGGAACACCGCTGCCGCGAGCACCCAAACGGATGCTTTTGGCGACGGGGTTCTCCTACAGTCACTTGGTCGGGGCTATGGGGCGTGGCTATCTATTATGTTTACCCGGCGAGTATCCGCGTATGCTGTGTGATTGCGGCGGACTTTTGATCACATCAAAATCCCATGGCAACCGATCAAATGAGACTAAACTGCTAGATTTATAATATTTAAATTAGTTATCTCATAACTACTTGTGGATTCCAAATATTGTATCACAATCCAGATAAATAAACAATGTTAAACTTTCCGATCGAATAAACAAATACCCAAGATTTCCCAAATAGCTCAACACTTGAGCGGAGTTCAAAAAGTATCCATCACATGCCGCAGTACCAATGGTCCAGCCGTAGAAGGGTCAAACCAACGCCTCACATCTGCCAACGCCGTACTACCCTAAACCCTAAGGTTTAGAGGCGGTTCAGACGGTCACATAATCGAGTTAAGGTTTGTGTTCTTTTAGAGGGTCCACCGCGTTTCTTGCACGACTTAGAACGTTTTTTAACTAAGGAAAAACCCAACACTTGGAATTTTTCCGACAGGGGAAAAAGTGAGTTATTGATATCAACTTTTTAACACGTTCTAAATTATTCGGAAAAAACTTAAACGAAGTTAAAATTTCCGATCGAATCAATGAGTTCCCAATACATCCCAGAAAACTCAACACTTGAGTAAAATTAAAAATTCCCAGAACTATGAAAAACGACCCAAGAATTAAGACCTGAAGTATCAGGCCCCAACTCCAATGTTTGGCCGCGGAACCGCCGCCAAACGCGTGGTTTGGCCGCGGTTCCGCGGTCACGTAATCGAGTTGGTGGTCCGTACTTCACAGTAATTCTTAGATTTACCTGCTTTATACTCTGAGTATTTTTAATATGAAAAATGTCAACTTTTGAAAAAAATTCCAGAAACTAGGTTTTATCGGGTATTCGGAGTTCGATTGGACTTTAAACTTCGTCTAGAGTTCGCCTGAAGCTCTTGCTTGGCTCTGCTACCACTGTAGGGTTACTAAGCACTGTCACAAGGGTCTATAAGGCATCAACCATGCCCAATTCAAAATTTAGACGTGCCGAACAACCCTTACCAAGATCTTAGACTAGAGATTAGGCGAAACAAAGCATGCAAACAACTTTACATCTAAGAGTTTGGGATTACAATCTTTGTAGTCCATTCCTTCACTTCTAAAGCTTCGTGTTGAGGTCCCTTCACTACGATCATTGAGTATCCGGACTCTAGAGAGGCTCCACAAAAAAACGATGCAAGCTTACTTCCGATCTTCGATAACAAAGATGATCCACCTTGAATAAACTCAAACCCAAGCTCTTGTTTGCTAATCAAGTATTAGCAAAGCAAACACCCTAATCTAAGTGGCTAGAATAGATGAGGATGATGAAGTAGGAATTTAGCTCTCATTTGTTTTCAATTTCTCACTCATTTTCATCACATCACCAAAAACTAGAAAGCTTTATCAAGAGGAAGAAGAAGATGAAAACCATTTATGATGAATAATGAAACTTGTGTGTGGTTAGAAATGCAATCATGGGTTAAGCATGAATACTTAACCCATGTAGAGAAACAACTATGGTTAAAGGGTTGGGTTGGGTTAAGAAAATATCTATGCAAAATATCCAAGTCAAAGTCAAAGCTTCAAGAAGCTTCTTGAAAGCTTCATGAAAGCTTAACCCTAATCCAAACCTTAACCACATTTATTCTCCACGAAACATGTTGCATTTATAACCCTAACATGTTACAATATTATATATCACATATACAATATTTATTGTAACAAAATAAAATAATACAATTAAGATATATCACATATATATCAATGTATTACCCGAGTGAAAAAAGAATCTTTAAGTGAGCTTATATTAGTTAATGTAATTTAATATATCAAATATATAATTATACATTAAATTATCGAATCAACACTTGATCCGATAATCCGGCTATTTCAAAAATAATCGACTAATATAATCTGTATCAGTTCATCGAATCAACACTTGATCCGATGACCCGGCTATATCACATATACCCGGCCGATATCATATATCGCGAGAATCTAATTCGGTATCACATATACGTATTGTTCTCGGTCCCACACATATCACATATGTGCTCCTACTCTGTTTTTCCTGAGCCAGGAAACTTCTGTGTAGGACTCTAAAGAATCGTCAATACGCCGGCAGTAGGTGATGATCATATCAAACACCCACAAGCTGCAAGCGGTCAGCTAAACGTAACAGCCACCCAGGTATTGAGCGATCAGAAGATCAACAAGCAGGCCTGTACATTCTCCTGTGAATCCAATCAGTAACACTCCCGTACAGTCCGGTCTCTTCGCTCTGATATGACGCATATCTCGCCTAGGTGGTAAATGTCAGACCCCAGTAGCTTGATAAGTCGTGTCGATATGAGGTCTATAACAGTTCGAGAAACTACTGATAACACTTACCGGTAAATCTCAACAACCTTGGCCAGGGATTTCCAGTTATAGCCAATCGAACACAGCACAACATGAACTCCCTATACCGGGAGAGACGAAACCCCTCCTATCGCTCATTGCCTCCATGTGATTCGGGACTGTACCCAAAAGCCACCTTTTTGCACGCCCACTTGGACATGGTATGATGGAAATCAAAGCACAGTGGGAACCACACAAGACTCTATGACAATCTCGGGTCTACAGACTAACCTGTACCAGTGTCAGCAGAGAACTGCCATCTGACGTGAGATATAATACCATCTGGGATTTCTCGGCGAGTCCGTCCAGTGTACCCAGTCTCTACTGAGCACCCATACACCATCCTTGATGTCAAACACCGATGGACATGGGATCATCCATCGCCCATCATATGGGTCAAGATGAGTATACGCTAGTCTACTCTGGTGTATCGATGCCCTGTCTCGATACACCCTCGACTAGGAACAGTTATAGGATGTACTCGTCGACTACCGTGGCCCCACTAGTATGTGTTGCGCCACGGCAGCGCCCCGGCCGTCTATCCGAGGCCAAAATACGGAATCAAAATTTTCCTTACTTGGAAACCGGCGCTACCGCGGACAATGAAAACCCGGATCGTAACCATTAACCTAATGCTAGCTAACAAGAAATGGGAAGAGAAGTATACCAATGATCCGAGTCCTCCGGTCTTCTCCTCATCGTCCCGATCTCCTACGGAAACTCCGGTCGTCGCCTCCTCGCCGGAAGGGCACCACATCGCCTGTATCTTTTACGGGTTCCCACCTCAATACCGAGGCAACTCGGGCGCGAAGTAGGCTAGCCGACGCGTCCAAGATTTCCTGTAGAATGTGTAGGGTTGAAGCTATGTCTCATTTGGGTTTGTTGCCATTTGAAGATGATGGAGGAAACAAGATAAGAAAAATGGTGCTTGCATTTTTCTTAACATGAAAAGAGATCAAGAATGCTACCCTCTCAAAATGAATCTCTCATCTTCTTTTCTCTCAAGAATGTTCAACCATTTCATATCAGGAAAAAAAAGGTGGAGGAAAAGAATATGAATCCATAACCTTAGAAGGAAGGTGAGTGTAGGAAAAGGTGGAGGGTAACCACAACCTAAACATCATCATAACCAAATCAAATCAACTCCAAATCACTTCTAATCAACAAAAAGCAAGTGATGAGAATGGTATCAAAAGATGCTTTCATAATAAATACATTTGCAAGAAAACCCTCCATAATGTGTTATTTGCAAACTTGCAAATAACACCCTCCATCGGAAAAGTCCGGCCGGGAAAGAACAAAGGAAAACCGGCCGGAACGGAATGCAAACTGGCAACTCCACAAAACTGGTCCCGTAATAAATTACAGGAAAACCCCGATACTGTGCATACACACCCGCATCTGTATTCCGTCCGGATACAAATGCAATGAGACAAAATCTACACTGTACTAAACTAGGACCGGCTTAAGCCAAAGCCGGCTAGTAAAATTTGTTCGATCCTGATCCATGCAATACCGCACGTATCAGATCAAACCCTGCCATATAACTATACGGCCACTAGTACAAACCGTCCGATCCTGATCCGTGCAATACCGCACGTATCTGATCGTACCCTGCCATATCTCCATACGGCCTCTACAGCGTTTCGCCCGAAAACTTGAGTAACTGAAAGTGTGGTGGACTCTAAAGACTCGTCAATACTATGGCTGTGGATTTAACCACTAGCACGTCAGAGGTATTAGCCAATACGTGACGGGCCACCAGCTATTGACCAAAAGGGACGTCGATGAGCGAACTCATCCTGACACCCTACTGAGCCTGTCAGTGACAATATCCGTACAGTCCGGTCCGTTCGTCTATGAGTATCGCATGGCGGGCCTAGGGGGTTGGTAAAAGTCAGACCCCCAAAAGCGGTACAAGTCGTGTCGGAGCGTAGCCCAGAACACCCTGAGATACTACTGGAATACCTACCAGTAAATCTCCTGCCTCGGCCGAGGGCTTTGTGTAATGGCTCTCCTAGACACAGCGCGACCTCACCCCCAATACCGGGAGAGACGAACCCCTGCAGATCCGCTCACTGCCTCCATGTGGCTCGGGACTGTACCCAACTAAAACCTGTTTGCACGACTCCTTTGAGCCGTGGTAGGGTAGTAATCAAAGCACAGTGGGAACTCACACGAGACAAATGACGATCTCAGGTCGATGAACTAACCTGTACACATGTCACCTGGGAACTGCTATCTGACATCTGGTATAAGACTAACTAGCAGGTTCCCGGCGAGTCCTGTCCGGTGTACTCATAACCCAATGAGCACCTGTATACATCTTAGGTGAACCAACTGACACCAGTGGCTTGTGAGACCGGCCACCGCCCCTCGTCGGGGTCTCGACTGTATACACTAGTCTACTAATGGAGTATCGATGCCCTGTCTCGAAACTCCTACGACTAGGGACCTTTTAAGGATGTGCTTATAGACTACCAGCTCCCACGTATATGATCGCCATCATACTGCTGGTAGTCAAGCAAGAATCCTAGGGGCTCTATCAACGTGCAATAGTGACATGTCAGGTCACCTAAAGCTGTACACGATGATAAAGATAAACCAGATAGCATACTATCATCTCGAGTAAGACTGTTCTACCGGGATAGGTCCTCCCTCAATCATTGCAATCACGTGCCTGTGATCCAATAATTGACTCTGAGGGCACTATCTCCAACAATCTCCCACTTGCACTCAAGGCTAATTATTGCGATGTCGCATACTCACAGCCCGTGTGATACCGAACACCCAACTCCTCTACTAGTCAGTCGCACAAAGCCTGTTTGCGAAACTATTGCGTTCGAGGAAAAGCCTCAGTGAGTGGATCCGCCTAGATGTTTCTTTCTATGTCTCTCTATATCTCAAGTTCGCGGAGAAAACCATCTCCCGAAATGAGCAATACCTGTCTTGGAATGTCTGGATGTCTGATGGGACCTAGTTCATAAATGAACTCCAAATCCAAACTTCTTAGACTGTACCGATAACTGAAATTAATCAGTACCCAGCGCCATGCCTCCCTCAGTATTGCCTTGGACCACCTGTCCAAAATACTGCCCCTCGTCAGAAGGAGAAACTACAACTCTGACAGCCACTCTGCCATCCATGTCACCTTGGAAGCCTGGAATGATAACTGTATCCCAAATGAGGCTGTCGTTATCATATCCCTAGAACATCCACTTATGTTCTAAAACTGCTTCCGACTGTTCCTCCAGGATTGGATCAATATCAACTTATTGCACCTACTGCAAGAACAACATCTGGTGTGGTACTTGACATCTCATGATTGACTCAATTGCCTAAGCAAGTGATCTGTCAATCATGCGTATCCCTCTCCCCTTTAGTCTGTAAGACACCTTTAGAGAGGGTGATTCCATCACCTGCAGGTACACTACCATGCCAGGAGTCATCCATTCTAAATACTCATAGAATGCTGTCAAGGTACCCAGATTAGGAAACCACCCAAATCTAGATCTAAAACCATAGATCTAGTAACCAGAATGTCTGATATAGTATCCAAGTCCTGTGTGGAGAAAACACTGTGTGACAACCAAAATATAACCGATCGTAGTATAGGAATATCACTTCCTACTCTGTGTATGTCATCCAAATACCAGAACATTACACCCTACTACCTTCTTGACAGATCCATCTCCTATTCTGATGAAGTCAAACCTATGACTTCACATCAGAAATAGATGATCTATCTCCGCTATATTTGCTTTAGTCTATAAATAGACATAAGCCACCTGTCCACCAATGCTTCCGCTGCTCCCACTGACTACGACAACCCTCTGGCAGAGTCATATAGACGTACACTTCTAAAGCTAGTTTAGAACGACGCTATACTCATCCTCCTGCCGGGTCTCACAGTCTGGAACAACAGCAATGGTAAGTCTGGGTAAACAAGAACCTCCCTGCCACCGTCCTTGAGCATACCGAAGTACCTCTCGAGTGCCTGAGGTTACCCACCATATCTGCGGAGTGGCCAATGGAATGTCAAAACAGATTGAATCTTTAGGTTCCTTATCAAATCTTCAGTAATCGTTTGCGGTTCTGGAATCACTTCCAGTTCTACCATACTCCCACTACTGTTTTCTGAAAAATAACCATTTCTTTTTAAAATGTGGCGAGTTAAGAACAATATCACTATTGATCTTCCAGATGGTAGAAAGTCAACCCTCGTCATAGCCTGGGTCAACCCACAAACAGCCATTACAGAAACGTGCCTTGAGTTGTCCAGTGTCTGGTTTTAATCATAAGCCGGACAACTCCCCGTACCTTAACATCGTTAAGATATGAAATGTTCTATATCCAATATAGAACCAGAGGCACTGATTTAAATGAACCAGATCCAAATCATGCAGCTGTCTCCAGTGTATGTCAATTAAATGGAGAGAGGCCGATCAGCGTTACTCAACTTAGGAATGCTTCCAATTATGAGTAACCTGAAAGAGAAGCAAGTTCTCATTACTATTAACTGAATACCATACACAAGTATCTATATCTTCGATCACCTTGAAGAATCCCGATACTTGCAATACCTGGTTCTCTACTCTATTCTTATACCAATAACTCCTCAAAACTCAGACCCTGTGTTTCTACGAAACACATGTCTAAGAATTAGAGTAGTTAAAAGTAAACAGAATATAGTATGAGGACCAACCCCTCTGTCCCAATGGACACTGGACAACATACAATACTCTGTATAAGTCCGCTGAGTCTAACAACTCTTTCACTGTGTGTCGTAGGTTGAAAACTGTACTTATGGTTAAGAAGAATTACACCGCTGTTTGATGCTCCTTACCTAACCATCCACTGATATAGGTAAATGTCATCGACATAATATCAAAAGGTATATCTCACTCTATGAAAATAGACGTACAGATATATCAATTTGAAATTGGTGCACAACAGTGGATATTCAAAACCAAATATTTGCCGACCGGCAAACAACCCAGGTGATCTCCTCAAATATCACCGATTACAGCGAATCCCAATATAATGAGGATGATCACCCAATTCCCAATAACTTACTCCCACTCATCATCTGTAAAACCATACAGATGTGAGAATCCAACCTGGTAAATACATACCCTGGAGTAAGTGTCTAATCGGGAAATCAGTTTTCTTTTAACAGTACACAGTGAAACTTGAAACATTGAAATGTTTCGATGGGGTATCCTGGTATTCCTAGTAATGCCTCTACCATTATCCAGATTCACAACTATAACCGTATAATT
Source organism: Agapanthus africanus (assembly GCA_030015575.1). Classification (NCBI taxonomy): domain Eukaryota; kingdom Viridiplantae; phylum Streptophyta; class Magnoliopsida; order Asparagales; family Amaryllidaceae; genus Agapanthus; species Agapanthus africanus. The sequence continues at coordinate 289,414,414 of CM057340.1, forward strand.
CTTTGCCACCTCTCCAAATCCCTTTATATGTCTTTAGTCATTACCTTCTGCACACCCCTTAGGCCAAATGGTTTTCTTCCTTCCCTACCGTTCGGCACCAGCCTATGGTTTGGAAGAAGACTATCCAATAAGCATAATGGGTGTGCTGTCCTAGTCCTAGGAGCACTTGCAAAGCGAGAGAAGGTGAAGATAAAAGACAACCGAATAAACTGTATTCCTATTTCTCCTGGACCAGAATCCATCCCCGAACTGGAACAAGTTCCTTTCGAGTTCGTATATAACCATACGATGGAGTATCCAATAAACTGTGGATCTTCGTAGTGATACGGAGTGTCCTGGAGAAATACAAAGGTGATTTAGGATTGGCGAATAAGTACTTGGTTTGGTCGTGAATAGTAGTCGCAATTTACTTTGCCCTCTTACTAATCCCTTTCTTTGTCTTAACTTAATACCTTCTGCACACCATCGTTATGCTAATTGGTTTTCTTCCTTCCCCACCATTCGGCACCAGCCTAAGATTTGGAAGAAGACTATCCAATTTGCGTAATAGGTGTACTATCTCCTAAACCAAGGAGTACTCGCAGTGAGAGAAGGTGAAAAGAAAAGACAACTGAATAATCCTATTCGTTTTCTCCAGAACCAGAAACCATCCTCGAAGTCCTTCGAGTTCGTATATAACCATACGATGGTTTTGTCCAATGGAAGTGGACGTTCGTGTAAGTCCGTGTTGCCCACCCCGGTGCTTACGGGGAGGCGGAAAACATAATAAAAATCGGATTTTTAATGACTTAGGCAACATGGACTATGCATGTGAGGATCTTTGCTAAACATAAACTAGCTAACCCTAACTACAAAGTAGCTAAGTGATGAAAGGTTATACCTTTGGTCTTTAGTCCTTCTCTCCTTGCTCCTAGGTATGGTAGAAAGAGTTCACCTTGCTTGTCTTCTCCCGTCAAAGAAAGATCCACTTGAAAGCCACCACCTTTAGCTTCAACTCCAAGCTAGGAGTAACTAGAGTACAAGAAATGCTAAGACTTGAACCCTAGAAGTGAGTAGAGAAGATCAAGAGAGGGTTTTTCTCAAGCCCTTTTTGTTTCTCAACACATGAGAGGGAGAGAGCTTGAGGGAGAGGATGAGCAAGAGAGAGAAATAGAATGAGAGAATGAGAAAATAGTGAGCCATTCTCACTAATATGTGAGGATAATTTTAATTAGATAATTAGCTTGAAAATTGTCATGATAAATCATGAATTGACCATTATCATTTCATTTTTGCAAAGATCAAAGAGCATCTTCCAAATGAAATGATTATGGTCAAGTTGTCAACATGGTCAACAAGTCAATGAAGTCAAATTGTCAACAACAACCATGCACAATAATTAAGCTAATTATCAATTAACAATAATCCACACAAAATCAATAGGGTTAATAAAATGACAAAAGCCATTAACCCTAAACAAGGTCCTCTCCCCCAATCTCAAGCAACTGTGCATACGCACCCGCATTCGTGATCCGAGGAACACGAATACCCTGAGAAAACCAATCTCAAATCATATACTAGGATCCGGCTTAAACCAAAGCCCGCTAGTATAAACTGTCCGGACAGCAAACGTGCACAAGTGCGCGGATGCGAACGAACCCTGTCGCAAAACCATGCGACCTCTACTCGTTTTGCCTAAAGGCGAATAGCTCTCTGTGTGGGACTCTAAAGACTCGACACTACGCTGGCAGTGGGTTTAACCACAGACCGCAAGCGGCACTAGCTGTACGTAACGGTCCCCAGGTAGATGTCGATAAGAAGACTGACAAGGTGAACCCCATCTGCACTCCTACTGAGCCTGTATGTGACAGTCTCCGTACAGTCCGGTCTGTTCGTCTGATACATCGCATGGCGGGCCTAGGGGGGCGGTGAACGTCAGTCCCCTAATAGCGGTACAAGTCGTGTCGGAGTGTAGCCCAGAACACCCTGAGATAACACTGGAAACCTACCAGTATATCTCGCTTGCCCTGGCCAGGGACTACTTGTGTAATGGCTCTCCTAGACACAGCGCGATGTCAACCGCCAATACCGGGAGAGACGAATCCTGTCTAACCGTCACTGCCTCCAAGTGCTTCGGGACTGCACCCAAAAACTACCTGTTTGCACAGCTCCTTTGAGCCGTGGTAGGGTAGTAATCAAAGTGCAGTGGGAACACACTCGAGGCGAAGTGACAGTGTCAAGTCAGCGGACTAAGCTGTACTCATGTCACCTGGGAACTGATAACTGACGATAGGTATATTACCAACCAACAGTTCCCGACGAGTCCTGTCCAGTGTACTCGTAACCTAACGAGCACCCGCATACTATCCCAAGTACGACGTACTAACGGCTGTGGGACAGACCGTCTCCCACACTGGGATGAGAAGCGCATACGCTAGTCTACTCCGGAGTATCGATGCCCTGTCTCGATAGTCCAACGACCAGGGACCTGTATAAGGATGTGCTTATAGATTACCCAGCTCCCACGAGTGCGAGCGCCATCACAACGCTGGTAATCAAGCAAAGATCCTAAGGGCTCTACTAATATGTATACCAGCAATATGCTAAAAGAAACACATGCACATATTAAAGCAGAGACAAACCAAGTAGCATACTACCATTTCGAGCAAGATTGTATATACAACTGTGAATATCCCAAGCTTCCATCAAGTAATATACAAGCTAGTATGATACAGTAATGGCCTCTAGGGCATATACACTAACAATCTCCCACTTGCACTAAGGCCATGTACTGGCGTATCGAAGACCTATCATCTCGATCAGCCGCTCGAACTGAGTCTGGGGCAAGGCCTTTGTGAATGGATCTGCTGTGTTATCCTCTGATGCAACTCTCCGGACCTCGATCTCCTGGCGATCCACGATCTCCCTGATCAGGTGATACCGCCTTAAGATGTGTCTGGATTTCTGATGGGACCTGGGTTCCTTCGCTAAAGCTATAGCCCCGTTGTTGTCGCAATACAGAGGTATTGGGTCAACAATGGACGGAACCACCTGAAGTTCTTTCAAGAACTTCCTCATCCAGACAGCTTCTTTTGCGGCATCAGATGCAGCGATGTATTCCGCTTCCATAGTCGAGTCAGCAACGGTTTCCTGTTTGGAGCTCTTCCAACACACCGCCCCTCCATTGAGGGTAAAGACAAAACCCGACATGGACTTGGAATCATCCTTGTCACTCTGGAAGCTGGAGTCAGCAAAGGCCTCAATCTGCAGGTCTTTTCCGCCATACACCAAGAACATCTCCTTAGTCCTTCTCAGGTACTTGAGAATGTTCTTTACTGCTATCCAATGTTTCTCCCCAGGGTTTGACTGATACCTGCTTACCACACTCAGTGCATAAGCCACATCCGGTCTGGTACATAACATCGCATACATTATAGAGCCTACCGCAGAAGCGTAGGGTATAATAGACATGCGATCCCTCTCCAAATCAGTCTTGGGAGACATCTCTTTGGAGAGGGTGATCCCGTGACAAGCCGGTAGATTACCGCGCTTGGAATCTTCCATACTGAATCTCTTCAGTATGGTGTCGATGTACCTGGACTGCGAGAGTCCTAATATCCTCTTGGATCTGTCACGGTAGATCCGGATACCCAGAATGTATGAGGCATCACCCAGGTCTTTCATGGAGAACCTGTGTGACAAGAACCCCTTGACAGATTGTAGCATAGGAATGTCATTTCCTATTAAGAGAATGTCATCCACGTATAAAACGAGGAATACTACAGTTCTCGCTACAAATCTACAATAGATGCATGGTTCATCTGGATTTTTGATAAAGCCAAATTCTTTGACCGTCTCATCAAAACAGATGTTCCAACTCCGCGATGCCTGCTTGAGTCCATAAATGGACTTGAGCAACTTGCACACCTTTCCGCTGCTCCCACCCTGAATGAAACCCTCTGGCTGGTCCATATAGACACACTCCTCTAAATGACCATTTAGAAAAGCTGTCTTTACGTCCATCTGCCAAATCTCATAATCGTGGAAAGCAGCGATGGCAAGAAGGATCCGAATGGATTTCAGCATAGCTACTGGAGAAAAGGTTTCGTCATAGTCCAAACCAGGTCGCTGACGAAAACCCTTTGCTACCAGTCTAGCTTTATAGGTCTCAACCTGTCCATCTACACCAATCTTCCTTTTGAAGATCCACTTGCATCCTACGGGTTTTACCCCGTCTGGAGCAATGTCCAACGTCCATACTTTGTTGGTGTACATGGACTCCATCTCGGTCCGCATTGCATCCAGCCATTTTACCGAGTCGACGCTCTGAATGGCTTGCTGGAAGCTAGTAGGCTCATCACAATCTAGGATGCAGTCCTCTCTATCCCCGTCAATGAGGAAACCGTAGTACCTCTCGGGCGGATGAGACTGCCTACTACTCCTGCGGAGTGGCATGGGAATGTCCTGTTCTTTTGAACCTTCTGGTTCCACTAAACTTTCAGTAATAGTTTGTGGTTCTGGAATTTCTTCCAGTTCTATTGTGCTCCCACTTATTTCTTTTTCTAAAAACTGATGTTCCAGAAAGTGGGCATTGCGAGAAACAAGGACTTTTTGTTCCTCTGCGTAATAGAAAAGATACCCCCTGGAGTTCTTTGGGTATCCCACAAACTTGCACAGTACTGAGCGTGCCTCGAGCTTGTCCACATGCTGCTTTTTGACATAAGCTGGACATCCCCAAATCTTCAAGTATTGAAGATAGGGTTTCTTCCCACTCCATAACTCATATGGTGTGGTAGGCACAGTCTTAGTGGGAACACGGTTCAAAAGATATGCAGCTGTTTCTAGCGCATATCCCCAGAATGATCGCGGTAACTCAGCGTTACTCATCATGGACCGTACCATATCCAATAGGGTTCGGTTCCGTCTCTCCGATACACCGTTATGTTGCGGAGTGTATGGAGGAGTAAGCTGAGAGAGAATTCCATTCTCTTTTAAGTAATTCAGGAATTCGGCACTTAAGTATTCTCCTCCTCGATCCGATCTTAGGATCTTGATACTTTTGCCGGTCTGTTTTTCTACTTCACTCTTATATTCCTGGAATTTTTCAAAAGCCTCGGATTTATGTTTCATTAAGAAGACATAACCGTACCTTGAAAAATCATCCGTAAAAGTTATGAAGTAAGAAAAACCGCTTCGCGCATGTGTAGACATTGGACCGCACACGTCGCTGTGTACGAGTCCCAAGAGCTCGCTCGCTCTTTCTCCGTGTCCAGAAAACGGAGCCTTTGTCATCTTTCCTTTGAGACAGGATTGACAAGTTGTATACGATTGATATTCGAACGAATCTAAATATCCTTCAGTATGTAACTTAGTCAATCTTCTCTCGTTGATGTGACCCAGTCTACAATGCCATAAGAAAGTTTGATTAATATCTGGAGACTTTCTTTTATGTGTATTCTGGATATTGAAAACCTGTGGTTGGTTTAAAACGTAAATACCGTTGTTCAATGTACCTGACCCAATCAACACTTGATTAAGGTGAATGTTCACTACATTACTTACAAATGCAAATTCATAACCTTCTTTAGATAATAAAGATACAGAAATGATATTACAGGTTGCATTTGGTACATAATAACAACTACGCAAAACCAAAAAGTGTCCATCTGATAATCCCAGGTGATAGTCCCCCACGGCCTCAGCATCCATGCTAGCACCGTTCGCAACTCTGAGGGTCATGTCACCTGTCTTCAAAACTCTACGCCTTCTCAACGCCTGCAAAGAATTACAGATATGAGATCCTGATCCGGTATCCAATACCCAGGATGTAGAGTTTATTGATAGACAATTTTCAATAACATACACACCTGAAGCTGAAGCTGCAACTCGCTTCAAATCCTGTGTTCTGGCTTTCCAAGCCTTGCAATCTTGTTTCCAGTGACCACTTTTGTGACACTAGAAGCATTCTTCCTTCCCCACCAGCTTCCCCGCTACCTTTGTTGCTTTACCCTTTCCCTTCGTATCCACTTTACCGACACCGCCTCTTGGTTTGGCGGGGGCTTTCTTCTTCTTGCCCTTGGCTTTCGCCCTGGACCTAGAAGAGGAAGATCCTCCTACAAACAAAGTGGATGTCTCCCTACCCTTCTGTAGGGTGCCCTCAGCAGTCCTCAACATGTTCAGAAGCTCGGCAAGTTCAACCTCCTTTCCTTGCATGTTGAAGTTAAGAATGAACTGGGCGTAAGTGGAAGGAAGGGACTGGAGAATCAGATCAGTATAGAGTTCATTCTCCAACGTGGTCCCAAGGTCCGCGAGCTCCTCTATGTAGCCGATCATCTTAAGCACGTGGTCCGCTACCGATGATCCGACGGCCAACCTTGCCGAAAAGAGCTTCTTCGACACTTCGTATCTTGCGATACGAGACTGCTCTCCATACAGTTCTTTTGTATGGAGAAATATGGACTCTAGGTCCATATTCTCGTGCCTCCTCTGATGGTCGTTGTCCATCGAGGCTAGTACGAGGCATTTGGCCCTCGCGCAATCTATCTCCCATGTCTTACGGATTTCTACATCCGCGACGCTGGAGGTGGGACCTGGGACGGGGGGAGCTTTGGTGGTAAGTATATACCCCAGCTTGTCATAAGTGATAGCCATCTTGACATTCCTGAGCCAATCATTGTAGTTTGGCCCTGTCAATATGTTTTTATCTAATAGTAACTTAAGTCCGGTCATCTTGAATGGTCGCTGCAATTAGGAGAGAGAAAAGAAACACTTTAGCATGATGCTCTTGCAAGTTTAGAGTGGTTTTTAGTTTGTCTAAACTGGATGGCTCCCACTGTCTCTCGAATCCCTTCTCAAACCATAAAAAAAAGGATTAGCCGGGATCATTCTCACCGTACAATACTTGCTTAACCGTTCAGCCAGGGCAGTGTCGGTACTTCGAGGGAGGTTTTCCAACGCTTTCGCGAAGTTCCTTAATTAAGTAACCTCTTTTCCCTGTGGGCGTAGCCCCGCTAACACCTTTCTAGGCACCTACTAGGTTTATAGCATTGATCGTTAAGTGAGAGTTTTCCCGAGGAGTAGCATATACTCACAGTAGGATCGGGATCCAAATATCATCGCGTGATAAAACCGAAGGAATCCTACCAGAATTATCACACTCCAAATGGTATGCAACGCTAGCAAGTTTCAGTACTTATGAAACTCCCGATGTGGATTTTTGCCCCATGCTCTTATGACCTTGGCGTGAGGTCAAAATGTCATAAGTCACATGTCAAGTTCTTCCCATCATTATCCTGGTTAATTTGAACCCACCCGTACCTACCCTTGACGTAGGCCAAAACGGCAGTACGACTGTCTCAAATCAACGCATTCTATCTATGCAACGGATAAATATCCGACAGCTACCAATCACTATGCCTTGGCGTGAGGTCAAAATACATAGCTTGAATACTACCGAATATTTAACCGAAATGATGGAGGGCTACGGATGGTTTTGGCGAAACCGTGAACGTAGTGAACTTGATATAATCGATGGAACGAGATAGCTTTTAAAAGGAGTGGTTCAAGCTCCGCGTTTAAAAGTTTAGTTTTTGAAAAAGAACCGAGTGGTTTTCAAAGTGTTCCAATCGACTTTTACTTGGTTTATTTCTTGCATTAGTTCTTTTAATGCGTCCCATCATTTAAACCTACCATTGCAGAAAACAACCAAAATATGACGTACGCTTATGCCATTCGCATTCGCCACGGGGCCCCGTCATCACCCGTTAGGTTACTTAACTAACGACAGAGCGGGGGCTGGGCTAGCGCGGCTGTAAAACATAAGCAACGCCTAAATAGTTATTATATATAAATATATAGCAATGATAGACATTACAGATCACAGATGAATACATTGGATATACTAGGAATCCGCAATGCGTTCGAGCCTGCAACGCAAAGCGGATTACACGGTCGCGGTGAATAGCCAATACCCCACCCAAGACCCCTACGGGTGCGGCAAACTACCCGCCAAGCACCCGAAGCGAAGCAACCTCCCTCACCACCGTGAGTAGGCCACTCGGCGCTTCGAGATACCCGGTAGTTTGTGCACCCCCTCCATGGGTCTATCCAAGGAGCAAAAACAGTAAAAAGAATTATACAATGACGGCTACAACCCCGACCCGGTTGTGCGGCCATACAAAGAATATTATTACATCAATTTACATGTTACAAATGAATGAAAGAAAAAACAACGCTCATCTCACATCCACCCCGGCTATTCACCCGCGACAATCCAATCCATTCATATCCACAAACCAATAACAATCACAGATCATGTATAACCCCGACTAATCGTCTTATAGCGATTAGCCGACGTTCAATACATGCAAGCATTACAGATATAACCGATATAGTTAAAGTGCAGTGAAGTTCGGAAAAATACGGAATTATAGGACCCCAAAAGGAAATTTCTTTTCTGGAAAATCTGGGTACATATAATATATCCTAAAAATCCCAAAACCAACAAAAACACACTCTGCACGAAAAACGATGCGCCGATCACGACAATCCGCGGCGGTTCCGCCGCATATACCTACTTCATGCGGCGGAAGGGCGGCGACTTGAGGGAATTAGGGTATCGTTTTTCTTGGGTGTATTCACAAAACCCTGAGACGATTTTACATGTATACAGTTTTTCATTTTGAGCAGAAATAATTTTAACAGAAACTTGGATTTTGTTAAAGTTTGGTTTTGTGATTTTTCCGGTTCCGAACTTCGTTACACTTAACTACTTAACTAGTTTAGGTTTAGTTAGGCTCTGATACCACTGTAAGTCCGTGTTGCCCACCCCGGTGCTTACGGGGAGGCGGAAAACATAATAAAAATCGGATTTTTAATGACTTAGGCAACATGGACTATGCATGTGAGGATCTTTGCTAAACATAAACTAGCTAACCCTAACTACAAAGTAGCTAAGTGATGAAAGGTTATACCTTTGGTCTTTAGTCCTTCTCTCCTTGCTCCTAGGTATGGTAGAAAGAGTTCACCTTGCTTGTCTTCTCCCGTCAAAGAAAGATCCACTTGAAAGCCACCACCTTTAGCTTCAACTCCAAGCTAGGAGTAACTAGAGTACAAGAAATGCTAAGACTTGAACCCTAGAAGTGAGTAGAGAAGATCAAGAGAGGGTTTTTCTCAAGCCCTTTTTGTTTCTCAACACATGAGAGGGAGAGAGCTTGAGGGAGAGGATGAGCAAGAGAGAGAAATAGAATGAGAGAATGAGAAAATAGTGAGCCATTCTCACTAATATGTGAGGATAATTTTAATTAGATAATTAGCTTGAAAATTGTCATGATAAATCATGAATTGACCATTATCATTTCATTTTTGCAAAGATCAAAGAGCATCTTCCAAATGAAATGATTATGGTCAAGTTGTCAACATGGTCAACAAGTCAATGAAGTCAAATTGTCAACAACAACCATGCACAATAATTAAGCTAATTATCAATTAACAATAATCCACACAAAATCAATAGGGTTAATAAAATGACAAAAGCCATTAACCCTAAACAAGGTCCTCTCCCCCAATCTCAAGCAACTGTGCATACGCACCCGCATTCGTGATCCGAGGAACACGAATACCCTGAGAAAACCAATCTCAAATCATATACTAGGATCCGGCTTAAACCAAAGCCCGCTAGTATAAACTGTCCGGACAGCAAACGTGCACAAGTGCGCGGATGCGAACGAACCCTGTCGCAAAACCATGCGACCTCTACTCGTTTTGCCTAAAGGCGAATAGCTCTCTGTGTGGGACTCTAAAGACTCGACACTACGCTGGCAGTGGGTTTAACCACAGACCGCAAGCGGCACTAGCTGTACGTAACGGTCCCCAGGTAGATGTCGATAAGAAGACTGACAAGGTGAACCCCATCTGCACTCCTACTGAGCCTGTATGTGACAGTCTCCGTACAGTCCGGTCTGTTCGTCTGATACATCGCATGGCGGGCCTAGGGGGGCGGTGAACGTCAGTCCCCTAATAGCGGTACAAGTCGTGTCGGAGTGTAGCCCAGAACACCCTGAGATAACACTGGAAACCTACCAGTATATCTCGCTTGCCCTGGCCAGGGACTACTTGTGTAATCGCTCTCCTAGACACAGCGCGATGTCAACCCCCAATACCGGGAGAGACGAATCCTGTCTAACCGTCACTGCCTCCAAGTGCTTCGGGACTGCACCCAAAAACTACCTGTTTGCACAGCTCCTTTGAGCCGTGGTAGGGTAGTAATCAAAGTGCAGTGGGAACACACTCGAGGCGAAGTGACAGTGTCAAGTCAGCGGACTAAGCTGTACTCATGTCACCTGGGAACTGATAACTGACGATAGGTATATTACCAACCAACAGTTCCCGACGAGTCCTGTCCAGTGTACTCGTAACCTAACGAGCACCCGCATACTATCCCAAGTACGACGTACTAACGGCTGTGGGACAGACCGTCTCCCACACTGGATGAGAAGCGCATACGCTAGTCTACTCCGGAGTATCGATGCCCTGTCTCGATAGTCCAACGACCAGGGACCTGTATAAGGATGTGCTTATAGATTACCCAGCTCCCACGAGTGCGAGCGCCATCACAACGCTGGTAATCAAGCAAAGATCCTAAGGGCTCTACTAATATGTATACCAGCAATATGCTAAAAGAAACACATGCACATATTAAAGCAGAGACAAACCAAGTAGCATACTACCATTTCGAGCAAGATTGTATATACAACTGTGAATATCCCAAGCTTCCATCAAGTAATATACAAGCTAGTATGATACAGTAATGGCCTCTAGGGCATATACACTAACAGTTCGTAGTAATACGGGGTGTCCTGGAGAAAAGGGTAAAAGTAGGAGTGGCAATGAGGTCTGCAACTCTGACAATCCAAAAGCCTGTGTTAAGAAGGTTCGGTCAACTTGGTCACTGAGTCATAGTCCAGGGTCGGGTCAATGGTCGCTGCCAAAGAGAGAGAGAAAAGAAACACTCAGCGTGCACTCTAACCTAGATCAGAATGGTTATCACTTTGTCTAATCTGGAAACCTCCCATTGTACCGCAAATTCTCCTCCAAACCTGAAAGAAGAATTAGTCGGGATCACCCGAGGAGTAAACCAACTCATCAGTGGGAATCGGGATCCAACTATCATCGTATGATAACGTGACGGAATCCACTCACGTCACCACACTCCAGAAGGTATGCGCATGTCTGGCAAGTTTCAGTTCTTTTGAAACTCCCGATGTGATTTTTACCCCAAGCGGTTTATGACCTTGACTAGGTCAACAAACCATAAACCGCCAGTCAAGTTCAACCCGTCTTTTTTCTGGATTGCATTAAACCCACCCGTACGTGCCCTTGACTAGGTCAACAAGGCCGCACGACTGTCTTAACCAATCCCACTTATGCAACAAACAAGTACCACTTAGCTACCGAACACTACGTCTTGACTAGGTCAACAAACGCAGCACGAATACTAAATAATACCTGTAGGAAATGACGGAGGGCTACGGCTGGTTTTTGGCGAAAAACCTTTAACGTAATGAACTTGATATCGTTGAAGGAACTGCATAGCCTTTTATAAAAATATAGTGACGAAAACCTTCGCTAAAGAGGTCACTCCCGGTGAAGGGATCTCGGCTCTTTCCCCGTAGAATGAGGTGCAGGATATTCCAACTGAATACCACGATGCAAAGCAAAAGTAATCGGCTATAGTGAAGTTAATGCCCTGACGCAAACTTCTGTCCAAGGGGTCACTCCCGGTGAAGGGATCTCGGCCCTTGCCTCGTCGACTGAGGAGCAGGATATTCCAAATGAATACCACGATGCAAAACAAAAGTGAACGTCCTTGCAATAACAGCTTTTTGAAAAGTGTTCCAACAACATCAGAATAGGTTTGTTTATCTTGCATTGATCCGAATCAACGCAGTCCCATCAATTGATCACACCACAAAGAACGAAAATATACTGACGTATGTATATGCCATCTGCATTCGCCACTGGGTCCCGTCATCACCCGTTAGGTTAGCTAACTAACGGCAGAGCAGGGACTGGACTAGCGCGGATGAAAAACATATACAACATCTACTAATATATATACCAATATATAGTATTTCGCTCAAGGCGTGAATAAAATGCAACATCACAGAAAAATGCAGCATCACAGAACAATACAGATATCTGGAAGCCCCGGGTTTCACAGAGCCGCTGCTGAAACCCGACGTTCCCCTGGTCGTGTGGATAGCCTGTGCAATGAAAACCTAGACCCCTACGGGCGCGGCAAGTCACCCACCAAAACCTGAAGCGAGGCAGCCCCTTTCAGCACCGTGAATGGACCACCCAGCACTTCACGGAATCCGGTAACTTGGGCACCCCTCCTGGGTCTACCTGTACCCCCTACGAGTGCGGCGAATAGCCCGCCAATTCCAGACTGAAGCCCCTTCCGTCCCAATGCCATAAGATGCGGGCCCGTTGCCCTCTAGAACCCGGCTATCCGTGCACCCCTCCGCGGGGTAATCCTAGTACAGAAAGTAAAATATACATACAACGGGTACATCGACCGCAACCAGGTCGTGCCCCAAAAGAATAATACAAACAGGCAGTGACGGCAGTCCACATGTCGGACGCTTGCCCCGCAATATCAAATGTACATAATACAACAAAACTGTACTAGCATTGCATCCAGGCTATCCCCCACGACCGATCCGCAACAACACAGCATAAACATAGAACATCAACGTGAAAGTCACGTTCGCAAATCCGTCTAACCGGGCTATAGCAGTTAGACAGGATTTACCGATCAAGTGACATTCACGGTCGCAGATATAATGTAAATACTGTGAAATAATATGTTTAAAATATCCAATCGATCAAATAATTAACAAGTGGGCCCCCAAGCAATACTGTAGCACTCACAGAAATTCTGGGCCCAAATTTAATATTCCAGAAACCCTATTTTAAGCCCAGAAGCCTACTGGAAAAATTCGACAGATCGATCACTCCAAACTGCGGCGGAACAGCGGCGACAAGGGGGTTTTCGCCGCGGTTCCGCGCTCCAATTGAAAGATCATCGTCTCGAATTTCTCCAGAATTCTTAGAACTTCCAGTACATCATTCTGCAATCACCTGAAAAATTTTTCGAGCCCGGAAAAAATTGACAGAAAACTGATGCATGCAAAAACGCGGTTTTTGGAATTTTGGTCGATCGGATAAGTAAAACACATTAGAACAAGCTAGACAAGGTTAATGGCGTGGCTCTGATACCATGTTGCGCCACGGCAGCGCCCCGGCCGTCTATCCGAGGCCAAAATACGGAATCAAAATTATCCTTACATGGAAACCGGCGCTACCGCGGACAATGAAAACCCGGATCGTAACCATTAACCTAATGCTAGCTAACAAGAAATGGGAAGAGAAGTATACCAATGATCCGAGTCCTCCGGTCTTCTCCTCATCGTCCCGATCTCCTGCGGAAACTCCGGTTGTCGCCTCCTCGCCGGAAGGGCACCACATCGCCTGTATCTTTTACGGTCTCCCACCTTAATACCGAGGCAACTCGGGCGCGAAGTAGGCTAGCCGACGCGTTCAAGATTTGCTGTAGAATGTGTAGGGTTGAAGCTATGTCTCATTTGGGTTTGTTGCCATTTGAAGATGATGGAGGAAACAAGATAAGAAAAATGGTGCTTGCATTTTTCTTAACAAGAAAAGAGATCAAGAATGCTACCCTCTCAAAATGAAGCTCTCATCTTCTTTTCTCTCAAGAATGTTCAACCATTTCATATCAGGAAAAAAAAGGTGGAGGTAAAGAATATGAATCCATAACCTTAGAAGGAAGGTGAGTGTAGGAAAAGGTGGAGGGTAACCACAACCTAAACATCATCATAACCAAATCAAATCAACTCCAAATCACTTCTAATCAACAAAAAGCAAGTGATGAGAATGGTATCAAAAGTTCCGTTCATAATAAATACATTTGCAAGAAAACCCTCCACAATGTGTTATTTGCAAACTTGCAAATAACACCCTCCATCGGAAAAGTCCGGCCGGGAAAGAACAAAGGAAAACCGGCCGGAACGGAATGCAAACTGGCAACTCCAGAAAACTGGTCCCGTAATAAATTACAGGAAAACCCCGATACTGTGCATACACACCCGCATCTGTATTCCGTCCGGATACAAATGTAATGAGACAAAATCTACACTGTACTAAACTAGGACCGGCTTAAGCCAAAGCCGGCTAGTAAAATTTGTTCGATCCTGATCCGTGCAATACCGCACGTATCAGATCAAACCCTGCCATATAACTATACGGCCACTAGTACAAACCGTCCGATCCTGATCCGTGCAATACCGCACGTATCTGATCGGACCCTGCCATATCTCCATACGGCCTCTACAGCGTTTCGCCCGAAAGCTTGAGTAACTGAAAGTGTGGTGGACTCTAAAGACTCGTCAATACTATGGCTGTGGATCTAACCACTAGCACGTCAGAGGTATTAGCCAATACGTGACGGGCCACCAGCTATTGACCAAAAGGGACGTCGATGAGCGAACTCATCCTGACACCCTACTGAGCCTGTCAGTGACAATATCCGTACAGTCCGGTCCGTTCGTCTATGAGTATCGCATGGCGGGCCTAGGGGGTTGGTAAAAGTCAGACCCCCAAAAGCAGTACAAGTCGTGTCGGAGCGTAGCCCAGAACACCCTGAGATACTACTAGAATACCTACCAGTAAATCTCCTGCCTCGGCCGAGGGCTTTGTGTAATGGCTCTCCTAGACACAGCGCGACCTCACCCCCAATACCGGGAGAGACGAACCCCTGCAGATCCGCTCACTGCCTCCATGTGGCTCGGGACTGTACCCTACTAAAACCTGTTTGCACGACTCCTTTGAGCCATGGTAGGGTAGTAATCAAAGCACAGTGGGAACTCACACGAGACAAATGACGATCTCAGGTCGATGAACTAACCTGTACACATGTCACCTGGGAACTGCTATCTGACATCTGGTATAAGACCAACTAGCAGGTTCCCGGCGTTGCGCCACGGCAGCGCCCCGGCCTCTTACTCGAGGCCAAAATGCGGAATCAAAAATTTTCCTTGCTCGGAAACCGGCGCTACCGCGGACAAAGAAAACCCGGATCGTTTACCATTAACCTACGCTAGCTAACTAGAGATGGGGTGAGAAGTATACCGAGTGATCCGAGTCCTCCGGTCTTCTCTTCATCATCCCGATCTCCCGCGGAAAGTCTTGGCTCCACATCGTCGCCTCCTCGCCGGAAAGGGCACCACATCGCCTTCGTCTTTTACGGGCTCCCGCCTCAATACCGAAGCAACTCGAGCATGAAGCCGGCAACTCGACATGCTCAAGATATGCTGTAGAATGTAGTGTAGAAGATGCTTTGACTCAATGGGGTTAAGTTGCCATGATGGAGGAATCAAGACTAGAAAAATGGTGCTTGCATTTTTCTAACATGGAAATGAGATCAAGAAGAATGAAACTCTCAAGAAGGAAAACTCTCTTCTTCTTCTTCTCTCTTTTTATTTTTTCTTCTCATGAAAAACTTATCATCTTCAAGTAAGTATGAGAATGGTGGAGGAAAGAAAATATGATAGCAAGAGGGAGGTGAGTGTAGGAGCAAGGAAGTGGTGACCACATCCAAGGTCAAAGAAAACATCAACCATGCTTAAAACACTATGCACTCCATAACCTTTCACTTCACTTTAAAAAGCAAGTCAATGGATGAAAGAAATGAAATCTATCATAATCAAACTTTATGCAAGAAACCCCCCACCAAAGTGTTATTTGCAAAACTGCAAATAACCCCCTCCATCGAAAAAGTCCGGCCGGGAAAGAATGAAGGAAAACCGGCCGGGACGAAATGCAAACTGGCAACTCCAGAAAACTGGTCCCGTAATAAATCACAGGAAAAA
Source organism: Agapanthus africanus (assembly GCA_030015575.1). Taxonomy (NCBI): domain Eukaryota; kingdom Viridiplantae; phylum Streptophyta; class Magnoliopsida; order Asparagales; family Amaryllidaceae; genus Agapanthus; species Agapanthus africanus. The sequence continues at coordinate 289,430,343 of CM057340.1, forward strand.
CCCCGACACTGTGCATACACACCCGCATCTGTATTCCGACCGGATACAAATGCAATGAGACAAAATCTACACTGTACTAAACTAGGACCGGCTTAAGCCAAAGCCGGCTAGTTAAAACCGTTCGATCCTGATCCGTGCAATACCGCACGTATCAGATCAAACCCTGCCATATTACTATACGGCCACTAGTACAAAGCTGTTCGATCCTGATCCGTGCAATACCGCACGTATCTGATCGGACCCTGCCATATCTCCATACGGCCTCTACAGCGTTTCGCCCGAAAGCTGAGTAACTGAAAGTGTGGTGGACTCTAAAGACTCGTCAATACTATGGTTGTGGATTTAACCACCAGCACGTCAGAGGTATAAGCCAATACATGACGGGCCACCAGCTATTGACCAAAATGGACGTCGATGAGGAAGCTCACCCCGACACCCAACTGAGCCTGTCAGTGACAATATCCGTACAGTCCGGTCCGTTCGTCTATGAGTATCGCATGGCGGGCCTAGGGGGTTGGTAAAAGTCAGACCCCCAAAAGCGGTACAAGTCGTGTCGGAGTGTAGCCCAGAACGCCCTGAGATACTACTGGAATACCTACCAGTAAATCTCCTGCCTCGGCCGAGGGCTTTGCGTAATGGCTCTCCTAGACACAGCGCGACCTCACCCCCAATACCGGGAGAGACGAACCCCTGAAGATCCGCTCACTGCCTCCATGTGGCTCGGGACTGTACCCAACTAAAACCTGTTTGCACGACTCCTTTGAGCCGTGGTAGGGTAGTAATCAAAGTACAGTGGGAACTCACACGAGACAAATGACGATCCCTAGGTCGATGAACTAACCTGCACACATGTCACCAGGGAACTGCCATCTGACGTCTGGTATATGACCAACTAGCATGTTCCCGGCGAGTCCTGTCCGGTGTACTCATAACCCAATGAGCACCTGTATACATCTTAGGTGATCCAACTGACACCAGTGGCTTGTGAGACCGGCCACCGCCCCTCGTCGGGGTCTCGACTGTATACACTAGTCTACTAATGGAGTATCGATGCCCGGTCTCGAAACTCCCACGACTAGGGACCTTTTAAGGATATGCTTGTAGACCCCCAGCTCCCACTTATATGATCGCCCTCATACTGCTGGTGGTCAAGCAAGAATCCTAGGGGCTCTATCAACGTGTAATAGCGACGTGTCAGGTCACCTAAAGCAGTACACGATGATAATGGTAAACCAGATAGCATACTATCATCTCGAGTAAGACTGTCCTACCGGGATAGGTCCTCCCTCAATCATTACAATCACGTACCTGTGACCTAATAATTGACTCTGAGGGCACTATCTCCAACAATCTCCCACTTGCACTCAAGGCTAATTATTGCGATGTCGCATACTCACAGCCCGTGTGATACCGAACACCCAACTCCTCTACTAGTCAGTCTCACAAAGCTCGTTTGCGAAACTATTGCGTTCGAGGAATAGCCTCAGTGAGTGGATCCGCTTTGATGTTTCTTTCTATGTCTCTCTATATCTCAAGTTCGCGGAGAAAACCATCTCCCGAAATGAGCAATACCTGTCTTAGAATATGTCTGGATGTCTGATGGGACCTAGCTCATAAATGAACTCCAAATCCAAACTTCTTAGACTGTATCAACTGAACTTAATCAGTATCCTGCGCCATGCCTCCCTCAGTATTGCCTTGGACCACCTGTCCAAAATACTGCCCCTCGTTAGAGGGAGAACTATAACTCTGACAACCTCCTTGTCGTCCATGCCACCTTGGAAGCCTGGAGTGATAACCGTCTCCTAAAGGAGGCAGCCGTTATCATATCCCTAGAACATTCACTTATGTTCTAAAACTGCTTCCGACTGTTCCTCCAGGATTGGATCAATATCAACTTATTGCATCTAGTGCAAGAACAACATCTGGTGTGGTACTTGACATCTCATGATTGACTCAATTGCCTAAGCAAGTGATCTGCCAATCATGAGTATCCCTCTCCTCTTTAGTCTATAAGACACCTTTAGAGAGGGTGACTCCATAAACTGCAGGTACACTACCGTGTCAGGAGTCGTCCATTCTAAATACTCATAGAATGCTGTCAAGGTACCCAGATTGGGAAACCACCCAAATCTAGATCTAAAACCATAGATCTAGTAACCAGTATGTCTGATATAATATCCAAGTCCCTTGTGGAGAAACCACTGTGTGACGACCTAAGTATAACCGATCGTAGTATAGGAATATCACTTCCTACTACCTTCTCAACAGATCCATCCCCTATTCTGATGACGTCAAACCTATGACTGTCACATCAGAAATGGATGATCTATCTCCGCTACATCTGCTTTAGTCTATAAATAGACATAAGCCTGATGTCCACCAATGCTTCCGCTGCTCCCACTGACTACGACAACCCTCTGGCAGAGTCATATAGACGTGCACTTCCAAAGCTAGTTTAGAACGACGCTATACTCATCCTCCTGCCGGGTCTCGCAGCCTGGAACAACAGCAATGGTAATTGTGGGTAAACAAGAACTTCCCTGTCACCGTCCTTGAGGCTACCGGAGTACCTCTCGGGTGCCTGAAGTTACCCACCTTATCTGCAGAGTGGCCAATGGAATGTCAAATCAGATTGAATCTTTAGGTTCCTTATCAAATCTTCAGTAATCGTTTGCGGTTCTGGAATCACTTCCAGTTCTACCATACTCCCACTGCTGTTTTTGAAAAAATCCATTTTTAATAAAACTGTGGCGAGTCTAGAACAATATTTCTACTGTTCATCCAGATGGTAGAAAATCAACCCTCGTCATAGCCTGGGTCAACCCACAAACAGCCATTACAGAAACGTGCCTTGAGTTATCCGGAGTCTGGTTTTAAGCATAAGCCGGACAACTCCCCGTACCTTAACATCGTTAAGATATGAACTGTTCTATATCCAATATAGAAACAGAGGCACTGATTCAATTGAACCAGATTCAAATTATGCAGCTGTCTCCAGTGCATGTCAACTAAATGGAAAGAGGTCGATCAGCGTTACTCAACTTAGGAATGCTTCCAATTATGAGTAACCTGAAAGAGAAGCAATTTCTCTTTATCATTACTATCAACTGAATACCATACACATGTATCTACATCTTCGATCTCTTTGAAGAATCCCGATACTTGCTACACCTGGTTCTCTACTCTATTCAAATACCCATAACTCCTCAAAACTTAGACCCTGTGTTTCCACGAAACATATGTCTAAGAACTAGAGAAGTTAAAAGTAAACAGAATATAGTATGAGGACCAACCCCTCTGTCCTAATGGACACTGGACAACATACAATACTCTGTATAAGTCCGCTGAGTCTAACAACTCTTTCACTGTGTGTCGTAGGTTGAAAACTGTACTTATGGTTAAGAAGAATTACACCGCTGTTTAATGCTCCTTACCTGACCATCCACTGATATAGGTAAATGTCATCGACATAATATCAAAAGGTATATCTCACTCTATTCAAATAGACGTACAGATATATCAATTTGAAATTGGTGCACAACAGCGGATATTCAAAACCAAATATTTGCCGACCGGCAAACAACCCAGGTGACTTCCTCAAATATCACCGATTACAACGAATCCCGATATAATGAGGATGATCACCCAATTCCCAATAACTTACTCCCACTCAGCATCTGTAAAACCATACAGATGTGAGAATCCAACCTGGTAAATACATACCCTGGAGCAAGTGTCTAACTGGGAAATCAGTTTTCCATTAACAGTACACAGTGAAACTGAAACATTGAAATGTTTCGTTGGGGTATCATGGTATTCCTAGTAATGCCTCTTCCATTATCCAGATTCACAACTGTAACCGTATAATTCTTTGCCACCTCTCCAAATCCCTTTATGTGTCTTTAGTCATTACCTTCTGTACTCCCCTTTAGGCCAAATGGTTTTCTTCCTTCCCTACCGTTCGGCACCAGCCTATGGTTTGGAAGAAGACTATCCAAAAAGCATTAAGGGTGTACTGTCCTAATCCTAGGAGCACTCGCAATGCGAGAGAAGGTGAAGATAAAAGACACCTGAATGTACTTTATTCCTATTTCTCCTGAACCAGGATCCATCACCGAACTGGAACAAGTTCCTTTCGAGTTCGTATATAACCATACGATGGATTATCCAATAAAATGGGATCTTCGTAGTGATACGGAGTGTCCTGGAGAAATACAAAGGTGATTTAGGATTTGGCGAAGAAATACTTGGTTTGGTCGTGAATATCAGTCGCAATTTACTTTGCCCTCCTACTAATCCCTTTATTTGTCTTAACTTAATACCTTCTGCACACCATCGTTATGCTAATTGGTTTCCTTCATTCCCTACCGGTCGGCACCAGCCTAAGGTTTGGAAGAAGACTATCCAATTTGCGTAATAGGTGTACTATCTCCTAAACCAAGGAGTACTCGCAACGAGAGAAGGTGAAAAGAAAAGACAACTGAATAATCCTATTCGTTTTCTCCAGAACCAGAAACCATCCTCGAAGTCCTTCGAGTTCGTATATAACCATACGATGGTTTTGTCCAATGGAAGTGGACGTTCGTAGTAATACGGGGTGTCCTGGAGAAAAGGGTAAAAGTAGGAGTGGCAATGAGGTCTACAACTCTGACAATCCAAAAGCCAGTGTTAAGAAGGTTCGGTCAACTTGGTCACTGAGTCATAGTCCAGGGTCGGGTCAATGGTCGCTGCCAGAGAGAGAGAAAAGAAACACTCAGCGTGCACTCTAACCTAGATCAGAATGGTTATCACTTTGTCTAATCTGGAAACCTCCCACTGTACCTCAAATTCTCCTCCAAACCTGAAAGAAGAATTAGTCGGGGATCACCCGAGGAGTAAACCAACTCATCAGTGGAAATCGGGATCCAACTATCATCGCATGATAACTTGACGGAATCCACTCAAGTCATCACACTCCAGAAGGTATGCGCATGCCTGGCAAGTTTCAGTTCTTTTGAAACTCCCGATGTGATTTTTACCCCTAGGACCCAAGTGACCTTGACTGAGCCAACATATCAAAGGATCCTAGTCAAGTTCAACCCGTCATTATCTTGATTGCATTAGACCCACCCGCACGAGTCCTTGACTGAGCCAAAATGACCGTACGACTGTCCTAACCAATCACATATCCATGCAACAGAAAAGCACTACATAGCTACCGAACACTACGCCTCGGCTGAGCACGACATACGCAGCACGAATACTAAGTAATACTAATCTGAAATGACGGAGGGCTACGACTGGTTTTTGGCGAAAAACCTTTAACGTAATGAACTTGATATCGTTGAAGGAACTGCATAACTTTTTATAAAATATAGTGACGAAAACCTTTACTAAAGAGGTCACTCCCGGTGAAGGGATCTCGGCTCTTTCCCCGTAGAATGAGGTGCAGGATATTCCAACTGAATACCACGATGCAAAGCAAAAGCAATCGGCTATAGTGAAGTTAATGCCCTGATGCAAACTTCTGTCCAAGGGGTCACTCCCGGTGAAGGGATCTCGGCCCTTGCCTCGTCGACTGAGGAGCAGGATATTCCAAATGAATACCACGATGCAAAACAAAAGTGAACGTCCTTGCAATAACAGCTTTTTGAAAAGTGTTCCAACAACATCAGAATAGGTTTGTTTAAACTTGCAATGATCCGAATCAATGCAGTCCCATCAATTGATCACACCACAAAGAACGAAAATATACTGACGTACGTATATGCCATCCGCATTCGCCACTGGGTCCCGTCATCACCCGTTAGGTTAGCTAACTAACGGCAGAGCGGGGACTGGACTAGCGCGGATGTAAAACATATACAACATCTACTAATATATATACCAATATATAGTATTTCGCTCAAGGCGTGAATAAAAAAGCAACATCACAGAAAAGTACAGCATCACAGAACAATACAGATATCTGGAAGCCCCGGGTTTCACAGAGCCGCTGCTGAAACCCGACGTTCCCTTGGTCGTGTGGATAGCCTGTGCAATGAGATCCTAGACCCCTACGGGCGCGGCAAGTCACCCGCCAAAACCTGAAGCGAGGCAGCCCCTTTCAGTACCGTGAATGGACCACCCAGCACTTCACGGAATCCGGTAACTTGGGCACCCCTCCTGGGTCAACCTGTACCCCCTACGAGTGCGGCGAATAGCCCTCCAATCCTGGACTGAAGCCCCCTCCGTCTCAATGCCCTGAGATGCAGGCCCGTTGCCCTCCAGAACCCGGCTATCCGTGCACCCCACCGTGGGGCAACCTAGTACAGAAAGTAAAATATACATACACCGGGTACATCGACCGCAACCAGGTCGTGCCCCAAAAGAATAATACAAACAGGCAGTGACGGCAGTCCACATGTCGGACGCTCGCCCCGCAAAATCAAATGTACATAATACAACAGCACTGCACTAGCATTGCATCCAGGCTATCCCCACGACCGATCCGCAACATCACAGCATAAACATAGAACATCAACGTGAAAAGTCACGTTCGCAAATCCGTCTAACCGGGCTATAGCAGTTAGACCGGATTTACCGATCGAGTGACATTCACGGTCGCAGATATAATGTAAATACTGTATAATAATGTGTTTAGGATTTTCCGATTGATCAAACAATTAACAAGTGGGCCCCAAAGAAAACTGTAGCACTCACAGAAATAATTGGCCCAATTTTAATATTCCAAAACCCCTAATTTAATCCTAGAAGCCCACTGGAAAAACACGAAGCATTGAACTCACCAACCTGCGGCGGAAGGGCGGCAGAAATGGGGTTCGCGCCGCGCTTCCGCGCTCGAGGTAAGGGATCAATGTCTCGTTTTTTCTCAGAGTTCTTAGAACTCCCTGCACATCTTTCTGAGACAACCTGAAAAATTTTTAAACTTCAAAAAATTTCAACAGAAACTGATGTGAAGGGAAAAATACGGTTTTTGGAAATTTTGGTCGATCGGAAACGCAAACACATCAAACGAAGCTAGGTAAGGTTAATGGCGTGGCTCTGATACCATGTTGCGCCACGGCAGCGCCCCGGCCTCTTACTCGAGGCCAAAATGCGGAATCAAAAATTTTCCTTGCTCGGAAACCGGCGCTACCGCGGACAAAGAAAACCCGGATCGTTTACCATTAACCTACGCTAGCTAACTAGAGATGGGGTGAGAAGTATACCGAGTGATCCGAGTCCTCCGGTCTTCTCTTCATCATCCCGATCTCCCGCGGAAAGTCTTGGCTCCACATCGTCGCCTCCTCGCCGGAAAGGGCACCACATCGCCTTCGTCTTTTACGGGCTCCCGCCTCAATACCGAAGCAACTCGAGCATGAAGCCGGCAACTCGACATGCTCAAGATATGCTGTAGAATGTAGTGTAGAAGATGCTTTGACTCAATGGGGTTAAGTTGCCATGATGGAGGAATCAAGACTAGAAAAATGGTGCTTGCATTTTTCTAGCATGGAAATGAGATCAAGAAGAATGAAACTCTCAAGAAGGAAAACTCTCTTCTTCTTCTTCTCTCTTTTTATTTTTTCTTCTCATGAAAAACTTATCATCTTCAAGTAAGTATGAGAATGGTGGAGGAAAGAAAATATGATAGCAAGAGGGAGGTGAGTGTAGGAGCAAGGAAGTGGTGACCACATCCAAGGTCAAAGAAAACATCAACCATGCTTAAAACACTATGCACTCCATAACCTTTCACTTCACTTTAAAAAGCAAGTCAATGGATGAAAGAAATGAAATCTATCATAATCAAACTTTATGCAAGAAACCCCCCACCAAAGTGTTATTTGCAAAACTGCAAATAACCCCCTCCATCGAAAAAGTCCGGCCGGGAAAGAATGAAGGAAAACCGGCCGGGACGAAATGCAAACTGGCAACTCCAGAAAACTGGTCCCGTAATAAATCACAGGAAAAACCCCGACACTGTGCATACACACCCGCATCTGTATTCCGACCGGATACAAATGCAATGAGACAAAATCTACACTGTACTAAACTAGGACCGGCTTAAGCCAAAGCCGGCTAGTTAAAACCGTTCGATCCTGATCCGTGCAATACCGCACGTATCAGATCAAACCCTGCCATATTACTATACGGCCACTAGTACAAAGCTGTCCGATCCTGATCCGTGCAATACCGCACGTATCTGATCGGACCCTGCCATATCTCCATACGGCCTCTACAGCGTTTCGCCCGAAAGCTGAGTAACTGAAAGTGTGGTGGACTCTAAAGACTCGTCAATACTATGGTTGTGGATTTAACCACCAGCACGTCAGAGGTATAAGCCAATACATGACGGGCCACCAGCTATTGACCAAAATGGACGTCGATGAGGAAGCTCACCCCGACACCCAACTGAGCCTGTCAGTGACAATATCCGTACAGTCCGGTCCGTTCGTCTATGAGTATCGCATGGCGGGCCTAGGGGGTTGGTAAAAGTCAGACCCCCAAAAGCGGTACAAGTCGTGTCGGAGTGTAGCCCAGAACGCCCTGAGATACTACTGGAATACCTACCAGTAAATCTCCTGCCTCGGCCGAGGGCTTTGCGTAATGGCTCTCCTAGACACAGCGCGACCTCACCCCCAATACCGGGAGAGACGAACCCCTGAAGATCCGCTCACTGCCTCCATGTGGCTCGGGACTGTACCCAACTAAAACCTGTTTGCACGACTCCTTTGAGCCGTGGTAGGGTAGTAATCAAAGTACAGTGGGAACTCACACGAGACAAATGACGATCCCTAGGTCGATGAACTAACCTGCACACATGTCACCAGGGAACTGCCATCTGACGTCTGGTATATGACCAACTAGCATGTTCCCGGCGAGTCCTGTCCGGTGTACTCATAACCCAATGAGCACCTGTATACATCTTAGGTGATCCAACTGACACCAGTGGCTTGTGAGACCGGCCACCGCCCCTCGTCGGGGTCTCGACTGTATACACTAGTCTACTAATGGAGTATCGATGCCCGGTCTCGAAACTCCCACGACTAGGGACCTTTTAAGGATATGCTTGTAGACCCCCAGCTCCCACTTATATGATCGCCCTCATACTGCTGGTGGTCAAGCAAGAATCCTAGGGGCTCTATCAACGTGTAATAGCGACGTGTCAGGTCACCTAAAGCAGTACACGATGATAAAGGTAAACCAGATAGCATACTATCATCTCGAGTAAGACTGTCCTACCGGGATAGGTCCTCCCTCAATCATTACAATCACGTACCTGTGACCTAATAATTGACTCTGAGGGCACTATCTCCAACACCCGGCGAGTCCTGTCCGGTGTACTCATAACCCAATGAGCACCTGTATACATCTTAGGTGAACCAACTGACACCGTGGCTTGTGAGACCGGCCACCGCCCCTCGTCGGGGTCTCGACTGTATACACTAGTCTACTAATGGAGTATCGATGCCCTGTCTCGAAACTCCTACGACTAGGGACCTTTTAAGGATGTGCTTATAGACTACCAGCTCCCACGTATATGATCGCCATCATACTGCTGGTAGTCAAGCAAGAATCCTAGGGGCTCTATCAACGTGCAATAGTGACATGTCAGGTCACCTAAAGCAGTACACGATGATAAAGATAAACCAGATAGCATACTATCATCTCGAGTAAGACTGTTCTACCGGGATAGGTCCTCCCTCAATCATTGCAATCACGTGCCTGTGATCCAATAATTGACTCTGAGGGCACTATCTCCAACAGTATGATCTCATCATAGTCCTAGTAGTCGAGTACATATCCTAAGGGCTTTATCAACATGTATCATAGAGACAATCAGAGTACATGTTAAGATAAAGTGTAACCAGATAGCATACTATCATGTCGAGCAAGAAAGTCCGCCCTATATATGTCCAAGCATCCATTACAATATACATCATATGTACAGTAATGGCCTCTAGGGCATACATATAACTAACAAGATGTTGGTAGTTATCACTCTGTATTACCTAATACATTGATTCTAAACGAATGTTATTAGATACCGAACCTGATTTACAATATCATATCAGTATCTTTATTAAGTAAAGAAGGATATAATTTTGTATTGTTGGATAATGTTTTGAACATTTCCTATATCAAGAGTTGATCGGTTCAGGCACGTTATCTAAAAGCAAATACGTTCTAAATCAAACCACAATCCTTAACGTACAGAACACACACAAGGGGAAGAGTTCAGAAATGAACGAATCCTTCTTAAGGCATTGTAGACTAGGTCATATCAATTCGACCCGACTAGCTATGTTATATTAAGATGCATATTTAAATCAGTTTGAATTTACATCTTGTGAAACTTGCCAGTTATGTCACGAAGATAAAATGATCATAGCTCCGTTTATTGGAAACAGAGAAAGAGTTAGTGAACTCTTGGGATTGATACATGATGATGTATGTAGGTCCCCTGTCTACACATGCCAGGACCGGTTCTTTTTAATTCATTACATTCACTGATGATCTCTCAAGATTCACACTTGTGTTCTTGTTGAATCACTAGTCTGAAGATTTTGGGAAATTCAATAAATATAAGTTAGAAGTAGAGAACCAAAACGGGTATAAGTATTATGTCCTTTGATGTGATCATGGAGGAGAATACTTGAGCACGGTATTCCTGGACTATTCTAAAGGAGAATGAGATTCTCTCTTAGCATACTTCTCCGTATACACCACGGAACGTTGGTATATCGGGGCGGAGCAATCGCACTCTATATGATATGGTGTGCTCTATGATGAGTACTACTGAGTTGCCTATTTCCTTTTAGTGGTTATACTCTTGTGAAGTTGCATACCTATTGAATTGGGTTCCAACCAAATCAGATGCCTACCACTCCATATGCGATATGGTATAGGAAGAGCCCATCTCTTAAGTAAGTTAAGATTTGGGGTTGTCCGGCCTATGTCAAAAAAAAAAATCCGGACAAGCTCGAGGCAAGGTCAGTTCTGTGGAAGTTTGTAGGATATCCCAAGCATTCGCAAGAGAATATCTTCTACCATACTGAGGAGCAAAAGGTGTTTTATTTCTCAACATGCTACCTTTTAGAAAGGGAATTTCTTGTGAAGAAATTTGTGGTCATGAGGTAGAACTGGAAAGAGTTCCATCTATACAAACTGCAGCTGATGATTTGATAGAACCGGAGGATTCAATAGTTCCCAACGAACCTCAGCCTCTCCGCCGATATAGTAGGGTTCCTCATCCACCTGAGAGATACTTTGGTTTTCTCTATGACAATGGAAGAAAGGATTGCATCATGAGATGATGACCCAACTAGATTCGAGCAGGCCATCAAGAGTGGGGACTCTGTAAGAGTGACTAGATGCTAAGCGATCTGAGATTGAATCCATATACACCAAAAAAGTATGGACTTTGGTTGCTTTATCTGAAGGGTTAAATCCCCATCAGGAGCAAGTATATCTTGAGAAGATTACTTGGTGTACGTGGAAAAGTTGAGACTTTCAAAGCTAAGACTTGTTGCAAAAGGTTCTCGTCATCGACCAAGTATGGATTATGATGAAACCTTTTCTCCAGTTCCTATGCTTAATTCCATTCGGATCCTACTTGGCATTGTTACATCCTATGGCTATGATATCTGACGGTTTGGTGTCATGACTGCTTTTCTAAATAGTGATTTAGAAGAGATCGTTTATAAGTACACAGCCATAGGGCTTCGTAGACAGTGGGAGCAGCGGAAACGTGTGCTCTTTACAGGTTAAAGCAGGCATCGCGGAGTTGGAACATCTGTTTTGCTGAGGTAGTCAAAGCGTTTGACTTCATCAAAATGGTAGATGAACCTTGTATATACAAAAAGGTTGTAGGGAGTATGGTGGGGATCCTCGTATTATACGTGGATGACATACTCTTGATAGGAAAGGAGTTTCTTATGCTACGCTCGGTCAATCTCCTCTTATCACAAGGGTTTCTCCATATAGGATCAAGGTGATACCTCATAAATCCTGGGTTATGGATCTATGAGATAGATCAAAGTGGATATTAGGATTCTCACTAAGTGTAGTGAGATGGTATCAATCGATCCTGGGGAGAATCACTGGATAGATTCCAGGCTGGTAAGGTCGACTGAATGTCAGTCACAGGCATTGTCTTTACCCTCAGTGGAGGGATAGTAAGTTGGAAGAGTTCAAAGATAGATATCGTGGCAAACTAGACGATAAAGGCTGGATACATCGCTACCAAAGATGCTAACAAAGAGGAAGTCTGGGTGTATATTAGTTCATGAAATGAACTTCGTTCCTACCATTGAGTGACAATGGAGTTGTGGCTTAGGCCTAGGAACCCCCGTCCCATCAGTGATCCAGACATGTTCTAAGGCAGTATCACCTGATCATGGAGATGGTTGTTCTCCAGGGAATCGAGGTTAGGAGAGTAGACTCAGAGGATAACACGGCGGATCCACTCACAAAGGCCTATCCCCAGAGAGAGACTTTTATAGGATGGTTGAGTATGGGATACTACAACCACTGCTATTTGATGGCCCTAGTGCAAGTGGGAGATTGTTAGTTATGTGGGTGTTTGTTGATTCGATCGGAATGTTTAACATCGTCTCGTTTTTCCTGCGACCGTAAGTGTAATATGTGGTGTATCGTCGGTTTCGTTGCTATATGTCAACGACAATTGGGATACGCATATTTACTTCTGTTGATGACATGCGATGTTATGTGTTGCTGTATATGTTATATTGGATCGTCGTGTTTTGAATAGCCGGGGGTTTTATGTGAGATGAGAGTTTTTATTTCATTCATGTAAAATTCTATGTATGTAAACCGGCGATACACCACCTACTTGTGCTCCCCTCCTTAGGTCTATCCTAATGCGGAAAAGTAGGGAAGTGCCACTTATGTTATATTGGATCTAATATACACCTCATGAACTTATATACACCCAATGAGGGAAGTGCCCCAATAAAAGAATATTAGATACATAGAATTTTACATGAATGAAAATAAAAACTCTCATCTCACATAAAATCCCCGGCTATTCAAAACACGACGATCTAATATAACATATACATCAACACAGAACATCACATGTCATCAACGTAAGTAAATATGCGTATTCCAATTGTCGTTGACATATAGCAACGAAACCGGTGATACACCACATATTACACATACGGTCGCAGAAAAAACTAGGCGATGTTAAACATTCCGATTGAATCAACAAACACCCACAATTGGCCCTAGTGTGAGTGGGAGTTGTGGCTTAGGCCTAGGAACCCCCATCCCATTAGTGATCCAGACATATTCTAAGGTTGTATCACCTGATCAAGGAGATAGTTGATCTCCAGGGGATCAAGGTTAGGAGAGTAGACTCAGAGGATAACACGGGGGATCCAGCCACAAAAGCCTATTCCCAGAGAGAGACTTCTATGGGATGGTTGAGTATGAGATACTACGACCACTGCTATTTGATGGCCCTATTGCAAGTGGGAGATTGTTAGTTATATGTATGCCCTAGAGGCCATTACTATACATAAGATTTATATTGTAGGGGATGCTTGGACATATATAGGTAGGACTTTCTTGCTCGAAATGATACTATGCTATATGGTTACTCTTTATCTTAACATGTACACTGGTTGTCTCTCTGTTACATATTGGTAAAGCCCTTAGGATGTGTACTTGACTACCTAGATTACGATGCAGATCATACTAGTAGGATAAAGGTAGTCGGTAAGTACATCCTTTAATGTCCCTAGTCGTGGGTGTATCGAGACGGGGCATCGATATACCAGAGTATACTAGCGTATAGCTTCTTGACCCATGTATATTGGCGATGGATGATCCCATATCCATTGGTGTTTGACATCAGAGATGATATACGGATGCTCAGTAGAGACTGAGTACACTGGACGAACTCACCGAGAACTCCCAGATGGTATTATACCTGACGTCAGATGGCAGTTCTCTGGTGACACTGGTACAGGTTAGTCTGTCGACCCGAGATTGTCATAGTGTCTTGTGTGATTCCCACTGTGCTTTGATTTCCACCTTACCACGTTCATGAGAACGTGCAAAACAGTGGTTTTTGGGTATAGTCCCGAGTCACATGGAGGCAATGAGCGATAGGAGGGGATTCATCTCTCCCGGTATTGGGGGTTTATGCTGCGCTGTGCTCGATTGGCTATAACAGGGAAGTCCCTGGCCAGGGTCGTTTTAGAGATTTACTGGTAAGTGCTACCAGTAGTTTCTCGGCCGTTTATGAGCCTCATATCGGCATGACTTATCGAGTTACTGGGGTCTGACATTTACCACCCCTAGACGAGATATGCGACATATTAGATGAGGAGACCGGACTGTACGGTAGTGTTACTGACAGGCTTTACAGGAGCTACAGTTTGCTTGCTTGTTGATCTTCTGATCGCTCAATACCCGGGTAGCCGTTACGTCCAGCTAGTACCGCTGACGGCTTGTGGGTGCTTGATGTGATCATCACCTACTGCCGGCGTATTGACGAGTCTTTAGAGTCCTTCATAGAGGTTTTACTGGCTCAGGAAAAACGACGTAGGAGCACATATGTGATATGTGCGGGACCGAGAATAATGCGAGTATGTGATACCGTATTCTATTCTGACGATATTTGTATCGTACGGTTATATGTGATATAGCCGGGTTATCGAATCAAGTGTTGATTCGATAAGTTAATACATTTAATATTAGTCGGTTATATATGATATAGACAGATTATTAAATCAAGTGTTGATTTGATAATTTAGTGTATAATCGTATATTTGATATACTAATTTACATTAACTAATATTAGCTTACTTAAGCATTTATTATTCTCACATGTGAACACTTAATATATATGTGATAAATATTAATTGTGTTTTATTTTGTATCATAGTTGTTGATACACACTACATGGGTGTATGAGACTTACACCATAATAATTATAATGTTGGGTTTTAGTATTTAAAGTAATTCTAAATTAGTGGATAATAGCTCACATGGATGAAGCTTCATGAAGCTTGTGGATGCATTGTGTTAGTCCATTAATTTTGATTTACTTAAGATATTTATTAACCTAACCATTATAATTTAGCCATGGTTATGTCTCTACATGATTTAGTATATTATACAAACTCACCTATGGTTCATTCTCTCACCTAGTTGGTCCATTCTCATCTCTTGAGCTCATCTTCTTCTTTCTTGAGCAAAAGCTTGGTAGGTTTTTCTAAAGAGAGAAAATATTGTGAGAACAATAAAACTAAAGTGAGCCCACTTCCTATTTCATTATCCTCTACTAGATTATCACTTTCGAATAGGGCGTTTACTTCACTAATCTCTCATTAGTGAAGTAGTAACTTGTGTTAGTGTCTCCTCGACGTAGATCATCTTCGTCCTCGAAGACTTTAAGCAAGGTCGTTCCTTTCGCCTTGAGAAGCCATGCAAGAGTCCGGGAGTTCCATGATCGCAGCGAAGGGACCACCACATGGAGCTAATAAAGTGAAGGACCGGTCTACAAAGGTCGTATTCCGTTATCACCTAGATGTAAAGTAGTTTACATGTTGTTTCGTATGATTCTTTAGTTATCGATTCTAGTTTAGGGTTCTTTAAACCGGCAAAATTTTGAAAATGGCATGGACGATGCCTCCCGAAACCTTGTTGTCGTTCATAGGAACCCTACATTGGCATGTTACTCTAGAAAGTGTAGCCTGTAGATGATAGATAGTGGTTCATCTTGAACTCTTTGTAGGGTAGCGATGGCTTAGGAAACAGGTTCAGGTCTGTTGCCCAAGACTTTTCAACCTTATGAGCCGTGAGGGTCTCATAAAGACTTTTCTCCCTATGAGTCGTGAGGATCTCGAAGGTGCATTTTCTGCTTAGGATTCGTGAGGATTCCTAAGTGCATTTTCTCCTAAGAGTCGTAAGGATCTTACAAGAGAATTTTCTCCCTTAGAAGTCGAGAGGACTCGTAAGTGATTTGTGAGTTAACTTGTTTCCGAGTCGAAGCATTGCTCTGACGGGGAGGTCATTGGCTGATGTATTTCCGGGATAGAAGTCGTTTGCTGACGTGTTTCCGAATCGGAAGTCTTTTGCTGACGTGTTTCCGGGACGGGGTCATTCGATGACATATTTCTGAGACGGGGTAATTTGCTGACGTATTTCCGCGATGGGGTCATTTGCTGTCGTATTTCCGAGACAGGGTCATTTGCTGACGTATTTCCGCGACGGGGTTATTTGGTGACGTATTTCGAGATGGGGTCATTTGCCGACGTATTTCTGCGACGGGGTCATTGGATGACGTATTTCCGTGACGGGGTCATTTGATGACTCTGGGTTGTCTGTGAACCGTAGAATCTTGGAACTTGGGACTTTGTCGTGGCTCCGATTGGTGATGTCGCGTCCGTATCCTGCTGGAATGAGGAGGAAAGCCGTTGTTGGTCTCTAGGCTGTTGGTGTGGCCATTTAGATTTGGAGTTAGGGGCTTAGCCATGGCCCACTTCGCTGCAACCCTGAGGTCGGTTGTTGACGTTACGTTTGCATCCTGCCGGAGTTGAGATGGAACGCCGTGTTGATCTTCTGGGATGCAGATGTTGCTGTCGAGATCTGACACTCCCATTGACAAAGTCTGGTAGGAAAATGCCGTTCCCTTTTCGTTTATGCCAATGGATTGTATCCAGGGGTCAGTATGGACTTACCTGCAGGGAAAACTTTCATTTTATATATTTTTTTCTTTCCGCGATGCTCTATCATTTCATCTTTTTATATCGCGAAAGTCGCGATTGCCCAATCATTTTGGCTATTTTTCGCGGTGCCCAATCATTTCAGCTATTTTTCTCTTTTTTGCTCGCTGCTTTTTATTGCGAGTTGCCCAATCATTTAGGCTATTTTTGTATGCATATCTTTTACTTGCTGATTTTTTTTGCAAGTTGCCCCATCATTTCGGCTATTTCATATGCATTTTGGTTCGTTGATTTTTTAGCGAGTTTAGACTTGGAATTTGATACCGATTTAGGCATCAGCATCGCTACCACTGGGATATGGCCAGGAGCGAATCATCATTTACTTTTGTCGGTTCGAACAAAGGTGACTTAGCAAACAGGGTTACGGTCCTGTCGACTAAGGCTTTTGACTTTATGAGCCGTAAGGGTCTCATAAAGATGTTTCTCCTTACGATTCGTGAGGATCTCGTAAGTGCGTTTTCTACTGAAGAATCATGAGGATTCCTAAGTGTATGGTCTCTTATAAGTCGTAAGAAACTTATAAGAGTGTTTTCTCCTTATAAGTCGAGAAGACTTACAAGTCTCGTTCACCATATGAGGATATCCCTCTTCGTTGGTGGGACTCTGTTGGGGAGATGTTTGTTTGTGCCCGTGAATTGTATACAAGGGCCAGTATTGGACCACCTTTAGGACAAATTGGGGTGTCTGATGGCTTAATAACAGGTTCAGATCCCTGTAGCTTAAGGCTTTTGAATCCTATGAGCCGTGAGGGTCTCGTAGGGGGAATCTCCTTAAGAGTCATGAGGATCTCGTAAGTGTATTTTCTCCTTAGGAATCGTAAGGATCCCTAAGTTTGTTGATTTCCTTTATAAGTCGTAAGGATCTCACGCAGGTATTTTCTCCTTACAAGGTCGAGAGGACCTCGCAAGTGTCTTGTAACAAGATTGCGCCCTTTCGGGTTTTCACAAACTCGCCGGTAGCCGTGCTGTTTTTACTCACGGAGCTCTTTCGGGCTTTCATCCATGCCCATTTCGCTTATGGACGTACCGTTTTTTTATTTATTTATTATTTTTATTTTTTTGCGTCAGCCCTAGGATGCTGCGGTTTGTAGACGCTTCGGTCCATAGTTTTCCGTGTTTTGGATGGGGTATCGTTGGATACTATTTTTAGAGTCTTGACTCAAGAAGATAGCTAGCTTATATAGGCGGCGTCATCTATCATTAACCTGGTTCATGACTCGTTAGGCGTAGTACTTCTTAAGGAATCAGCCGTTTATTGGTCGGAAGGGTCTTTCGCCATGCATATCCATGAGCAAGTAAGCCCCACCCTGGTAGACTTTGTCTATGATGTATGGGCCCACATAGTATGACTCGAATTTCCCCCATTTGGCACGATTGGGGATCATAGGTCTTTTGACAATTAGCACGAGTTCGCCTTGGCGGAATGTTCTCGGCCTAGTCAACCTTTCGTATGAGCGCGTCATCTTTGCTTTGTAAGCCTCCAAGTTTTGCTGCGCCATGAGCCGAGTTTCATCGAGGGCGTCGAGCTCCTCAAGCCGAAGATGGGCATTCTCTTCGTCTGTTAGCTCGTAAAGAATCGCCACTCGTAGAGAGGGTAGTTCTATCTCCAAGGGGAATACCGATTCAGCGCCGAATACCAATGCATACGGCGTTGTGTTTGTGGCCGTTTTGAACGTGGTCCGATACGCCCAGAGAGCTTCATGCAGTCTATCGTGCCAGTCCTTTTTATTTTTGGACACCGTCTTCTTTATGATCTTCGTCAAGGTCTTGTTGAAAGTCTCAGCTACACCGTTACCTCGGGGATTGTAGACCGAAGAGTATCTCCAGTCTATATTATGCTGCTGTACGAAGCGGCTGCTTCTGTGACTTCTGTAGGCCGACCCGTTATCAGAAATAATCCGTCGCGGAGTGTCGAACCGATAGATGACGAGTGTCTTGAAAAAGTGGAGAATGTTCTCTGTCTTCTCTTCTCTTAGCGGAATGTCTTCTACCCACTTAGAGAAGTAATCGGTTGTCGCCAATATGAACCGATGTCCTTTAGACGATGCCGGTTCAATAGGCCCAATTATGTCGGTTCCCCACATTTCGAACGACCAGCTACCCACTGTTGGGTGTAGCGGGATTGGATGCTGGTGGATGAAGTCTCCATGAATTTGGCACGAGTGGCACTGCTTCGCATATTCAAGGCAGTCCTGAACCATCGTGGGCCAATAGTAGCCCATTCTTTTGATCTTCAGCTTCATCTTTGGTCCAGCTTGATGAGAACCGCAGTGTCCGTCGTGAGTTTCTTGGACGACTTTCCTTGCTTCTTCTGGTCTCAGGCATCTTAGCCACAGAAGGTCGAATGATCTATTATATAGAGTATCATTGACGAAGGCGAAAGACAGAGCTCGTTTCATGAGCTGGTGTCATGAGGATGTATCTTCAGGTGTTCGACGGGATTTGAAGTAATCTATAAAGACTTCTCTCCAATCATTAACCCTTCCTTGGTCCTCTATTTGCAGGGTTGTTTGCTTGGTCGATTCCTTTTCTTCAGACGACTCCGGAGATATTTCCGCTGGTGCAAGAACACGACGGCTATGTACAATGATCCTTACATCATCGAGATTTTCGTCAGCCAGTTCTTTAGCGAGCTTGGCTAATGCATCTGCTTTGCTATTCTCCATACGCGATATGATTTCTAGGACGTAGGAAAGGATTTGAGTTAGTAACTGCCGCACTCTTTCGCCATACTTTACCAACTCTGGTTTACACGTTTGATAGTCGCCGTTTATTTGACTAACGACCAACCGGGAGTCTCCGTATATGAGGAGGTTTTCGATTCCCATGTCGACAGCGATCTCAAGACCTGCTATCAAAGCCTCATATTCTGCTTCATTGTTTGTTCTCGGCTCCGTTAGGGAGAAGGAAAAGCGCATTATCCCTCCTTGCAGAGTCACGAAGATAAGGCCTACCCCCGATTTGATTATAGGGGTGTTGTGTTGTCGCTTCATCATGGAAGATGCGTCGTCGAAATAGAGTTCCCATCGGGTATCACTCCCTCCTTTTTCCCCATTGATGGTGTCAAATGCGTGCTCGTCTGGCAGTTCGCAACTTAAAGGTGAGTCGACGGGTATCGGATGTTCAGCGAGGAAGTCGGCGATGGCCTGGCCTTTCTCTGCCTTGAGCGGTCGATATGTTATCTAAAATTCCATTAAGAGTAGGGCCCATTTAGCGAGCCGTCCTGTTAGTATGTCTGTTGACATCAAATATTTGAGAGGATCCACTTTTGATATAAGGTGGACCTCATACGCCAAAGCATAATGCCGGAGCTTCGTTTTCGCGAAGATTAACGCCGGGCAGTGTTTTTCAATAGGGGAGTAGTTATTTTATGCCCCCAGGAGAACTCGACTCAAATAGTAGAGGGCTCTCTCTTTCCCTTGGTCATTCTCCTGTGCCCATAGCGCGGCTAAGGAACCTTTAAGGGCGGTTGTGTACAGGATGAGGGGCTTTCCCTTGACCGGAGCGGTCAGTACTTGCGGATTCTGTAGGTATTGCTCGATTTCGTCTAGTGCGCTCTGGCCTTTACGATCCCAAACGAACGGGGTCCCCTTCTTCATCAGGTGACTGTAGGGACGGCATTTGCCGGAGAGGTTAGCTATGAACCGTTGGATATATGCGAGCTTTCCTTGTAGAGACCGCAGTTGCTTGAGAGTTCTTGGCGGAGGCATTTCCAAAATCGCCTTGATCTTTGACAGGTCTATATCGATGCCCCGGTGTCGTACGATGAATCCTAGGAATTTGCCTGAGGAAACTCCGAACGCACATTTGAGAGGGTTCATCTTCAGGTTGTATTTCCGAAGGCGCTGTAATACGATCTTCAGATGCTCCCAATGCTCCTCGTACGATTTGCTTTTCACTACGAGGTCGTCGATATAGCATTCGACGATTTCATGTATGAGTTCATCAAAATCTTCGTCATGGCCCTCTGATAAGTAGCACTGGCGTTCTTCAGATCGAAAGGCATCACTTTGTAGCAGAATATACCCAAATGAGCCGGAAAGCGGTATGCTTCTGGTCTTCGGGATGCATTTTCATTTTATTGTACTCTGATGATCCATCCATGAAGTAGAAGACTTCGTGATTAGACGTGTTGTCTATCATCATCTCGGTAACCGGTATGGGAAAATCATCCTTCGGGCAAGCTTTGTTGAGGTCCCGAAAGTCCACGCAGAAGCGCACCGTCCCATTTTTCTTCATCACTAGGACGATGTTGGTAATCCATTCGGGGTATTGAACTTCTTGGATGAATCCGAAGTTGATCAGCTACTTGACCTCGGCGTTGATACTCATTTCAAGTTCGAGCCGCATTCTTCTTGGTGCTTGTTTGACTAGCTTGACGTCCGGAGATATCGCCAACTTATGCACAACTATTTCTGGATTTAGCCCTGGCATCTCGGAGTAGTTCCATGCGAAGCAGTCTTAATACTGCATGAGCACGTCTTTTAGCGTAGCCACCTGCTCTTTAGAAAGCAGCTCACTGACGAACGTAGGCCGTGGGTCGTTTGCCGTCCCCAAGTCGATTTTCCTTAGGTTGTCTGCAGTAGTATGTATTCCATCTTCCAACTCTTTTGGCACCGGTGGAAATTCTGAGATCAATTCATCTTCATCTTCATCTTCATCTTCATTTTCGAAGCACTAGGAGGGGTCATCCATATTCTCGCGCTCTCCTTCTTCTGACAACGTATCACGTGGCACTCACGAGTTCGTTTCGAAGACCGATATTGATCTGGTTCTACTCTCGCCATATACATCGGTTCTGGCACATGCCTTTGTGTTGGGGCTACCCTCCAACTGTCGGATAGAGCGAATCTGCCGAGTTGATATTGGTCTTCGACCCAGTTTTTGAAGGTGAAGCGGTCTTCAAGAGGTTGACCTATTGCTCGGTGATAGGAGTAATAATCCGACCGACATACCTCGTTTTCTTGTTCGAGGTGCTTAGATTCCGGGAGCGTAATCATTTGATGTTTCACGACGAGGTCGAAGATTCTCCTTGTCTTGTCTCGAGGGAAAGAATCTGCTCGATCCATCTTTTTCATAAGCGACGGGTTCCAGCTGACCTTTTCTCGATCGTGAGGCTTCTTGGATCTGTCTTGCCGCTGTCGAACGTTTTTTCCGTTCCACAACTTGTTTTTACCTCTGCGTCAGGCCTTTTTCTTATCTTGGGAATGCATGGTGGGATGACGGTGAAGGGCATCATCATCCTGCATGGCCTGTTGAAGGATACGTTGCGTCCTGGATTTCTCGTAGATGGCCATTTCGCGGTTGTGTTCATTCCGAGCTTTTTGACTCGCTTCCCTCACTAGCTTGTCCATCTGTTCTTCAAACGACGGACTCGACATTTTTATGACGGGGCCTCGTTCTGGTTCAGCGTTAGCGTCTTTTAAAAGGGCGTCCTTTTCTTCTTCAAGGACCTTTATGACATGGCAGCCATGGAACTGTTCCCGTCGCTTGGACTGGACATATCCATGCCCAATCGTTTTCTTTTTTCCGTTGGGCAATTTCCGCTGAGTTCCGGGAACGTCCCAAATCCTGTTGTAGAACAGAGCTTACCGAGGAGTCTTTTTGAAAGGTACTCCTTGGCATCTTAATAACGTTTTCAATCCCTCCGTGTAGTATCTTGGCAGAAGGATAGGCTGGAGCCTGTCGAGCGCAGGATCGGCACCATGGCAGACTTCTCTTTTGACTTTAGTCTCCGTGGATCGATAGAATAAGATTGCCTTTTCACCTTTTTTCCTGGGAGGGACGTAGAATGTCTGCAGCTCTTGCACACTATATGTCTCCAGAGCATCAAACTCTCTGTAGTGCTGCCGTGGAACCATCATAATTTGTAAACTCTGGTCTGCTCCAACGAAGGTTTGCATCGACGGGCGGACCGAGAACGCTGCATTGACCACGTCTTCAGAGTCACTGCCAAAGACCAGAAGAGGAGTAGATGGTGCCGGCCTGTTGCATTGGGGCAGCCCTGAGTAGACTATCTCTTCCTCTTCCTCGGTATCGCTTCCGAAGACCGAAATAGTGGTGATAGCTTTCGGCTTATCCTTCGGCTTGTGGCATCTTTCCTTGTCTTTGAATTTAGGCAAGAAGTACTTGGCGTCTTCATATTTGCGGACTTCATTTACGGAGAAAGGGTTTAGTTCCCCCGTCACGGTATACTCGAGACCATCTTTGAAGTACTTCATACACTGATGTTGTGTTGAAGGGATGATGTTGTACTCATGTAACCATGGCCTGCCGTGCAAAGCGTTGTAGCAGGTCTTGGCGTCAATGACATGAAACTTGATGTCAGTGACGAGCAGCCCAAAGCATAACGTCAGTATTACAGACCCGAGCGTCCGTGATGACTTGGAGTCGAATCTGGAGATATTGATTTTATCCCGAGCGAGGCGTTGAACGCTCATGCAGATTTCTTTTAGCACCCTCACATTCAGGAGATTGACAGAAGACCCGTTATCAACTAAGATCTTCCCTATCTTAATGTCATGGCAGTAGCCAGTGACATACAGGGGATGGTTGTGCTCACACGTTCCGAGGAGGAGATCTTCATCGCCTAAAGTGATGTCAGCCGTGTACACTTCTTCCAGCTCGTCCTCCATCTTTTCTTCGGCAAGGAAAGCTTGGAATTGGTCAGGCTCTTGTAGTGCCTTAATCAGAGAATCTCGTGCTTCTTTAGACAGAAGAAGGGCATCCAAGTTACTCAATTGTGAGGGTATCTTCCTCAGATGTACTAGGACATTGTAATCCACCTTGTTTTTCTTAGGTGAGTCCTTGGCTGCCAGCTCTTCGACGACTCGATCATCGAGGGCGATGTCCTCAGGGACTTTTTTCCTTCCCCTTATGTTTTTTGTTCGATCCTTTGTTTGTAGGTCCAAGATTCTTTTCAGGAATCTTACGGTTACGCAGCTGAATATTTCCACAGTTCTTTATCTCCTCCTCTTTTCCTGAGATGGATTCTTTGAAGAGGGGGCCGAAGGCTATTTCTTCATCAGAGTCGCTACCGAAGGTAAGAACTTGCGATCCCCTGGCATCAACCAAGTGACAGCTGCCTGCAGCTCTTTCGTGCTCATCTGTCGTGCTTCTCTATTCCCGACGAACCTTGCTCTTCAATCACTTGACATGTTGTCGGTGGGCAACATATCCCTGCCACCAGTTTTTGAAGGCGTTACACTCTTCGGTAGGGTGCGTGACCTTCCGATGGTATAAGCAGTAGTCTGGATGCCCATTCGCCTCGTCAAGGTGTATGCTGCCAGGAATACCTCTTTTTAAAGGTGGTAGCTTCATTCCTATCGGCATGGCTTTAATGAACCTTTTCCTCATCTTATGCCTGCATGTGCCTGTCGCGGGCGTGCTTCGATCTGGTTGGAGTGCTTCAACCTTTTCATCCTGTCGCCGACGTTTGGCTTTTTTGAATATGGCCATTTCATGCTCTCGATCAGCTTTGCTCTTCTGACGAGCTTCGTTCAGAAACATGTCAATCATCTCATCTGACAGTTCCGTGAGCTCCGGTTCTGGATCTGCCCCCAGTTTCTTTTCAACAAGAGCTTCTTTGCCTTTATTGACGAGTGAGAGATCATATGGCAGCTTGCCATATAATCCTCAGGCTCTTCTGAAGAATCGTCTCCTTCATTAGCTTTATCGTCTTCATTCTCAAGAACATGCTTGAAGAATTCGTTCAATGTAATTAGGGTCCATGCCTTCTGGTTATATTCTTTCAATGCATCGATATATTTCTGCAAACCTGCACGGTTGTCGTCGGGTTGGACGGGCTTCTTGGCCTTCTTCTCCTTCTTTAAAGACTTCAGAGGCTTGGCCCGAAGGTTCTGTCCATCATCACCAGCTTTCAGCGTTGGGCGCGGCTTCAGCATCCCCTCAATAATCTCAGGTTCTTGCGGGCTCATCCACCTAATCGCCGGACATGCTTGAAGGTCCTTCAACATTCTTTTAGTCTTAGCTGAAAGGGCCACCTCCTATTCCTCTATAAGTGAGCATGATGCCCCAAGCGTGTCCACCTTTTTCGGAGCGTGCGGTTGTGGCGGGTTCACCCTCCAGTTTTCGGACAGCGCGGCCCTGTTGGTACTGGTCTTTGATCCAACTTTTGAAGATGTAACAATCTTCGAATGGGTGACCCAATACTCGATGGTAAGGACAGTAATTGGGACTGTTAACGTCGCCTGATTGCGTTGGGAATCTTGGCTTCGGCATAGTGATGAGCCTGTTGCGCAGCGCTAGCTCAAATAAGCTCTTCGTCTTATCCCAAGGGAACGAGTAAGGGCGTCTCATCTTTTCTCCAAGGGATCTTTGTTTATTGTCTTGGTAAGCGACCGGCTTCAGGCCACTCGGTTGTTGTTGAGCGTTGGCGACAAAGGTCGCTTTCCCTTTCCCCTTTTCATTCCAAAAAACTGTTTTCGAAGAGGACGGTCTATGGCCCATCTGGTCCATTTAGGCCAGCTTGTCGATCAGGGCCTGGAAAGTGGTCGGCTAGAAGAACATCATAAATTGAGATATGGTCTCCTAAGGGTCGAGGGTCCCCACGAACATGCCCACGGCAGGAGCTTTCTCTATACGCTGTTCACATCTCGACCATAGGTTCCGCCAACGGATTGCATACTGAACCCATGTCTCACCCGGCTTCACTCTTGCGTTGATCAATGTCGTGATCGGGGTACGTTCACTGTCACTTGCATACCTTTGTGTAAACTGTAGCTCCATTTTGGTGAATGTCTTGACAGAGTCGTTCGGGAGCTCGGAGTACCATTCGAATGCTGTCTCTGACAAGCTGCCAACAAACTGACGAAGCAGCAGTTTGTCGTCACCCCCAGAATTGCCGCAGAGAGCCCTGAACTGAGCGACATGCTGATGAGGATTACCCGTCCCCTTATACACATGGAATTTGGGGATCGTATATCCTGGCGGGTACTTTATTTGATCGTACCAACCCGGATAGGGTCATCCAGTTCTGACAACTTGGCCGGTTGCTTCATTTGCCTGATGAGCTCGTATTTGTTAAGCTATATAGTCATCAAGGGCGGCTTTGGAGATGGTCTCTTCCTTGGCTGCTGATAGAGCTGGAAGAGGGTTTCATGTCTTCCCTCTGTCATCTTGAAGGATTATTGGAGGGTCCTCAGCTGGAGGATCCGGCTGTATCATCATCCTGACCATATCTTGGAACATGAGCGTCATTTGTTTTATATTGGCTGCTTGTTCCGCGGCTTTTATCTCTTTCTTCTCGAGCATTCTTCAGATAAATTTGGCATCAGTTTCCTGCTCCTGACGCTGCTTCGACAATGTCTCTGGGCTTTCTTTCGGCCCAGTGAGTGCGGCCATCTTGTCAGCATCTCCTAGAGCTTTTGCTGTTGTTGCTCGTGAGCCTTTGTCACAGACCGTGTAAGTGGTCGATGACCCATGGAGATACGACTATCCTTTTTCCCGTAAGCCATATAGATGGTGTGCACTACCATACCCCAGACTTGGGGCGTTTCGATTTGGTGCCCTTAAGATTTGTCACAGACACAGTGATCTTCTCTGGCCTTCTCCTTTTATGGGCGATCGAAGTTGAGGAGGTCGTTGCAGCGGGCACCCATACAGACGATACCTTGATGTGGTACGGCGACGGGATGGTCCTCCTCTTTCCGAACTTTCATTTTCTTCGGTCGGCGTGAGTAGTCTGGGTTAATCATAGAGTCTTAGACCCTTTGCCAGACACTGTGAATTTTGGAGGACAGCCGCTGAGGGGGATGCTCTGGGCTTTGCTTTTGTAACGTTCTCTACAGGTGGAGGAGACTTTTCAACACGGCAGTCGGAGAGTTCTTGCGCACCCTCTTTAGCAGCTCAAAGCTGTTTCCAGTTGGACAACACCGTCAATTTCCACTATCGTAGCTGGTGGAGTCAGTCCAGAGGGAGAGCCTGTTGGAGATAGTGCCCTAATAGTCATTATTGGATCGTAGGTACGTGATTGCAAT